>VXAZ01003890.1:0-179619 GCA_013399875.1 Gymnorhina tibicen
CAGGACAGGACAGGACAGGACGAGAGAGGAAGGGATCAAAGTTTTCATGACACTTCTTATTTCAAGAACATCTGAGAAGTTTCCACTCACTCTTTTTCTACCTTTTGCCTGATTCTGTTTGTCAGTTCACTCTTCTTCATCGGATCACCAGCCATTAATATTTTCATCCAAAAATAATAGATTTTATTGTGTTTCCTTGAACTGCAGCTCCAGCTTCGAGCAAATAGCTGATTTTACTTCCAGCAAAGTTAACAGTAGCTCTACAACTGAGTCTGGTGAGAGTGGAATGAAGCCCTCCATTGCTGAAAATCTGTATCTGCTTTATGCAGTGTGCTTTTGATTTAAATTCCCTATAAATATGTTTCCAACAGGTATATCTATGGATGTATATTAAAATGTGAGAAAGTTGTATTCCAGTGTAGATGTCTTGAAATTTATGGCATTCCTAAGATTTTTATTTATTCTCTAAATTTTCTGCATTTGGAAAAGTTAGCAGTAACAATAACTGTTTTCCCTGACAAAAGCTTACAAAACCAATATAAAATTTCAGTATTTCCCAATTAAATGTGTTTTAAAGCTTCTGACTACAATGCCCTCGTATTCCCATTTGCAGATCTGTTACCCCATGAAACAAAATAGCACTGCATTAAAAATGTACGCGGTTCTATTATCCAGCTCATAACTTCTTAACACTTTTTTCTTCCAGGAATAACTCTGGTAACTACCAACAATAAATGTTGTTTGCCACTTGATTTTTCTTCCCCAAAAGCAAAACTGATGGAAAAAAAAATGCCTTAGACAGTGACATCTGCAGTACAATCTGTCAAGAAATTCCTTTGGAGTCAACAAACAACAAATAACTTGTTCAGACTGAATTGTGAAGCTGCATAAAGAGCAGCTTGCACCCAAGCACTTCCTTCTGTACATTGCTCATGGAATTGTATAATTATTAAATCATGAAGGTTGGAAAAGATCTCCAAGATGGACCATCAAGAGTCCATCACTGAGTCAAAACACTCAGCTACCAATCCTCTTCCATTTGGAAGTCCCTTAATTTGTTGTCTGTTTTGGGAAGGTCTTCAGCCTTGTGCTGACCTTTCGCCATACTTTCCTGTTAACTCCTGGTAATTCCTGGCATGCTATTTCTTTTCTGCTGAGCCGTGGCTAGGATGGTTGGAGCTGTTCTGGAACCCTTTGGGATGGGCTTGGACTGGGGTAATGCCAAAACATCTCTTCAAGTGGTACCCGATGGAAGAAGAGGATGTTTCTGTGGAAGAGAATCGAGGGTATCTGCTTCCAACCCAGGGGACACAATGAAGATGTGTCGGACAAAGGCAGGGAACGCTGGGTCTGGGGGACACAGTCCTGTCTCTCACAGGGACCTGTGGTAAAATTGCTTCTGGTACAGAAGTCAGTGAACCACAGAGTGATGCTCTGGGACCAAAACATCTCTCAAACAGCATAGTTCAAACCATCATCACCTTCCAAGCAGAACTCTCCTCTCAGACCAGGAGAAGTGAGCTGAGGGTTTCTGTGAGCATGCAATAGGATGTCCAGAGCTGGTATTTCAGCAAACCCTTCTTGTCTTGACACAACTTAATGAAGAGCTCTCTGAAGGACAGGAACAATGTGTTTTGACCCAGACACGCACTAACAAGAAAATGATTAAGTGTGAGGTAAAAAAGCTCATCTGTACCCCACACAGATCTGTATTGTTCGTGTGCTTTGGCCATTGGGTGGGAACAGATTGTCCTACTATGTGTGAGTGGTTACACTCTCAGAAAATCCCTGACACTTTAATGACCAGAAATGCTGAGCTTTCTATTTATGTTTTGTTAGGGTTTTTATGCCTCATTCATATTACAGTGTTCCAGGAACTCATTCCAAGGTGGTATATCATGAGTCTGAAGAAGACCTCAGGATCTACAAAGATTTTGCAAGACATCTGTTGATTTTCTTGGCTTTGTATCAGACCTCCAATCCTTCTCACCTTCCTTTAACACCCTAAGCTTTCCCGTGGCAGCAGCAACTCTGTGCAATAGTCAGGTTTAACACTGACTTTACCAAACCAGGGAATTCACTTCCCTCCATGGGGCACCTGTACACCTCTGCTGGGCACACTCAGCGAATCAGTTACTTCAAGATCTGATAGCACGTACCCACTTTATTTTTTATGCTCAGTTGCCCACTACAATTAAGACTTAAAGCTATCAAAGTGATCAAGGTGGCTAAAGAGCTAAGTTTTTCTGAGATTATTATAAAGATACGACAGCCAATAGAATTTATGCAGCCACCACTGTTTGACTTAACAGGAGAGTTAGGCTCCTAAATGCCTTTGAAGCAGCTGAAATATTTGAGAATATGGATCTTGGTGTGCCAGGATTCAGATTTTATAGAAATTTAGATTGACAGATGTTTGTGCCTCTTCCCTGCAGGTAACACTTAACATATTTATCTTAAACTAATATAAAGTTAATGTTGTAGATTGAGAGTGAAATAGAGATTGGGTTTACCAGTCACACTTTCAGCTTAATGTGATCAGCTTCAAAAGAGTTCTTATTTGACTCAAATAAATGATCAGGTTTCTGTTTCCACACTTTAAACTCATAATGTTTATATACCAATTGCAATCTAATAAAATTGTTATTTTCAATTATAATTAGAAAATAATGAATGTTTATAGCCATCTGGAGTGTCTACATATAAATTATAGCTGCTTATTGAAGTTAAGCTGAAGCTTTCCTGGAGTTCTAAATTAACTGTCCTATAACTTACTAAAGGAACAAATCCAGAAGTATTTACAAAATATTTCTTCTCATTTGTCTGCAGCTTCTTCCATTTGTGATCCTGGGTTTGCAGTGTGGTCCTTCATCTGTTGTGCTCTGGACAGTGGCCATTAATTGTAGATAAGGCAGTGAATCAGAAACAAATAGAAATTGCAATTTTTAGCATCAATCTGAATGAGATCCTGCTAAAACCAATTTCTTGCCTTCCTTGACATTAATTAATATATTGACTTTCAGCACCAGTAAAATAAGTAGTCATGCAACAGGACTGTATTCTAAAAAAATTTCATTTATGAAAACTAGAGTATTTAGCTGAAGATTTACTGAGTGGCAAATTACTTCAGCAAGATGGAAATCACCTCTGATCCCAGTGAGGTGCCTAGGAACAGAGTATGCACAACTCAAACCTGAAAAGAAGTCCTACATGCATCTGAAGTGATGCATGGACTATGCTGGCCCGCTGAGGGCAGGATCAACATCAACAAATTAAGCACATTAAGGCCTCAGTGTTTTTCCAAATTGTTGAAATTTACTTATTTTCTCAAATTAATAAGTATAGAAGTAAACACAATGAGAAAAAAAAAGCTGCCACATTTCTGATGCTCATGTATTTTGACAATTGTTAGTCAGAAATTAGAACCAAAATACTCAGTTGTAACAGTTCTTCAAAAGGCATTTGGAATTATAGATGTATTTGCAGAAATAAACAGAGAAAATGACCTCATGACTGATGCAGGAACACAGTCTTATGGGAGGTTTCTAAAATCTATAGTTCAGTGATGAGGAGATCAGCCTGGCCATGCTGTTGTGCTGTATTTATTTCTAATACTATGTTTTGCTCTTCTGTGAAGATGAAAATCTATTTTCCAAAACTGATGAAAACCAGTGAAGTATAACTTATATTTGCTTTAGATGTCTGCATTATTATTCTAAAACGATCACTGATTCTTTCTTCCTTTTTCCCCTGCCTTCCCTTCACCCCCTTAACTCTTATTGCTGGAGAACCGGATAAAGTGAGAAAACAATATTAAATTACCAAAATTTGTCACAGAGAATATGATCTGCCCACCACCAAGTATTGTGGGCTTAAAAAGAAGAGGGAAAAGGGGGGTTTTGATGGCTATGGAGATGCAGGCTTCTGGGAGCAGTAAATCAAGCTGGTGAAGCATGGAAGAAAAGCAGGGCATTTTTGTCTAATATGCGGAACTCAGTGTGGGATCTTGGATGAGGATGGTTTCATGATTTGTAAGATATATGAGATAATGAGTTTGAGGGTTATGTGGGATTGTGGTTACCTGAAATTTAGAGGACATGGAGTCAGGTAAAGGAAATGAAAAATAAGGGTTTCAAACACATTTGAGTCAAAGTTGTGCTAGCTTTTTCCAGGTTTAGAAAACAACATTTGAAATCAGAATCAAAAAAAAGGAGTCTGGAGGAGGCAAATTTGTATTATATTATATCTGCTGTCACAAATAATGAGGATCAGAGTTAGCCTGGATACACAGAAACAGATGGCAAAAGCCAATGTTTGCCCCAAAGATGAGCTTGCCAATACAAAAAGTGTAAAGACAGGAAGGATAAAGGAAGGACAAGCAGTGATCAAATGTATTTTCGTAGTCTGGTTGTGAGTGCTATGTATATGTCTGTCCTGCTACCTTTGTTAACTGACCCATGGAAATGGTGACACACTGGCACAAAGCATGTGTTTCTATGGCAGAGACTGTATGGTGAGGACTCAGGGGCATGGTTGTTCCTGGCATAAGGAGACATCAACATTTTTGAATCTTATCTGTCCATAAAAAGGGGGAGTTATGGCCTAGGAGTACCTATAAACTCCTCTGCTTTAAAGAGAAATTTTCTCTTAATCTGCTCTGGGCTCTGAACTGCTCAAAATGAAAAACTGGCATTTAAACTGAAGGCAAACAAAGCACACAAAACTGCATGTACTTCCACAGTGAAATAATGTACACTTGAATTATATTTAGTGCTCTGAATTTATCTAGAGAATACACCCTCCACATTTATAAAGAATACTTAGTGACTAAAATAAAAAAAAGCTATAGACCTAAGTGCTTACCATTCCTAAAGAACTGCTCTTTTGAAGAGCAGCTAACAGCTTGGAGAGCCTCATCTCTCTCATTGTGCTTTGTGGGGAGTTTGAAGCGACCCTCCATGCTCCTAAGACATTCTCCTCATTCTCTAGTGTTTTCCAGAGTGTCTCTAAGCAGTATGTGCTGCACATGTTTATCCACCATTATTTACTCATTTACTGTAGCCAAGTATGCAGGGAGATATTCATCATTCAGTTCTTACTGAAGCCCCCACAGCTGGCTTGTCTGTTTAATTTAGGAAACTGGCTGTGATGGGTTGATGCCCTGTGCCCCTCAAAGCCTCTGTCACCCCCCTCTTCAGCTGGACAGGGCAGGGAGAAAATATCATGAGAAGTTCATATGCAGCAGTAAAGACAGGGAGAGATCCCTCACCAGTTACTGTCATGAGCAAAACAGACTTGTCCTGGGGAAATTACTGCCTGGCTGAGTTCTCCCATTAATCCTTTGGAGGGCATCATGATGAATTTCCTATCTTAAAAGGCACATATCTTAAGAAGCAATAGTTTTTAATTTAAAATACATTAGTTCTCAGAACATTCACTGTGAATTCCAAGCAACTTCATCTTATGAAACTTAAAGGGAAATTGAGATTTCTGTGTGGATGTTGAGAAATATACCATAAAATATATGGATAACCTTGAGAGGACTCCTGTGGGGAATCTTCCCATGTCGATTAGCCAGTTGCTGGGTTTCAGCAAAAACCTGAATTTTATCTCCCACTCTCTGAAGCTATTTGAAACCCTCTCGTGTATCAGCTCTAGGCTGGCACCATTTTAGTCTTCCTTGATCACGAAAAATTTCATTCAGCTTTGGATAATGAAGACAATCAGACACAGCATCTCTCTGTGACCACACTGCTGTATGCAAAAGTGAACAACATCCCCCAGATATGGGGGGGGGGAGACTTTCCTTCATCTTTGTTGTCTCTCAGGACATAAGGGGCAGAAGGGAGAAGGTGCCAGTGCCAAAAGGCATCAGCTATCACAGAAAAACCCAAAACGTTTAGATTTGGCTATTTTTAGGCTTCAAGTAGTGTCAGCTGCAGCTGTTGGTGCCCTTAGAGAATGCAGATCCTGGCACACAGTGCCGTTAACACAATTCAGCAGCAGTGCCCAGGCAGTTTCCTTGTTTTCTTCAAGACTACCTCATATTCAGAACGTGGGCAGGCAGCACAATGCTCTGTGTTGGTTTCAAGTTGTTGTTATAGGACAGCAGAGTCCTTGGGCTGACAGGTTTAATAGATTTAATTGCAATGGGTCATCATAAGTCTCAGCCTTACATGAGAAATCTGGCATCCATGAAAACAAAGGCGCTCAAATTCAGTTCTTGGCTGAAAGGAGAAATCTCACTTTAAGGAGAAATCAACAGATAAGGTTTATTTTGTTGACTGTGCAAAGCCCAACACTTAAACACTACATTAAACTGGTGAAATTAACCCCACTTTTCCTGAGGAAGATTTTTATGGACTGGATCACCTTTATCTGTGTCTTGGCAACTGCAAGGGCATGGCATATACAAGGACAGGAGGCTTTCAAGTATTAAGGAGTCTTCCTTGTAGTGGCTGGCCCTTTTCAAAGTTCAAAAGATCAAAGAATGTGATCATGGAACTACAGTTTGCTCCTCCTTAGACCAGCCTTTACAGGAAGCATTGTTATATTTCACATCTGTTAAAATGGGTTCCAAATAGCTTTTCTAACAAAAGTTCTAAATTGGATTTTCAAACTTTCTTCAAGGAGCCTCTGTGCCTTCAGTTCCTGCACATACATTCACAATTCTTAATGACATTCATTCCCTAGATATAATTAGGAAATGTTGCTTCATTAATTAAGTATCACAGTCTAAACCTTAGAAGCTTTGATGATTCCAGTTCAGAGTCCTTATGAATCTTGCAGCAAGGGATGGAGCACCTCCCCCATGAGGAAAGGCCGAGAGAATTGGGGGTGGTCAGCCTGGAGAAGAAAAGGCTCCAGGGAGACCTTATGGTGGCCTTTCAATACCTGAAGGTGTGGTGGGTTCAGCCCCAATTGCTGCGGCTGTCCATCATGAGGATGCCACCTCCGAGGCGGGACATAGCCTCCCAGGGGACAGCCCAGCAGGTGGGACCGAAGCCTGAACCCCCACCTCTCCTCCAGAAAGTTCTGTTAAGTTTGATGTTCTATTGGTTTTGTCAGTTTGTACCCTCCCCTTTATTCGATTTTATTGAACCCCTTGCCTGTCACTCCCCAATTACTGTTACCCCATTGGACCCTGGACCCCAATAAGACCCTCGTGCACTCAGTTTCTCCTCGGAGATTTCCCTGAGGCGTTCTCGCTTCCCAACCTCCGACCCCCCNAGTTTGATGTTCTATTGGTTTTGTCAGTTTGTACCCTCCCCTTTATTCGATTTTATTGAACCCCTTGCCTGTCACTCCCCAATTACTGTTACCCCATTGGACCCTGGACCCCAATAAGACCCCCGTGCACTCAGTTTCTCCTCGGAGAACTGCCTGAGGAGTTCTCATTTCCCAATCTCTGTTCCCCCCGTTCCTAATAAAGAGGACTTCAGGGAGCTCCCCTCCCGGACCCTTTGCTTCTCCAGTGCCTTCTTCCAGCGCCTTGGATTACCATTCGGCAGGAGCTGCTCCACCTCACGGAGGTGAGACAGCCACCCCACAGCCTGGTCTCTTGGGCTCACAGGGAGCCGGCGTCCGGCCCGAGGGTGGTCAGGGCGACGCACGGCAACATGAAGGGACTACAAGAGAGCTGAGATGGACTTTTTACAAGAGCATGTAGTGACAGGACAAGGGGCAATGGCTTTAAACTGAAAGAGGGCAGGTTTAGATTGGATATTAGGAAGAAATGCTTTACTGTGAGGGTGGTGAGACACTGGTACAGGCTGCCTGGAGAAGCTGTGGATCCCCCATCCCTGGAAGTGTTCAAGGCCAGGCTGGATGGGCTCTGAGCAATCTGATCTAGTGGAAGGTGTCCCTGCCCATGGCAGGGGGTTGGAAATTGGTGATCTTTAAGGTCCCTTCGAACTCAAACCATTTTATGATTCTATGATTCCAAGTTTTGCTAAATAGCCATCAGGTTGCCATTTAAATATTGGTTATTCCAACTTGGACAGTTCCACTTCTTAAATGTTAGTAGAGAACTTTTGTATTTGCCAGCAGAGAGGGAGACAAATATTTAATCTAAGCCATACTGGTCACACATATTTAAGGAGTAATCCTGGATTTTACATTGAAATTATGTTGCTATGGAAACTGAGCCATGAAATTGACCATGAAACTGAGCTCTAGATTTTTCCAGCAAGGGTGATATGCCTAGGTTTAATTAATATATATTTTGGTCACATAATGGCTTCTGATTACGGCCAAATCTGATAGACACACTGAAAAACAGTTCATCTAGAATCAAATTATTTATACCCCATAGTTTAGGTTTATTTAGAGGTGTGTGTGTTTGAACTCTCCATGATTAAGTAACTTGGATCACTGTGTTTGGTCCAAAAGACACAACATCTTCAAACTTTTCACTGGTAGTCTAAAACCATCATTTTTACTTATTAAATAAGACCAGCACAAGAAAGTACCCACCATTTCATAACCACCAGATGTTCTTATTTTAGTACCGTTCCTTCAAGTCCTACTCTTTCCCCAAGGCCTGTGTTCATATACACTGAATTCCTTTTCCTCATTGGGCTTTTAATACTCAATCTTAAATTGTTTCAAGGGTAAGAAAACCTTCCTTCTTCCTCCACTGCTAAACTATTTGCTTCCTATTTCTATGGCTTTTCATTTCTCTGTCCTCTAATATTTTCTGACTGTCTAAAAGCTATCATGGGCCCCTATAGCTTTCCAGGAAAGGAGCCAACATATTAGTGCTGGTGCATTACTGTAAATATGCATTTAAATAATTTCTTAGCATTTTTATTACAAGTTTTCAAAGTTGTAGTGTAATATCTCTGAAAAAGAAGTAAAGAGAGAAGAGAAGAGAAGAGAAGAGAAGAGAAGAGAAGAGAAGAGAAGAGAAGAGAAGAGAAGAGAAGAGAAGAGAAGAGAAGAGAAGAGAAGAGAAGAGAAAATTGATGTCTGAAATTAAGACTGTTGTCTAAAATAGACAGAAGGGACTACTCCCTGATGCAGACTTAATAATCAGTGGCTAGTCAGTATGGTCAGATGGTTTTACCATGCTCAGCAGGGGGAAAAACTCTTCCCCTGTCTGTAACTCCAGGAACTACAGATGGGAGATCCTGACTGAAAAAAATTTCCATAATCAAATGATTCTCTGCTATCCATGATAGGCAGGTATGGCACCACCTCAGAGTGAGAGGAAAAAGTCTGTGAGTGTTTATTTTTTAAAGACAAAACCCCTTCAAGTAAGTGAAGTCAGAAGCATCCAAACCTCGGGCTAGGCCATGGTGTGACTCCCAGGATCTGCAGCTATCCATATCCCATCAAGTTTCAATAAAACTCAGTAGAAATGTCACTTTGGGCTAACCCAACTGTGTCTTGAATTTCTTCAACAAGGCAGTTATCACTCAGAGCAGACATGAATGCTTTTGACCTCCTCCTCTTTGTTTCTAATTTCCTCCCAGAGAATGGAAACACAGAGCTCCTTACATAGTGCTCCTTTATGATCCTCTTGAGACTTGAACCTATGTGATAAAAACTGTTGACTATAGCAAGGTACCCACCAGTCATCCACTCAAATAAACCACTTGGCAGGGTCCAGTTTGCAGCAGCACTGCAGGCAGATGCCGAGACAGATCCTACTGTAAGCCAGAAGATCCCTTCCAGAGTTTTTCAGGACAATCATTCCCATACAATCCTGCTGGGGCCCTTTCCCAGGCTGGTTCTTTCCCCAGGTTTTTGTCTTGTTACACAGCCTCCATCTCCTGGCTGGAGTACCCCCCAGAGTTCTGCCTCTGCTTCCAGTGTTAGTCTGAAAGGGTTCCTCTGCTTTTCTTGTGGACCCTGAAGGTCTGCAGGACTGGGGAGTTTATGGAGTTGAAGATCTACCATAATTTCTGTTTGCACTGTGGTTCTGATGGGCTGACTCAGAGTTACTTTAGGTCTTTGTTCTTTATTTCACATTTTATGGTATTTAACAAAGCAAGCTATAACAAGAAGACAATACAAGTAAAATATAAGTCTGGAAAGCTATTGGGAAGGCACCACAGTGTAGTTCTAAATCACTCCTGGCATACAGTGTAACAAAGGGAAAACCCCAGAAAACTCTGCATGTCTCTGGCTTGGCATAGACTTCTCCACTTCGCAGAATTAAGCCCAGTATGGGCACATAGCTATGCATCACTCATGCACCATTACTTCTGATCTCAGTTGGAGGTGACAAGTGAAGACAATAGCCAGGCCCTGTTTTCTTTTCAGACATACAATGGAAACCTCAGTTACAGCTCCAAATTATGCTCACTTTAGTTTTCACGTAGTAATTGCTCATCATAACTTTGCAGTTCATTAGCAGAAGCATTTTGCTTCAAACTTCATTGTATTGTTCTGTTTCCATGGAACTGTAATATACAATGTCATGAAGAAAATGGAAAGAGAGACATGGTATAGTTATATAGGGCCACCCAACATAGAAAGGGGGTTTTTTTGGTGAATGTTACATCTATAATTAAGCTATCAACCCACCTAAGAGAAACAAAACTGAGTCTTTTAATTAGCTTCTTGAATAGGAATAAATGGCTCATTATTCTTAACCATATCAAGCTGAGAATATTATTAAAGTCTGAAGAAATAATGAATATGACAGGAAGCACATTAGAGCACATACAGGAATACATTTGCTTGCTAAGAGATCTGCATAAATACGCTTATCACTGCTGTTTAGGAAGACAAAAATACCAAAGGAAAGAATGGAAACAAAAGGACAGTAAAGGTAAAGACATAAAGAAAATTATATGAAGTTGGAGGTAGGTATTGCAGTGTGACATGGACAGCAGAGCCATATGGACCACCAGGTGCATTGGTTCGATGCCCCCACAGCCCAAGAACCCTAAGGTTAGGGTGACTTCCCAGAGGGCTGTGCAGAATATGCAAATTTGCATAATCATAATTGGCCACCGCTGTCCCCTCCTTTCCCCTCCATATACAGTTATTTCCCTAGAATGTTCTACAGTTACTGACTCCCTGTTGGCCCATGTTATTTCTCCCCTCCCACGTTATTCCCCATTGGTTGTGTACCCCTTTTTTCCCCGCCTTAGTACAACCCCCATGTCCCTGCATTATTGGCTGTTTCATGTTTTCCCCTCCCTTTTTGCTGGGGTATAAAACCCTATGTCTGTGTTGTAACCTTGGTTCTTCATGGGTTTTCCTTGGTTCTTCATGGATTTTCCTTGGTTCTTTGTGGTACTTCTTTGGTTCTCCATGCCCTCCACCCTTTGTCCTCAATAAACCCTTCCTGCCTCCCACGAAGAGCCCCCTCCGCCTCTTCTTTACCTCCTCCGCGCACCCTTAACACCAGTGGATTGGGCGAACCCGTGCTGGAGCTTCACCAATCCTCCCGCGCCTGCGAGCAGCCTCCGTCACCCGCATCCCATGCAGGGCAGGAGCCGGGCGCTGGTCACCCGCTAGCTGGACAAAGCGCCGCGGCAGGTAGGGGATATATTTTTTGGTATTTTGTGCTATCGAGCACTCAAGAGTTCAGCTCTGCCAAAACTTCTCTGAGCCACCTGAGTTGATTGGCCTGTGCTGCACTCAGTATGTTTTTTTTAAACTTCTTTGTCTCTGCTTTGGCTCCTAGGCTTTGCCTCTCTGAGGTATTTAAAGGGAGAACATGCCTCTGCAGAAGCTGTAGAACAAAAGAGTTCAGAGAGGACTTTTGGACAAATTTCTCTCCCCTGAGTCTGTAGGGAGCACGAATGATCTTTACAGGCTTTCAGAAATCCCTTGGCTGAAGGGAGGCATTATTCTCTCTCTTTAGAAATAATGCCAAGAGCACAGAAACCCTTTCACAGCAGGAAAAAACTGAAGGTACATATCTGATCGTTCATAGCTGGATATGTTATTCCACAATCCCAAAGAATGTTCTGAAATTCAGATGCAGAGAAGCCTGTATTCCTCTCTTTGAATTAAAGCTTGTCCATAAACTATTTCAACCTACCAAATCTCATTAATTTCAATTGTATTCAGCTCATGTGTAGAGAGTTGCACCGCTGTGGGCTGAAGAACCTTCTGGATGGACTTCACTCATCGTGGAATTACCATGAGATCCAGACTCCAAGGTCTTGATTGTGTTGCTGGAGCAGGCAGATAGAAGGAATTTCACACAATTTTCCTTCTTGACATTGCTCTGAAACTGCTGGATCCAACAGATGGATCTGCTGTCCGAGAGGAGAGAAGGTGAGCTGCCTTCTCCTCACCATGCTCTTCTCCCCTCCTCTCCATCCTGTTCTCTTTCAAAGTCCTGCACAGCAGTGTCTGTGCCATGAGGGTGGACCTGGATTTTTCCCCTGGACATCCAGCTCCACTTCGGGGCCATAACATCACATCTGAGCCAGCACTAAGGCACCTCTGCACTGACACAGGCAGGAGTAGAGGAAGGGAGAGAGGGGGTTCATTTGTGTCTCAGAGCAATGTCCTTGGCTTTTTGCGAACTCCTCCTCCTAACTGAGATGCTGCAATATTTAGAAATTGAAAGGACAAAGAGCTAAAATGTTTAAAAGTGCAGAGGAAGAAGACCTGTCTTATTTTCCATTCACAGAGGCATCAAATTCTGATAAAAACATCTCCCAGATGAAACTTGATCAAAAATTTACTCCCAAATGTTATGTTTGTCCACTTCACCTCTGGATTTCACATTTCTCATAATCAAAACAAAAATAAAACCTATCTCCCAACCACAGAAAATTATATCTGCTCTTTCAAGTTGAAAAGAGGAGCATTTTGGTATTTACCTTTGGCATTTTTGCCTGTGAGGCAGAGACAATTTGAGACAATAATTTTAGAGTAATTATGTGTGCTACCGTCATGTCTGTTTGATTTCTAGCTTTCTCTGCTTTTCCCATGTGTTTATTTTTTTTTGTCTAAGAAGCTCTGCAATCATATCTATTTAAAAGGCAGTGATTTCAATAAACTCTTCATAAAGTTCAAGCAATTTGTCAAAACATGATCTTCATTCCTAATTAATGGAATGGGATAGAATGGCTAATGTATCAAATTTCATGCTTTTGATCCCAAAGGGGATCAGGAGATGAGGAGCTCTTGAAACAAAGATGTGATTCATTATGTGAAGCACAAAATGGAAATAATCAGATTCGTGGAAATGAATTGTGAAGACAGCATATGCTGAAAACCAAATAAAATAGGATGAAAAGCTTGAAATGTTTCTGTAGTTAGAAGAAAGGAGGGGATGCAACCTGGAAAAATATACTGTCGGGTTTTATTTATTAGTCTTCAGCAGCTAGGAAACACTGGTGTTACATTTGTCTAATTTTTTTTCCTCCTTGAATATGAAATGTGCTGTCTTGCTCTTCTTCCCATCTTAAAATTAAACAAGCAGCCACATCCTTACATTCTACAAAATAAATTTACCATAGAGAATTTAATCTCTCCTGCATTCCTGGAATTTTACATTCCTTTTAGCAATGATTTTGTTGCATTTTCTCTTCTGCCATATTCTGGACCACCTTTAATATCCCTAACTGAACTACTACACTTAGAAAATCGGCATTTTCCAAGCCATGGAGGCATGAATAAGTGTCTCAGCACTTTTCCCTCACTGTCATTCAGAATGAGAGTAAAGAAGTTTTCCTCAGACTTCCTAACAAGACCTCCTAGCTAAGCTTTTCAAGATAATTAATGATTTTCAGTGATTTTGGGAAAGAAATTAAATACCTTCAAGACAAGAAAAGAGCATGTGATTTCTAAAATGACATAGTATTTGCCTTAGTGAGTCAGAGGCAATCGAAGCCACTAAAACTGGGCACTGAAGATGCATGAGCTTAATTCTTCAGACCCTTGAACTGGTAAGAGCCAGGCTTTTTACACAACTCTGATGGGCAAGTGAGGTCAATGGAATTCTTACACAGCACAATATTTTGTTGCTCCAATCCTTTTTTGGCGAAAGAATTTCCAGACAAGGCGCTGATCAAGAGTTTGTGGTTGGACTCCAGTGTCCTGTATTTTTTTTGTTCTGTCTCTCTCACCTCTAGTGAGGGGAGATTTCAGATGTAACTCCTTGGCACAAAATGAATAAACACCTGCTTAAAAATACAGATTGCTTTTTGTTCTATTATCACTTTAGGATTTTTTTGCCAGAACTACATTCTGATGAGTGAAAAAGTCCTACTCACAAACTATTCATGTGAGCATTTGTTACAGTACTAGCATTGGCCTTTAGCTTAAATAGCTCATCTCCTTCCCTGGTGCTTAATTTCTGATGCATTTGTACTCAGCAATCAGATGTTCTCACAGCCTGAATTTCTGAAATTCTCAAGCTCATCAGCGTCCTGTCCTTAGGAAGTTTTTCCATTCCCTTGATGACCCAGGGATCTGAATGTTGCACAGTGTTGCAGACAAGGTTTCATCAGTGCCTTGGACTGCAGGATCATTAATTCCCTAACTCTAATAGAAGTATCTCACCTGGAGTCATACATCCATTCTCTCTGGCATTTTCAGTAAATGATCACTCAGATCATGCTCCACAGTTAGTTTCTGTTAGAAGATTTTATGTAAAATTTCTGAAATATGTCAGAGGTGAGTCTGAGTCAGAGAATGGGTAAGGTTGGAAGAGGAAAAAGACCTCACAAGATATAAAACCAAAAACCTCATGACTAAAGAGTTCTCTAACACAGCCTGAGAAAAACTAATTTTGTGAGAATCAATGGACTATAATAGAATTAACACTGCTAAGAAACAGAAGTTGAAAGATCAGGCAGCAAGACAGAAACATTATGTGCAAACACTTTTTGAATTAGAATTGCACATTATCTGTCTGAATGTGCCTGTGCAGCGTAGCAAGATGTGTTATCTGTTAGAGAGCTATCACAGACTACTTGAGTCAGCACTGCATCCACTGGCTGTTCTTTGTTTCTGTCACTGATTTTTTTAAAAAGCCAACACATGAAAAATGAGGGGAAAAGAGTTCTGATGTTTGGATTATGAAAGGAAATGTAGTAGTCAGTGTGCATTTGAAATATGTAAACTATTTATAGCTTGACTTGCAGCACAGTGGCCAGAGATTTCGATTTCTGGAGGTGTTTAAGGGGAAAAAAACCCTACACATTTTCTGGATGGATTTTTTTCAGGTTGTTAAATTTGACATGTGCATCCTTTCAAGCCCTTAACCTAATGAGTTAAAAAAACAACAAAATGGCCTTATCTTCAAAATAAAAGTACTGTTCTTACAGAATTTCAGGATCAAGTACTAGAGCAAATCTCATGGGAAATATTCAATAATTAATTATTAGGACAATTCCTAGAACCCACCTTGTTCACTTTTGATTTAGTGAGCCTGGAAATTTTCCTGTGCTGGGAGATGTTGCAAAGGCTTTGCAGATTTAGAGCAACAGAATTCTTTAATTTTTTTTGCTGATCTCATCCCAACAGGTATTGAGTTTACCCACATATAAAATCAGGATATGAGGAGAACATCCAGATTTTGTGCTTTATCTATAGAAGTATGAAATTACATACTTGTTACTCAGCTTCAAGTAAGAAATTTGGCCTCGTAATTGTGGAATCAGTGAAATTATGGCATATTTTCACCAAAAATAATAAAACCTATTCTCAGTGGTAATGAGGTAAATCTGAGAAATTTCACAGACTTGTCAGGTTTTATGGATGGGTAATAGATAGAATCTTGTACTTTTCTCTAGAGAGAAAATATCTGACAAAAAAAACCTTTAAAGAAAAATATTCTCTCTTACATAACTAAAAACTGTTGAAAAATAAAACCTCCTTGGGAAAAAATTTGAGTGTGTCTACATTTTAGTGCCATAGATATATGATTTACTGTATAACAACCCCTGTGTGACATCTTTGCATCCATCTCACTGATCAAGACAAAAAAATTAGATTCCAGAATCTTTAGGCCCATGATAATGGCTTAATATAAGGAGTCATTAATGATGTAAATTATACTCACAGCTGTTAGCAACATGTAAGTATCTTGTTTTCCCTCTTTTGGTTCAGATGAACGTCAATTAGCTCAGTGATATTTACCCTAATATTTTATTTATTTGGTGCAATTGTCCATCTGTTTCAGTAGTGATGGATGTTACAATGATTCTGATGGATGTAAAGGAATTAGATTTATTTACTGTTAACCTTTCCCAGGAGGTATAAGAAGCCATGCTCATAATTTTCCTACATAGAGGCAAAGCTTCAGACACAGATGTTGCCTTCCCTCTCTACGTCACAAACTCTTGGTGAAATCATCAGACATATCTCCAAGCCATGAATTTCTTGACTCCAGGTGAGCAGTTAAGGGAACAAAGTTAATTTCAAGTTATAGATTTATGGATTAGACCCATATTGCTTTATATTCTGAGCCTTTTACATATAGGATCTCTATACCTATAGGGGAGGTACACATATCAAAGGAAGACTGATACAGGTCCCATCAGCATTTTGCAAAACATGCATGTTCCCTTCTACAGTTGTTTTTAAGGGTTCTGGCCTTAGGGGTTGTGGAAAATGTGAACTGTCCTGCAGTTTGAGAGGGGTTCGTACTCTGTAGTCTGGTAATGGTGTCTAATAAAGAAGCGATTAAAGCATGTGAACCTTCTGAATGTTTTACTGTTGATTAACTGAAATTAATGAGGTGTTCATGTCTGGTTCTTTCCTCAGGGGCTATAAATTAACTGAATGGTAATTATGAATAAATAATTTTAAAATGCATATTATTTCTAAAATTATACAATACAGAAAATCCTGAATGAATCTGGATTTTTTACATGACTTTTTATGAAACAATATCCAAGCACACTTGATTTACACTTTCCTATGGATGTGTCATTTACTAGGCTAAGATAATGCATTTTCTTTTCATACAACTTCATTGATCAGGAAAATAAATTGGGTCCAAGAGTTACAGGTTTTGCTCTCCCTTAGGAAAATGGTTCACTATAAGACATCATTATAGTAGTAAATCATAGTCAGAAATGTTGACACCATGAAAGCATCTTATGTGTTTCTTTTTAATGTAACTGAGCATCAATTAGTTCAGTGATATTTGCATAAATACCTCTATTTTGTGGGTAGGACTGTCCATCTGTTTCACTAAGAACTTAATTACAATGTTTTTTCTGGAAAAGGAGAAATTAATCTTTCCGACAGTTAACCTTTTCTACAAGACAAAGCAGTCATGTTCACTAGAAAACAGCAAATAAATATAATCTGATTAAATCTTTTGTCTTGAAAAGTAAGATGTTAATTAATGAAAACAAAAAATAGTTCCAAATTATGACAAAGGATTAGTTCTAGTTTTAAAAGGCATAAGTCTCATTATGTTAACTATCACAGATCAGTATTGATGCCTTCTTTCTTAAGAATAATGCCAAAACCTCTGGGTTTGTTTTGTTATTTATAGCACATTTAGGGAGGGGAAACTCAGTCATTCCCACTTCTCCCAGCTTGACACATGGGCTAGCAAGGGATGCCGAGAGCCTGGAGATGGATCGCAGGTCAGCAGGAGAGCACCTGGAGGGCACACAAACGAATTCCAGCCACTCCAGCCAGTGAGTTGGTGTCACTGGGGGCCCAGATTAAATGCCTTTATCACACACATGGAGCATGGGGAATAAACAAGGGGAGTTAGAGTTACATGCCTGCAGGGCTGTGACTTTATGGATATTATGGAGATGTGATGCAATGGCTGCTATGACTGGACTGTGGAAGACCATGACAGGGAAGAATATAGGCTCTAGGAAGGACAGGGAGTGAGACAAGGAGGGGATGACACCGTCTATATTAATGACAAGCTGGAGTGCCCAGAGCTTCACCTGGGGATGGACAAGGAGCTCCTGGATCAGGTTGGAAAGGTGGGCAGGGACAGGTGACATTATAACAGGGATCTGCTACAGGTCACCCAGACAGAAAGACAGAATGGCTGAGGGCCTCTCCAGACATACGGCAGCAGCCCCACATTCACAAGATCTGGTCTTCATAGGGGATTTCAAGCCTTCTGATGTCTGTTGGAGGGACAACACAGCAGGGCATAGGCAATCCAGGATGTGCCTGGGAAATGTTCATGACAACTTCTTTCTCCATGTGATAGAAATTTGGTGAGAAGAGGTGCTATGCTGGACCTTCTCACTAAAAAGGAGGGGCTGACGGTCAGCCCTGGTTGCAGTGATCCTGAGATGGTGGCATTCAGGATCCCTAGGGCAGCACACCACACAAGGAGGGCACACCACAAACTCTGGACTTCAGGATAGCAGACTTTGGCTTCTTCAAGGATCTCCTTGGTAGAGACCAATGGGATAGAGCCCTGGAGCAACACATCCCAACAAAGAGGAAGCTGGGCAAAGACACCAGGAGGGCTGTGTGGATGAACAAGTAGCTCATGGGCAAACACAAAAAGAAAGCCCAAAGATCAGGTCGGATGGGAAAGGTGGTCCAGCAGGTCTGCAAAGAAGGATTCTGTGATTCTTTGATTCTGTGATTCTGTGATAGTGTAAGGTGTCCCTGCCTTAGACAGGAGGGTTGGAATTAGATGATCTTTAAGGCCCCTTTCAGCCTCAAACATTCTGTGATTTCCTGAGTGTCTCAGGAGAGACCAAGGGCAACAATTGGTCTTTCAGCTGCAAGAGCAACTCCACCATGTCATCAGAGCTGAGCCACATTAATATGGTGGCATAAATCACATGTTCTGCCCTTGTCTTATCTAGATTCTACTGAAAGCTCACAGAATTAGCTGTTTGCACAAGTTTTCACCTGGTATTTCAAGGTGATTTTCTTTCTCTCAAGCTTTCTGTCCTCCCTCTGACTTTCATAATCACACACCATTCCTCTCTTCCATATGAAAATTACTCATGAAGAGATGAAAAAACTTTGCAATTTTTCAAACTGATCCCTAGCTGAATTAATTGCTGTAGAAGAGTAGCTCTGGAGGTGTGAGTGTCCACCTTCCAGTAACTGACCTGTAATGATGAGAAGCAACTAGTTGCCAAGAATACTTATAAGGTAACTCCTTTCATCCAGGAGATAAAGGCCTTTATTCTTGGAACTGACAAGTCAGAGTTACAGTTTCATTTCCTTATGTGTCATCCAGTCTGTAATTGTTAAGCTTTTGGCTTTAACGTGTAGATTTATTCCATCTCCAACAAAGCTTTGATCCATAATTTAGCCCAAGAGCTTGAGTTGCCCCTTATGTTCAGAACTATTAAATCTAGAGTAACTTTGTTAAATTTGGTGGACAGTCAGTGCAGTTGTCCCAGTGCAGAATTAGTGTATGTGAAGAAGAGAGTGAGACATTAGTGTGGACCCAGTTTTGAAAACCTCTTCCTTGAGTTTTCTAGCTAAATTTTTGCTTAGCTGATAATGTGCAGGTTGCTTGAAAGTTCAGTGCTTTTACAGATGCCCTTTTCCATGTCTTACACATATTAAAATGTGACCATAGAGAAAGTAAGTAAATAAATGCATCTAAATTGAGCAGTCTTTCCCCTTTGCCTCAGTTCAGTGAGGTATTTTACACCACAATTTTGCTGATGGTCCTGTCTCTGGTAAAAATCCTCACCATCGAAGTCTGCTTACCCTGGAAAATTAATTTAACTACATTGCACATACCAGACTAAAGGAAGTTTCCCCATGGCAGTATACTGGGAAGGGGAACATCAATATAAAAGAGCAAAGAAATGGAATACTTGTGGACAATGTAACAAAAAATTCTTTGAGTTCCTTTAATGCAGTATCTGATACCAATAACAAATGTATTCAGGAAAAATAAACCAATAAACCCTCACCACATTTTCTCTTTGCACATCTCCATATCTATATGCAAGTTAAAACAAGGGAGATTTAATGGAGGACGAGATTACTGCACTAATGAAGGGATAGGATGAAATATTAGAGAATAACAAAAGCTCATATAGAACATAATTTATTTTTCAGTGTAACATAATGACACTATTGCAGATAAACAGTTTGTTCTCATTTCCATTACAATCTGTTTGCTAATATAATTCAGTTGTAAAACAGAGAGAAAACATTTCTCAGATCTTGCCAAAAGGCCCGACTCTTAACATCACTTAAGAAAATCCAAGTTTCACCAGTTTAAACCTGTCCCTATGGATCTAGTGGACTCCTCTTGTTCCACACCAGACTAACTCAAAGCATAATTCCTTCCTCTGATTCAAAATTAATATGGTAGCATAGATCCCTATTACTTTTTTTTCTGCAGTATATATATCCAATTCAAAATTGGTCTCTAAGGATTAAATACGGGAATGACTGGACCATTTTCAGTTGTTTCTGGACTCCCTGACTCCAAGAAAACACAATATGTGCCTTCTGTAACACCTTCTCCTATTGCTTAGAGAAATGATTCTGAAGATTTTTAATTACAGCATTGCTTTACTCATTCTTCCTGGTGTTTCAGTGCTTCTCTCCTGTCCTAATGCATCTATCTCCTCATGTGCTAACCACATGTACGTTTAGCAATCAAATAAGGGCTTCAGAAACAATCCAAAATGTATTTCATATGTTTATTTTTCATAGCCCTTAGATTCCTGGAAATGTTAGCACTTACCATACCTCTCCACATTCTTGCAATACCTTTATTTCTGCAGTCTTTGGCTTTCAGAGTACCTTGGCATCTTCCCCTGGGATGGGCACAGCCTGCCTTTCCAGCCAGCAGCACACTAAGAGGCAGTGAGCATTCACGTACTTTCATAGTTTTACTTACAGAAAGGTTTCTGTGAGTTGGGTGAAGATTTATCAGCATTTTCTCCCAGCCTTAAGCAAAAGGCATTGAAATTACTAATAATCTCAGTTAGCCATTGGGAGCTGAATTGATTAATTGGCTAGTGAAGGTAAAGCTCTATGGAAATGTGAATTGCTTTACACTTGGTGCTATTGTGATAATTAAGACCAATTCTTTTCAAATTCTTTTCTCAAGGCTTAGACCCACTGTTAAATTAGTTCAATTTAAGGAGTCACCAAGAATTAGTAGAGCTGCAGTAGCTGCCCTTCTGTGTACTCTTATCCCATAGCAACAGTCTAATAATTTCATTTCATGTAACTTCTAGTAAAATTACGTTCACTACGTTGTAGTTGGGTTTTTACTGCAGAACAACATCAATTGACATTGAAAGAAACTGACTTTCATTCTTCCTGTTGCTGTTTGGTCCTTACATTCTCTTTTCCTTGTTGAAAACATCTATGCAGCTGTGTATTAAAATAAATTAATTGATCCAATTGAAAAACAAATTTTCATCATTATTATTATTGTTGTTGTTCTTGTTATCCTGAATATAGTTTAGTTTTCAGGTCTATTTTCCTCTAAGCTCATGTGAGGTTTGGATGTGATCAGCCTCAGAAAAGAGGAAGGGTAGTTCAAGGTAGTACTTGATTTCTTCAAGTACTATGGCAGCTTAAAACCTATGTTGCTACAGTTTGTCTCACCTTAACCTGACTTTGCTGTAGGTGAAGATAACACAAAGCACAGAGTAGACACTTCTGTGAAGGTTTCTAACCATAGTAACTTCTTAGTACTCTTGAGCCCTCACCATTCATGATGTTTTAGAAGGAGCTGAATATTTTATATCATCAGTTTCTTAATTATCAACTGAGAACCCATGAACTCAAAATTTTACTGATTTTTTCTTGAAAATTCCAACATCCATATGTGTTCTATTCATCTTACAGTAATTGGAAAGTGAAGGCAAAAAGATATTTTCATGAAACCAGTGCAACTCTTCATTGGAGATCAATTGCTTATTTTAAATTATTTTTCATCTTTTCAAAACCACTTTTAAGTAACAAAAAAATTGTACAGCTTGCTTTATATTTGTAGAAATAAAGGTTCTCTGGGTGAACTATTTGTGTCTTCAGAGAATCACTGAATGGGTCAGGCTGGAAGGGACCACCGTGGGCTATCTGGTCCAACCTCCCTGCTCAAGCAGGGTCACTGCAGAGCACATGGAACAGGGTTGTAGCCAGACAGTTTTCCAGTATCTCCAGTGGGGATGACTCCACAACCTCTCTGGGCAATCTGTTCCAGTGCATGGTCACCTGCACAGCAAGGAAGTTCTTCCTCATATTCAGGTGGAACTTGTTGTGCATGTTTGTGCCCATTCCATCTTCTCCTGTTGCTCAGGACTGCCAGGAACAGCCTGGCCCAACCTTCTTGACACCCACACTTCAGACACTCAGAGACAATGATAAGGTCCCCTCTCAGTCATCTCTTCTGGAGGCTGAACAGGCCCAGCTCCCTCCCATCTGAACTGTTTTAAAATCAAGATGCAGCTTCTCATGCAGCAAAGCCTGGAGTCATAGACTTTATGGCTTAAATGATTTACACCACAAAAAAGTGAGAATTGTATTTGTGGTTTGCTTGAGAAAATGCCAGTGAATTTTTAAAAGTTAAGACTCACTTTGGGGCTTTCTTCATTGATTTTAGGGAGAAAGAGCCTGAAAGCTTTGAGCACTCATAAGTGTCAGACATAAAACCAAACCCATTGGCAGAGACCACAGTAACAGCAGGTATACATATTTTAAAAATATTTGCCTACAAAATACTTGGGTATTAGTCCCAATCTCCAGATTATTAATTATACTCATTAGACATAAAAGTCCAAATCTCATCATGATCCCAGTGGACCGAAGTTAATATATGCACTTAAACCACAAAGCAAACAGAATCTATAATGTTTTGCTGTAGCTTCCATGGCTGTTTCCTGTGAACGCAGAAATGAACTACAAAAAGATTTAGAAAGATGTTTTAAAACCCAGAGTGAAAGCATATAAGAAAATGTATTTTTTAGACTATACTCTGCTTTACAGCAGCTTTGGATTGAAGGAGGAGGCTGAAAGCCAGCCTTCCTATAGGAAGAGTACTGACAGCAATGCAAAGTATCAGGAGATCCTTCCTGTCACAAGGTTTGAAAAAGCTTCTGAGTAGATTATCGAGCGTATTGGTGTCACTAGGACCTGACCACTGTGCATGCCACCAGCAGAAAATTATATGGTTAGATAACTTTTACTGGCAGACTCTTAAGTCACATGAGGAATTTAAGTTCCTCAGCAACTGAAAACATTTTTCGAGTATTTCAATTATTAACATATTTCCCAATGCAACAGGAACAAATCCCTTGATGAACACACCCACTTTGTGCATTCATTTTCTGCTACATGAAGGCCATTTTGAAACAAATATCTGGTTACAGGTTCTTGATTGTGTCTGCAAGATTATTAAACCTTGTAAAGATTCCTTATCAATTTGCTCTGCACAGTGCGTTTTTTATCTCAACATTACTAGCTTGTCTTTTTTTTTATTTTCTGTGATCTATTGACGACTGAATTTACACTTTAGAAAGTGCTGTGAATTAGTATGTGTGAGCAGCATACTATAATTCTGCACTGCTGAAATGTGTAATATCTCCATTGTCTAAACCTTGTGGGAGGAGAAAAGCCCCACACTTTCCCATTCAAGGCTAAATATACTGAACTTTTAAATGTCATGTCTTCCCATAAAGTGGCACTATGTGCAGAAGTTAATAGGTCTGTGCCAACTTGTAGTAACCAGGGATCTTAGTATGGAGAATTAATTAATACACCATTTTAAGCTCTTTCTGTGTCACAAACTTCATTCTGTTACTTTTTTGACTATCACTGTTTGTGGTTTAATTTACTTGAGTGAGAAGTGACCCTTCCTCTGATATGCTTTAAGTGTAACCCCAAAGATCTGAGAACAAGAAGTATTTCAAGCAACTTCATAGGTCACACCCATCAGCTCCTTTAGCCTTGGGCATTTTTTCTTTCTTCTGTCATGAAAGTCATTCCAACAATGGCTGTATGTGTCCGAGCAGCTTGTGCATTAAGATCCAAGTTTTCCAAAAGGGCTGGATTGCCTTTTCAGAGGTGTGAACTACCAAAGCACCTATGTGGTAGTTTAAACTTAGTTTGATGGACAGGTTGCTGAACCAATGAAAAAGCTGGTAACGCCTCTACGATTTACATATTTGAAGGATGCACAAGCGCGGGAAGTTCCCTTTTGTTCCTGCTTCCCCCCCCAGGGGTGGCGAAGGGAGGGGGCCCCTCTCCGGTGCAGTGGCGTGGGGCTGGGTCACCGGGAGAACCATCCCAGGGCCTCAGGCAGCCGAGAAACAGCCGTGAGCTGCCGTGCAGCCGGGACTGCGCGGGTCAGCAGGACCCTTCCACACGGCCAGCACGGCCCGCGCCAAACCAAGACAAACACCACGCAGCTGGCAACATAAGGAGGGAGAGGCTTTCTCCAATGTAAAGCCCGAGCAAGATCAACTTCTCAGCTGAAAACTTGCAGATACCAGTTTTCTCCCAGGTCAGAGAGAAAGGAAAAGTGAGCTCATGCGAGACAAAGCCGACATGGCGACACCAAAGTCAGTTGTGAGGGAAGGGAAAGAGAGCAGAGGTGCTTCTAGCACCGGAGCTGAAAATTCTCCTTGCAAGCCTTAGTGAGGACTGTAATATTACAAGCTGTTTTTATATAATTCATTGAAGTACGTGGGGGATGCAAAAATCCATGCGTAGCCTCCAAAAAAAGAGTGCCCACGCCAGGTCACATTGATGCTGTGAGAGCCTTTTAGAGTTTAAAGAAGAGAGCCTTTCAGGCTGGAATAGCTCATCCTTAAAAGACTAAAGCCCCATACACCACTATGGCCCACGCTGGCAGTTGTGAGAAGACTGCTAAACCCGTGGGAGAGATTTCTTCATTGCAGCAGATTCAGGCGGGGCTGTTGTTTGTGAAAGTTTGAAGCCATGTTAAAGCAGAAGAAACTCTTTTCCTTAAAAATAAAGAAAGACTCTTAAGAAATGAAACACTGACCAAATCCCATGTTTTGTTTCCCTTGCGTGGGTTGGTAGAAAGAGGGACGGTACTGGAAGGACAAACTGTTCTGGAAGGCTGCTATAATTTCTTACTATTCTTTCTTTTTATGAATGAAAAGTATTCTTTCTTTTTACTTTTCATTCTGCTAGTAACAAATATTCTTTACACCGTAACTGTTGAAGTGTGGACCTGTTTTGCCTTGAAGTTTTTTTTCCATTTTCCTCAATGATCCTTATCTCACCTTATGAAAATGAAGTTTTAATTTCCCCTTCTCTGCTTAACTATAGCAGAGGCAAGTAAATAAATAGATTTTGTGGGGCTTGGCACCTAACCAGCGTCAAACCATGACAACCTACAAAAAAGGTTGGTGCACTCTTAAGGAGCATATGAAGTGCACTGCAGTAAAATCCAAGCAGCAAGTTGGTGACCCTATGGACCTCATATCCAAATCCTCCATTCAGGGCTGATATGGCACACTACACATGGCAGATTCCTGCCTTTCCAAAGCTGCAGCTGGAGGCCAGGTATGTAGGGATACCTAAGTACATCTCAAACACTGGATGCCAGTGTACAGAAAACAGAAATAAGCCTTAGGTGTATAAGGTAGTGGACGCAGAACAGTTCAGCTCCCCCTGAACCAGATGCCCACTAGCTGGCCACCTGAGTATCTCGCCAGGCACCACTACTTGGGTGGACTGAGGACTCTGTTCATTTGCCCACATCAGACACCTGAGATACTCTACCCCTCTTGGCCTCCAGACACCCCTGGGAAGGATGCAGGTCTCGCATTTGTCCTGTGGCATGTCTGCCAGCCCTGGGTGATGTCTTGAACATAGTAAAGCACCTCTCATAACACCAAACCTCTATGCTTAGTGTTATGTGATGATAGTGAGAACTTCAATGGAATCCTCCTTTTGGTGACTTTTGGCAAGTCAAGCCAAGTCAATTTTCTCAAGTGTTCAAAGCTATTTTCTTGGGGTTTTTTTTCAAGATTCACAACTTAATTACTAAACTCTCCAAGGAAGAGCCCTGTAGCCAGCTCTGGCTGAGTTAGCCAGGAAGGGTTTATTGATGAATATTAACATCCCCTATCTAAGCTGGACACAAGATGCTATTCCCCTCATTGGAACAGTAAGAGGATGATACAGCTGTATCATCTAAAATTAACAGACTGAACGCAAACCAGTTTAGTACCCTCCTGCCTGCCACAAATGCAGTCAACTTCAAAGTTCCCAGGAGAGATGGACACAGTCCTGCCAGACCCCAGCACTGTACAAACACTCACCAGCTACAGCTTCTCAAAGACAGGAAAAAGTTTTCCCATAGCTGTCCTCCTTCCTCTGCTTCCTGGGACCAGACTTGACAATAGGTTCTGCATCTTCCTCTGGCTTTTAGCCATAATCTGGTGGAAGAGACTGAAAGCAGTCTCCTTGGGCTGGATTTGCTTCTGCTTTTGTCAGGGAGAATACCTAATTGTTTTCTGCTGTGTTTGGGACACAGGTGGTGTTACAAAGCTGTGTGTTGATGAAAATTAGTGCAAAACCTGACATAGATAAAACGCGTTTCATTCTCTACAACTTACTGTAAAATACCATGCTTCCCTTTAATTATTTTTTAGGCACAGTAAAATATTTGCAAGTCTTTTCTTGCTTCGATGTAGTTTTTAAAAGACTCTTTATAACTTCTAAATGACTGTGACTCTTTACTGAATTCTCAGACTTGTGATTGCCGATTTCTAGGCGCTCAGAAATGGGACATGTGTCCTGGGCTATGCTAACAAGCTCTGAGGTTATCTGTGCTACAAGATAAAGACACTCCTTAAGAATTGCCTCAAACACAAGAAGTCCAAGGTACTTTGACTTTTCCGTCTGCCTTGTTGTCAATTTGCCTCTTCATTCCTCGGTGTGAGACATTCAGGATCTGCTTAGGAAATGCTGAGTTCGAAGGTCAAGTGCTGAGCCTAAGTTTTCCTGCCCAAGGGTATTCAGGAGCTCAGCCTAAATTTGCATTTGATCCTGGGACTGTGATGGTATCAAACATAAATCTGGACTTGAGCTCTGTCTTGGAACTTGAAGCTCTATGGGCATGATCTGAGCATCTGGTACTGAGACATTTAGCATCTCTGTGATTGAGATGATGCTCATGGTACCCCGTAAAAGACAGACTGCTCCAATGTAGCTCTGTGCACATATATATACCATAAAGACATATGTCCTATTTAGAACAATGCTTTGCCTAAATGAAATTTTATAGTTCTAACCCTGCAGGACTGATTCACCTGCCGTTTATGCCAGAGTGATTTGGCTGATTACAGCAAACCTTACTCAGAAATAAGTGAATCATACCCTCATTCTCTCACTGTAAGTACTAAATTTGTTGGTTGTGCAGTTAATGAGTTCTTGGAAGCAAGAACAGGAGCACATGACAGTGTTAATATAAATTTGTAATGTATTTGATGGTGTTGGTAGGTTTTCATGTTTGGGGCGTGGGGTTTATTTTGATGTTACAAGCTTTACACATCCTGACACCTAAGGAAAAGTACCTAAGGAAAAGTACATAATTATTAAGCTGTTATATGCATTAACCTTATCTAAAGATAGCCAGATGTGCATTTTCAAAATTACCTTTCTAAGACCTTCTTGGGGAGACCTAATATCTTAGTCCAGCAGACACTGTGAAGGGGAAAAGCAGCTATTTTGCTGTATTTACTTATTATACCCAGGTCTGGTGCTATTTGAAAGAAATCTTTCTGCTAAGAAAATGACACAAAATTGATATGATAAAGCAAGGTCTGGGACAATCAGAAATGTTTGCACTTCCAGCATTTTCCTTCATCTTGACATATTTCTAAAAAAAATTCCAACCACATGAAAGGACCTCAAGCACCAGGCTGTGACAAGGTGCTCCTTACTGTACATTTGCTGGCTTGCAACTTCAGTAAGGAGCAGTGCATACCCAGGGAGAGCTGGAGGGAAGAATCCGCTCAGCTGTTCTCTTCAGAAAATCCAGGACAGCATGGCAGCACCTGTTTTCCTTCAAAACTTCTCCAATTATCCCATTTCTTTTCCCGGCACCCACCTAGCAGAGCCTTCATGATCCAGCCAGTTGTGTATAACACTGCAGAGAGACATCTGCTTTTGTACACTGTTATATTTATATAGCTTGTTTTCCAAAATGTCTCATTCTGACTCTGTTCATGACTGACAGATGATGAAGCAAAGCCATGTCACCCAGCCAGGGTAAATGTGCCACCCCTGCCTCAGCTCCAAAAGGATTACTTTAACTTGCTCTGTGACAGTTCACAGGGATGCAACTCCTATTTGCTGAATAATGCCTGAGTCTTTCCCATATCAGCATTATGTGAATGCAGTGAAATGAAGTGAAATGAAATAATGTGACTGGGAGGGGCTGGAAAAACACAGTTGTGGCTCTGACACATGAACCCAAGGAGAGGAGGTGGTGAGGATAGAACCCCCCTTCAACAGCACAGAACCTCATATTAGCTGAAAGTAACCACAGACCACTGCTAGAAACAAATTTCAAGTTCTTTCCCCGCTAAGAAATGGCAGTCTAGGAACAGGAAAATTGGGAATGGGAGATGAAGGCTAGTGAGTCATTCTCAAAAAGGTTTGTCATCAATTCACCGCTATGTTTTGCCCTGACAGTAAGTGCACAGTGCAGAGCCTTGCTTTCATTTCTGCTGCACTTTTAAGATCAGGTATTTGATTAAAGTCATTACAGGGTACCACACTGTTTGTGTGGAAAAGCCTGAAGACCTCCCACAGGAATGAGCCTTCACTCAGTTCCTCCCAGTGTCCCAGTGTAACAATTATTCCACTGTTATGCTCTCTGTAGAAGACAAATATTTAATGACTTTTGATAGACACTTCAGACTATATCTCTTTTATCCACATTTGTGATTCAGACTCTCTTCCTTCCTTTCATGCTTTATTACCAAAGGGGGAAAACTGCTTCCTGGCAGGTTTGCAGGTTCTAATAAGGCCTTCAATTCCCTTGCACCAGATATCATAGCAGTATCAACAGGAGTGATTGCTCTTTCTGATTTTTTTCTTTATTTTTTCAATACTTCTGGCCCATTTGAGGCAGGGCTTCAGGATAGTTGGAAGCCTTAATAAGCCAGAGTATGAAAGAACAAATCAAATGCAAAAATGAGTTTTTAATTGTATGTTTGTTTCTTACACTCCTACCTCCCCCAGCAGCCTCTCCACATGCAGAATTTCCTTATGACCCCCAGATCCCTCAGAGGAAAATGAACAACCTGTTGCTAAGTGTCTTCACCATGGGTCTGCTGCCACCAGATACTGTCTGATTCCATCTTCTAAACTGGAAAACAGTTAAATCCAGCCTCACTTTGTGAAGCTCCCTAGGAGGAGCCAGTGGGCAGCAGAGACACCATGCAGAGGGTGGGAGAGAGCATCAGTCTCAGCAGAGCGGATCACTGGTCTTGTGGGGACAGAGCTGCAGAGCATCTTCTATGGATGGGAGGCAGTGAGGCAGCAATTCCTTCTCTCAGCACTGTGAGGGGCCAGGGATTAGAGCTGGCATGCTGGTTCATTGAGTTTCAGCTGTGCAGCACGTTGGGTACCACTTGCCACGATACATCTGTAGCTTCCTTTGGCAATGAGAGGCAGCCACTGCTGCCTGTCAGGGAGAAAGCATTTGAAATGTACACAGCCACCTCTCTGCATTGTATATTCTCTTAAGCCAGTGCAAAACTTCTGTGCTTGCTGGCAGAGACAGATGTAGAAATATGATGTCTATTAGTTATCTGAGAAGAAATGCATTGGAACTGGAGGTGCAGCTGTGTTAGTAATCGCTCTAACAGCTCTAAACTCCTTATCATTTGTCAGATAAGACTGGAGGTATTTGTTATTATTTTCCCCTGAGGAACCTGTTTCAATTGAATTATTCAATCCATTCTTTTCAATTTGCCATCTCCTTTCTGGCAGTTTCAAGAACCTGGAAGAATATTGCCGTGTGGACCGTGGGGGATTGATGTCTGAGAGCCTTGACTCTTCCCTTGACCCTTTGTCTGTCTCAGGGAAACAGCCGAGGCTTGGCTCCTGCTGGTTACATGGATGATGTGACCTACAGTATTTCATTTGGCACTACATGTAAAATCCCATCATGACTGAGAAGTGTTTGCACCCCTTATTCATGACGATGATGGTTCAGATAATTTCCTTTAAGAATGAAAGCTCAGGTGTAAAATCCAGATCTGGATATACAAAATGTCTGCTCTCAGACATAATTTTGATGATTGACATGTCTTTTTTGAGGAGAAAACATTTGTCTTCACGGCCTAGACCCAGTACATCTCAGATATTGAAACCTTTTCACTGCCTTTTACAGATGTTCTACCAGCAATTTACCTGAATAGGCTGGAGAGGTTGGGATTAGGTATTTATTAAAATCACCATTTCCTGTCTCCAAACCAATGAGTGAGGACAATTTTTGTGATGGCCACATTTAATCAAGGGCTTCAGATTTACCACACTGGCCTCAAAGGTGCTTCCTGGGAGAGACCGAGTATTACATGAGCGGTAGCTCTTTTACAGTTTTCCAACCGTTAGGGTTCACAGAAGACACCAGCCCAGCATTTTTACAGCTGACTCAAGAGACTGCAGACCAAAGGTAGCAGTAATTTAATTGCCCAAACCATGCCTGTGTGCAAGCCACAAGCACCCTCTGCACAGAAGCAAATCCCACATTCAGCACATCCTGTGGGAGAGCCTGACCTTGGGTTTAGGCAAGGGGACTTTCTGTCCCACATTCCAGCACAGCCCCAGCCAGAGCGAGGGGATTTTCCACTACAGTCTGTGTCTTGCTGGATGTACCTGGACCTGCTCCATCTGTGTTTCAGCTTGCTGCAAGACACTCTTTACCTCCATCCTCTCTGAGTTTCCCTGCTCCCAGTGAGCTGAGAGAGTAAGCCTCAAAATCTGCCTTTTTTTTAGGCAGGAAATCAATAAAATATTGGTGCTTATGATGGCACCAGATTCTCATCTGTGCTACTGCATTCTCCTCACAGCACGCTAGTTTTCTGCTCTTCATCCTTTCAGGTTTTGGTAGCTACAATATCATCTTTTCCCGCTGCTCTGGCTGCACTTTTGGTACCTTGCTCCGCTCTCTGTATCACTTTTATGAGGTCCCTGCTCCTCTATCTCTCCTCAACTGTTCTGCATTGCTCTTTCCTCTCCCTTGTCCTCCGTCTCATTTCTCTGCCTTTTTTCTCTGTCTTTCTTTTTCCTGGCACTCTTCTTGCTGGCCGCTTGCACTGGAGTATCACCATCTTTTCAAATATCTCTGTTCTCTTCTCACAAGCCTCTTGCCATCTCCTCACGCCTTCCTCCATTCCTCCTTTTCAGCCTCACACTAAACATTCTTCTCCTGAATTTCTCTTGGCTAAAAAATGGTGTTCCTCTTTGGGGAACCAAATTCCTCTAAACAATAATAAATAATAAATAAATAAAGCGGCTTTATGACATTAAAAAAAAACAGCAGTGGTTTGGAGAATTATGTGTTGCACCTTGACTCCCAGACACCTGTTTAGTCTTTCTCTTTGTAATTGAAAACTGGAAGAATTTCAGTTCATCTGGCATTTTGGGTAGGCATGGATTTTACGGGGTGGAAAAATGTGATGGTAGTTTTGTCACAGAAACAAAACTACAAGAAATCATTTAAACTATATGTTTGCTATGACAATTTTCCTTTGGATGAAATACACATATGCAAAAAGATCCATGGGTACATAAATGTGCAGATATAATTAAGAAAAAAAATAAAAGGAATACTCAAATACCTTCTTTTGTTTAAGTGTTTACAATTACTCATTTTGACAGCAGTATGGCCTAAGTTATTTTTATGGGGTTTATCATCCCTTCCCTTAACTCCTCTTTTTTCATCATCACAGATTTTCTATTTTTCTGTCATATATTATATTTAGAGTGGACTGTAAAGGAGCATGGAGCATTTCTCAGTCTCCAGAAACTGAAAGATTGTATCTGAATGCTGAAGAATATATGACAATAAACTTATATTTATCATGCTGCATATATATATATATACAAATGACAAATAATAAAGGAGGAGTTTCTGTTTGTAAATGACTCTGCCTGTCCATCCAAAACACTAGCAAGAGTCCAAATATTCCACATTACACTGACTATGAAGGCCCCTGGTGCAATCCTGCACTTGAACATGTGCTTCATCTTGTGACCATTGCAGTGACAGTCAGGGTAAATAAAGCACAGTCAAAGTTAAACATGTTCTTAATTGCTTTCCTGAAATATGACCTCCAATTTAAAAACAACAGAATAGAGGTGGAAAGCACAGTAACCCCTATTCATGCTCCTCAACCAACTCAATTTAAAAAGGGTGCCTAAAGAAGAAAAAACCAATTCATCAGAAATCTGTGGTTTTTTCACTGCAGCTACTTGGTGAGAAAAGTGTAAGAAATTCCCAAATGTGTGACTGGGCTTGCAGGAAGTGATTATCCAAAGCAGGTGAGCCTCCTCAAATGGATTAGGCACAGGCAACACCTGTATTCGTATATCTGTGGTGGATATGATGGAAATAGTATATCCAAGAAGGCACATCTAATGTGTTTCTGAGTTAGCAGCTGAAGCTTTTCTTTAGCCTCCGGTGATTTATTCAATAACAAGCTGTTGGGCTCAGACAAAATAAAGGATACGAAAATAAAGTGTCTCAAGAAAGGTCAGATGATCACCAACCAGCAGATATAATATAATTCAAAGTTGTTTGTCTGGAGGTGAATTCACTGACCTATGGTTTCATTTGCTTGGCTCCCAAGAGGTGACCTCTCTTTCCCTCCTCATCCTAAAGTTGTGCAGTCGGCTTAATTTGTCAAAGTTCTGCCTCATTTGATTCTCCAGGAATAAGCTCTGCATTTAGAAAATAGCTTCTCCTTCCTCAAAGTCTTGAGCCTCGGGGTCAAAATAAATGTCAGCTTTCAACGTTTTCTTAAACATTTCCTTAAGAGTAGGCAAAAGAGACCTGAGCAAAGACTGTGAGGAGCCTAAAAATGCAGTCAATTTATAAAGCCCTGAAAAAAACATAAATAAACATGTTTGTTTGTGCACAATTCAATGTACCCATGGTACGAACTGTGTAAAGGTGTTCCAAACAACAAGACTGTGTTGCCCCATCTGCATTGTCTTTCAGAGAGGTCACAGCCCAGCACAGAGCCAGGAGCTGCAGTTCCTGTTGGGGTCTACAATTGTTGCTCAGTGACACCTGGAAAAGAATTTTGTAATTCTCTTATTCGGGAAAAGATACCACAACCTTGAGGAAAAGGGACTAAAATGTGGTTATGCTGCAATTTCTGTTGGGTGGGCTGATGGTTTGACAACCCATTGCTTATCCTGAGCGATTGGACTGTGTTATTCCCTTTATCCCCATAACCCAGTGTCTCTAAGAGACCTACAAGGTTCCTAATTCAAGCAGAATAACCAAGCTGTCCTCCTTGGACCTTCCGTGTCAGTTATAAATTAGATTAATGGAGGCACAACAGAGGCAGAGGAAGGGGAGAAGGACAGACACTACATAGAAGAAAAGCAAGAATGGGAGAAAGCACAAGAATGTAAAGTACTGTAGGAACTCTGCAGCTAAAAATCTCTCTAAAAATGATATAGAATGGGAGTGTGTATCAGGTGTTTAAGGGACAGACTAAACAATTATGAGATATTTTGCCAAACCCCTGACATACTGAAACATAAATATTAAACTGAGGAGTAATGCAAACACACCCAATAAAACATCTGAATGATGTTAATTGCATCCTGTAGAGCGATGTCTTTAGGAGTATGATTTAAGCATTCTAGACTAAGCTGGCTTTTAAGACGTATTTCTCCTTGTGCTTCTTTGTCATTGCATACCATTAAGTAAAAGAAGGTAAAACTTTTTCATGGTGTTATAAAAAAAATGTAATATTATTTTTGCATGAGGAGGCAAAGGAGAAGGCAAGAGGAAGAGACATGTGAGCCTTTTTTCATTTGAACCAAAAATAAACTTTATTTGAGGCGTGGGTTTTCTCTGATAGTTTTCTTATGAACATTTACAAACAAAAAGATGAATCATGGGCTCCAGGCTGTTGTGGACAATAGTTCAGGCTAATGGGAATAAGACTACAATATGATAGGTTATGTTCTGTTACCAACCCAGCTGCATTATCAGAACAAAGTGAAAGACCATTTACTTAAATTTGCTGATATAAGACGGTGTAAAGAGGAATTCTTTTGATCTTGAACCGACAAACATTTTGTCTGAGGGCAAAGAGAATTTTTAACTGAAGTACATGATACTGTACTGTGCCATGATAGCTGTGTATGTTTAACTATAAAGAGAAAAAGGAATGTTTTGATTGTAAAAATAGTCAATAGGAGAGTTAAGATCAAGGCACGGTCTGTGAGGGGTGTGATTGGTGTCTAAAGTCTGTTAGGATATGCCTATGCTGTGTGTTTTATCATTTGCTGAAATAAAACACTGGGCTGAAACAGCAGCTGCCAAACTGCCTGTGTTCCTCCCCAGGGTACCTGCGGGGCCTCATTCGGCACGAAACTCTGAGTGATGGCAACCACCACACCTCTGCCACGTCGTGCTGCCCACAGCCCCTGTGCCTGTGTGTAGCTTGGGCTCTACGGGTACCAGGCTCCAGATGTCTTTTCTGATGTAGAAAACACCACAAGGCAGAGACAAATCCAGGCCCTGCTGGGCTGTTAATTAGTGCGTGGACTCATGATTTGTATTGGAAATATTAACCCAAGCAGAAGTATCAGAACTAACAGATTTTACTACAGATGTATCTAATCAGGGACTACTGGGGAAAAAGTTGTAAGCGGCAAGTTGGTTTCTTGGAGATGGGGATGAGGTGCAAGGGGTCCCTGTCAGGAAGCCCTGCAGCCAGTCATTGTAATTTTTTCGGGTATGTGGGAATGATCCTCTTCTACAGCTGAAGGACTCAGAGTTCTTCCTGGCATTGGTGGGGGAAGCCTGGGAGCTTTCCACCTGACACCAATGAGGACCTCCTGCAACAAAAATAACTGAATTTTCATCTTACATTTTTGTGAGCAAATATGCACAACACCCATAAAATTACCTGGAGTGTGGGTGCTTTCCAATTTCATACTTGTGTTGAGTGGAAGTTACACTTTAGAGAGTGTGGTGCTCTGTCAAATATGAGACTTAAATGTCATTGGATTAGAACATGGTGTGCTAGAAATTGAGGTCTTCATGATGAAACTCTTGTAGAACAGCAAGGTGAGACCATCACGCAGCGCCCTTGATCCCTTACAGAGAAGGAGACCTGCTTCCACTGCCCCAGACAGAGCACAACACAGAGCCCTCCCACATGCAGTGGATCCCTTTTGCTCTCGTTGAACACATTTTTAATAATGCCTGGTCATGAAGTCTCTAAATCTGCACTGATGTCCCATTAAAATGCTTGTCTATTAGGTACAAGACATTGAGAAAACATTGGTTTTTCCTTCTCCATTAAAGTGTACTTCACTTGTGATTCTATGTCAGAAAAAATGTTTGAGCTGACTGGTACCATTCCCATCCTCCAGACAGTCTCACTCTCTTTTTCTCTGATTGTTCTTGAAAGTTTTCAGGCCCTCTGTGGATGTCTTTGAGGAAGATGCTTTTCTTCCTAGCTGATTGATAAATGTTTCTCAGGGTCTTCTGACAGCCAAATCCCCTTGTATTTGTGAGATCTGATTAACAGAGCACTAAATTTCAACTAAAATCAAATCAGCAACACCCAGTGTGAGATCTGCTTTCTCTTTATATCTGCATAAGTTAGGCTTGATTTGTTGGTCTATTTTACTCCAGGGTTTGTTCATTTGTTCCCTTTTTTATGTATTTTTGCCTGTGCTAGTGACATCAAAATGATAGCTCAACTCCCTTGTCTCCCCACCCCCAGTTTTTTCTTATCTTCTTGTCCTTTTGGAAATATAAGCACATGCACTTTCTTTATCTCTGTGTGGGCCCAAATCTCTTATCACACAATTTACATTCTTCAGTAGGCAGCATTGGCAATACTGTAATAGTTTATCTCCAGACTGATAGTTAATAGCTCTGGCTTTCTTGTCATAATAAGCCTTTTTTGTCTCCATTGTGCCTTTTCTTTGCTTTTCTCCTGTCTGTTTACTTGCCTTACTAAATGCAGAGCACTCAATTTCTGTAATGTGTTATATTTTCTTCTGAAGAAATCTTTGCCTCCTACTGCTTTTTCTTCACTATGTGCTCAATCCTCTTCAATTGTTCTCCCAATTACCATCTCAAACACAGAAGGACCTGAAATGTCTTGGGGTGCTTCCAAAACTGAAAATACTGTGGGAAAGAAAAGCAGCCAGTGCACTTACTTCATCTTTAATAAATATACACATGTCTCTGTACAAGTGTATTTGTCAGGCTAAATGCCACAGCAAACCCTGCCCTTTTGTTCTCATTGATGGAAGAGGCATTAGCCCAACCTTTAAGTGGCCTGTGAATGCTGACCCTATCCTAAAAAGATCACATTTAATAAACCAAATGAAGAAAGAAGAGGAAACAGGAAGAGAAAAAAATATACCATGCTGGAAGTAGGTGAGAATTCTATACTCCTTAGGACATTATTGGACTCCAGCTGAGAAACCAGATAGAGCTGGACTGAGCCTACTCAGCACAGAAAGATGCAAGATTATGATTGATGTGTTTTCCCCTTTTACTGAGGTCTGTCTTCTCTCTGATTGTTTACCTTGTAACCACCTTGGAACAATTGACTGAGCATATGTTTTAATGTCTTATTTCCTAAATGGAAAACCATGTCCAAATCACATGTCTAATATTCCTTTCCCAAATTAGTTTTCATTGTAATTTACAACTCAAGCCACATAAATCAACTGAACATAGCAGAAGACATACATAACTGGGAATTTTACTCCTCTGAGTTCTTAATCATCACTGCATGACTTCACTGACTATAGACAAAAATCTCATTTTATGTCATGCACCTTTACTTGTCCTGAAGTAAATGATTCACAATTTTTGCTTCATGTTAAAATAATGATGTTCCTTGAGGTGGGGTCAGGGATGATTGGGATTTTTATTCTGTTTTGTTTTGTTTTCCCAGCAAAGATGTCTTTTTGCATGTTTTGATTGCAAATGATGTCAAGTACAACAAGCCAGTCCAGGCAAGCCACTTAGGTACAGCTTCTCAAAATCCTTAGTGAAATTTAGCATTCTATAAATACAGGGCAGTGGACTATGTGCGTGACATCAATTTGAAATAAAACCATCACAAGGATGGAAAATATAAGTAACAATGAGAAAGCACACAATGATGAGAGTGTAGACTGCAAAGAAGGAGAAATACTTTCATTATTATAAGTTTTACAGGATTTTAAATGTTTTTAAATAAAGCTCTCTTGCCCAAGCTGTAGAAATGCTTTTGTAGTGCTCCAAATGCGATGTTACTACATTTCAGTGTGGTACCTTCATGGCTCCATAGGATAACTGGTGCCCAAGGTTTCCTTCAGAATGGCCAAAATAGTCTAAGCAACTTGCTCTTCAAGACTGAGTAATCACACCCAGAAACAAAAAAATCAGAGTAGGAATTCAAACAATTGCTCAGGAGAAAGTCTCTTGGGGATCACGTAAGCTCTAGTGTCCAAGAACATTCCAGGGCAAGTGAAAATGAGACTAAAATATTTATATAAGGCACGTATAGCTTTACCAAAAGCATGCAGTAGAAGTTCCAGTCAAACATTTTATATATTCATTGCAGGAACCAAGTTTTTGTAAGCCTCCTGTACAGACAAACTGCATTTCTACTTCATAATGAAATGATGGGAGTGGCAGAGGGTGGTTTTTCAACTGACAGGGAGCATGACAGCATGACATTTGGTACAGAAACTGTCAGCAAAAATTATGTTTCTGTATGATTTGGGATTGCTTTGGAGCTACTAAATCGATATGTATTGCTCTTCCTGCAGTGCCTGAATCTCATGCATCTCACACTTGGTCCTTACCATGAGAATTGTAGTGAATCTAGTAACTTCAGTCCCATTTATAAAAATATTCTAAAGGCTGAAAGTTATAAGATATATAAGTATATGCACAAAATTCTATATTAAAATGGCTGACAGGAGAAAATAAGATATACCCAGAAAAGACTGAGAGACTGAATTCGGGCCTATTAGGGAGGAGTACAAGAATAATTCATCCTTGCAGAGAGATATTACCTGTGTAGTAAGTAAAAGACAGAGAGACTGCCAGGTTCAGCTACAAATGGTTACATAGAACTCCAACTGGGAATAGATTTTAGATTAAATGCTGAACGCAAATGGATCATCTCAACATTTTTGCTCAGAGCCTGCTTTCCTGTAGATTTCAGCCAGGTTTGGAACAGATTTTAGAGAAGAATGAAGGAAATTCCAGTTCCTTGGGTCAATGTGCTGGGCTTGAGTGTGCATCCTGGGGTCTCACTATGGTACAGAGATCTTGTTCTCCACACCCATTATCTGCTAATTTTAGCAAAGTGACACCCTGCAAAATGGAGATCTTGGTGTATTCTGGAAAAAGGCATAGTTTAAGGCTTATGGCATTAGCAGCTGCAGTGGACTTGAACCCTTGTGTTAGCTCATGGAACACGTGGTGTCCACAGGAAACCTGCTGGCATTGTGCCACTGACATTCACAGAGAGAGAGGATTATATTGTGGGGTTTTGATTATCTGGGTTTTTTCCCTCCACATTTTTATTTTCAAGGCCTTTTAGATGCAGAAGCTCCCTTTTTTCCAATTATTCCTTTGATTTGCAGGGGTCCAAGGGCATGTCACATGCACCAATTCTGTCACTGCCCCTCATCACTGGTCCCTCTGGTAAAGCAAGGTCATTGCCTCGGATATCAGCTGGAATTCTGCTCACTAAGGCAGACATGGGTAGAGCCCTTCCTGGAAGAATTAATCAGCCTTGCATCTGAGTGGGTCAAAAAGATCATCTATAGCTCATGGGCACCCAAAAATCCAAGCTCTGCTTGCTGCTGGGACTTGCCTTGCTTCTAGGTAACCACTGCCAGCTACCTCTGCTTCCTTTGGTGCTTTCTGGTTGGTTTGTGAACTTCTCAGAGCAATGCCTAATAGACAAGGTCTGGTTTTCAAGGGCCCCAGTAAGTCTCTGTAAGAAAGCAAAAAGAGCTTCAGCATTATATATACAAAGTTATGCAACTCCTCCTCCTCCTCCAAGGGTTTTAAATCATTCAGGCTGATCTAATTATTTCACCAAGTAGTGGGCTTGTCTCTCTTTATGCAAAATACCCCAAATATTGTAAAGACTCCAAGTTATCTGGCCACCTTCCAGTTAATTAACTTAACACTGAAGGAAGTACTGAAAAACAAAATTAAAAGCCATCCAATTTCTAGCCATCCCAATTCCTCACAAAAAGTAATGCCATTACGTCTTCACTCAGGATATGTAAGCTACTTTCATATGACCCTAAACCCTCCTTTTTTATTTCTTATTCTTAATCACTACTTGATTAAAAAAAAAAAAAGGACACAAACCCACACAACTGATTCCAGTTACACAGACAAAAAATACAGGCATTCAGTTTGTCAATATGCAAAAAAAATCATCTAGCCCAGAAAACGAATCTCTCAGACAATAGAGAATTCCTGAGCACCCAAATCAAAGGTATGATGAGAAAAACAAGAGGAGCATGTTCCTGGAGGGGTCGTGCACATACTTGGATCTATTTTGAATCTAGGGGAAGAGGGAATTCAGGTAGCCATGCAGGTACATGGCAGCCACTTTCCCACATGGCTGGGAGGCAACTGGGTAGGATCAGGGGGTGGACTGTGGGAATGGAATTCCATTTCTGCTGGCACCTTGATCACAGTTCTCTTCATGTGTTGTTTGCAATGGATCTGGTCATTTCTGTAAAATTAAGAATGCATGAAAACCTTTTCACAGTAGTTGGCTTTGTTCCTGTACACCTGGTAAGACTGCTAAGATTTATTTCTCTACTGCCCCACTGTTTTCAGTAGGATGTCCTTTTTGGACACATTTATTTTCCATAATCAGGTTTAATAAACATGAGCTTGGTGCAGATACCATAAGAATATATCTGAATTACCAGCACTGTTTCTCCCACCATGCAGGTGGGAGAAATTGGCAGGTCAAAGATTAAAAGAAATTCTACCTGCTAGAGCTGGTGCAAGTTAACTTGATAAAAAGCCAGGGGAATAAAAACTACACCTAGACCAAGGAGAATCTGTAGCTGGCTGCTGAATCCCTGCCCCTCCAGCCCCAGGGCTCTGGGTCTTGCTCTGTCCAAGGAATGCCATTTGAGAAGCAGAGCAGGATCTGAGGCTCAGTCAGAAAACCCTGTGCTTTTTATCCAGCTCTGCTGCTGGGTGAAACTCTGCAAGTTTATTGCAGCTGGATCTGTGTATGTCGAGCCAGTCTCATCATCATGTGAAGCTTTCACAGACCTTCCTTCTCTCCCTGTGGCTTGGAGAGTGAAAATGGGGCTATCGTGCAGCCCCAGGAAGGTGTGAGAGGCTTTTGTATGGGACACAACCACACTTTTGAGCAAGGCACAGACTTAGTCCTGGCTCCATTTCCATGCAGCTCTGTGCTCTGCACTCAGAGCTGTGAGGGAAAGTGAAGTGTTAATGCTAGTCAACAGAAAATCTCCATTTTCCCATCACACTTGTTCATCTTAGGAGAGCTCACAAATAATAAAACTCACATAGGAAAATCAATATTACATTAAATGACTTATGTAAAGAGCTCTCCAAAGTCAACACCAAGTCAGGCTAATGAGCTACAGGACAGTCTTGCTGCGCTGTTTGATGCAATCTGAAATGTTATTCTGTATGTTAAGGTCTGGAATATGATGTCTTTTTCAGTGTTTCTTTTATGCTTTTAACATTAATCCTCATTTATTCCCTTTTGCACCTGAGCAATGTCTTCTGCAGGAGAAATAAGTACATGTCTGGCTGTCCTTTGCCATCTTCTCAAGGAGATGGGTGTAAAGGATCTGATCTTGCACCACTGAAATCAGGGGACTGCTGCTGCTGAATGAAGACAGACACATCAAGCTCATGCTGCAGAAAGATATTCATACATTTACCTCTCAGTGATCTCTGAGTTCAGTACCCTGAGGCCTCCAGCCTCCTCCACTGCTTGTAAGCACAGCTAGAGTGGAAGGAAAATGGCTTTTCACAGGTTATTCCTCAACATGCCATGCAACTGCAGACACACATGCAGTGCAGGACGCAGCATCTTGTATTTTCATGCAGTGCATGACAGAAAGCAGCTGGTCCTCAGAAGTTTTTCAGGATCTGAATTCCCACCCATTTGGAAAGATCTGTTTCTAATCATATTTTGAAAACTGGTTCACTGCTATTGGACAGGACTCAGTTCACTGACACTTTCTGTACCTAAAAATGTCGATTCACCAGCCCCCCTGTGCCTGCTGCTGAATTCTGAGGGCTGCTGGAACCCACTAGGCGGTATGGTCATTACACTAATAGAGTCTAAAGATGTGGTTTGAATCTGTTAGAAAATACCTCATAAAATTAAGCACACACCTCACATCTAAGCCCTTCAGGCTTCCCATTATGCTCCCACACCCCTCCCACTTCTAGAGCTCAGATTGGAAAATGCTCTCACAGCAAGTTTGCTATTTCAGGTCCCATGTGAAAATAGGACAGACCCACTGCCTGTTTACTACTCAGAGACTTGATCAAGTCATGAGACATCCACATTCAAGTCCTTTTCCTTCTCCTTAAATTGTGTTCTCACATGGGTAACAGAAGGATGAGCGTGGCTGGAAATAGATGCAAGGTCAGAGGACAGGGCAGGGATTTATGAAGGAGGAAGATCAGCCTGTGATTTCCTAGGGGAAAACTTAGGAGTCATATTTAGTGGGCACCTGGTAAAGAGGGTTCTAAGGTGAGGATTTGTATTCATTTCTGGAGATAACAAGGGAAGTCCAAGGAAGTCAGCTTGGGATAGACCAATCTCTGGGCTTCCTCCAGCACAGTGGAAATTTTGTCTACTTATTCTTGGCGAAAATGGCCTGGAAAATGCAGCTGGCCTGAAAGTCAAGGGTCTCTGGGCAGTGTCCCAAAGAAAATGTGTTGGGGGATCAAAGCAAGGTAGAACAGTGCTAACTCATTTGCTCTACACTGATTCCTGTTCCGTGGCATTTACCCAGAGCTGAAACAGGTCCCAGGACTCTGTATCACTTTTGCCAAAGGCAGAGCCTGCCTCCAGAGCAGATGAGCTATTACTATACTGTGTACCAAGCTTAAAGTGATTAGGGATTGTCTGCCCCACTAGAAAAATAAAAATCAATGTCTAATGACCAGTTCAATGTTCCACCAGAGGAAGATGGGTTCATTGTACACAGCAGCTCATACGATGACCCCAGGGTGAAATTGGTATCCTGCTTAGTCTCATTATTGTACCTCCCTGTTGCCAAGCACCTTTCAGCTTCGCTCTCGTCTGCCTTTTCTCATCAAATTTCTTAATGTTGGAGCATAAAGACATGATGACCCTAGAGAACAGCATGGGGCACACATGCATTTCAGACAAGAGCTTTGTGGGTCCTAGAGGGACACATTTCTATTTATTCTTTGTCTGTTCATGAGAAGATTTCTCTCTAGCCCCCGCCTATATTACATTTCTTTTTATTCGGTATCACAGCTCTAAACCAGCTGGGGAACAGCAGTGTCATTTCTTTATCAGTGCTGCAGAAACATCCTCAGAGACGGATGGTTTTGTAATGGGATCCCTTTCTGCTGAAAGGACCCACAACCCTTCCCAGGGAGGCACCTCTCACAGTAAAATGAACATTAATACTAAATCCCACTCACACTATGGCAGGCTGCTAGGATTAAACCCTGCTCCTCATGGTATGCTATAACTTCCCAGAGCTTTTAAGGGAAGATTTGCAGCTCTGACAATAGTGGGAAGAGAATTTTTACAACCCAACTAGCTGGTTTTTTAGCTAGTACGATATTTCAGTTGCAATTTTACCAGATCACATCAGTTACTAGGAAACACCAATTAACACCCATTTGTACAGAAAAAAACTACAAATTGAAAAGTGCATTTACAAGTGTCTACTGTAAAAATGGGCATGTTTTTCATATTCATTTACAACATGTTAAATAAGATACAGTCTCCTTATGGGGTGAGGGTTCTTTAGTGCTAACTCATAAACCTTACTGCTTGAAGACATCTGAATAACTTCATTTTCTGAACCGGCTTCTTTTACTCCTTTGAGTGTCTTTTTTTACCTGCATGGAGATAACGTAAAGTGTTACAACCCGGGTAAATTAACAGTTCAGATCTGATAGCCTTGAACAGACTATGCATAGATGTGAGGTGCTAAAATGTCAGCAGGTGCCACGTTGTTTTCCCTGTTTGTTACTGGGATTCAGATTGATTAGCTCTGAAATGTGTGATCCATTTACAGAGAAAGGAACTGTTCTGTGGGAAACCCAAAGGTGAGGTTTCCTGTTGATGTCAGCCCCAGTAAGACATCACAGTTTGTATCAGCTGAGGATATAACCCCAAATGTTTCTGAGATGTCAGTTTATTCCCACAGTTTTGTGAGCAGCAGCAAGAAATAGAGGAGTGGAAGATGAAGGGGAAAACTGGAGAAAAATCAATCTGTTTTTTCAAACAAATTGACAGAGAATCCACATATTTTGGCTTCTCTGCCATTTCAGCTGTCATTTGTTGGACATAAATGCATCACAGATACAGAAATTTGAGATCAATTGACCCAGTGAACTGTTACAAGCAAACAGAAGAGGGAGGGCATGCATGATCAGAGCAGGTCTGATCAGAGGTCACAAGACTCCACAGACACCCAGGGACTGCAGACAAAGTCCACATGCTCTATGTAGAAGAGCTGAAATGAAACATATGCCAATATAAAAAAAAGTAATGCTGAATGATTTTACCACTGAGCTGTTCTTTCTGACCTAGACGGTTCTTTGTTCACAACAGCTCTCACAAAAGAAAAAGCAAACAAACAAAACCAGAAGAAAAGACACTTGCCCAGCTGGGCTCCTAAAATGTCTCTGACTTTCCCCAGTGTATGTAGAGTTGGTTTTCATGTCTGCAATATGTTGTGTGAAACAAAGCGCCAAGTGTGAGGAAACAATATACTTTTAAGTAGAGGAAAACATTCCCTTTTCAAAGTAAAATCAACATTTCGCAGCAGCTGGGAGAAAAACACTCTTCTCCCCAGCAAGATCAAAAGGAATAGTGCAGAGAGAGGTACTGAGGCTGCCACTTTGGCACTTGGCAGCCACCAGACCTTGGTTAACTTCAGCAGTGAGTCTGAGACTTCACAGCTGCAGGGATGATGGTGCAGAGAGAAAGGCCCTCACAAGACAGCTTTGGAGGAGAGATCTTGAAGAGAAATTGTGGTTTGTTTACCAGTATAGATGTTGTCAGAGTAAGATTTCAGTGTAAGACTTTCAAAATGTGTAACAGTTGCAGTCAGATGCTGGGTATTGTCTAGAATTTTGAGAGTTGTGGGATTTAAGGTTAATTTAGTTGTTAACCATTAATATGCGTTAATAAATTTTATTGTTATTTTCTTTGAAGTTGACATTCTTCATGAATTGAAAAAACCTGTTATATGTTACTCCTTAAAATAAAGGTTCTGTTACCTATAGTCAATGAATTTTAGTATAAAATAGAAATATGCATCTTCTATCAAAATCTTCCTACACCCACAGACTTAGAGGTGACAGAGAGACACATTAGTTATACCAGAATATTACTTCCTGGGAGGATTTTTTCCTTGTTTAACATAGCCTCCAAATTAACATGCAACTGCACATAATTTTCCCTACTATGAGTAATAAATGCCTAACAGACATCCATTTAGTGAGTTCCTGCTTTTCTCCTGAACCAGGCAAATCCTAACTCTGCTAAACTGGGATACGAGCATGCCCGTTTTCTTCATTCTTCTTCCACAGCTCAGTTCACTTAAGGACTGATGGATAACAATAGCCATGGAGAGCTGTGGCTATCAAACCTATCTTCCCTGGAGACCTGGCCCTTCTCACAGGTTTTACTGTCACTATCTATTGCTTTGAGTGTAAAAGGCTTTCTCCACTAGAATGCAGCAATTCAGGTAAAGGGCTTTCTCTGTAGACATGCTTTCAGTAGAGGTTTATGGGGGATTTATGTTCAAATGCACTGAAAAAGACATAAAATTAAGCAATACACTGACATACTTTACTTAATAGTGAGGAGAGGGGAAAAATAATTTGAAACTTATATTTTTACTTGTTTTCAGCTCCTCATATGTTTGGCATTTCTAAAGAAAGAGGATTTCCTGGGTGAGGTCAGAGATTTTCTTTGCCCAATGACCTATCTCCTGGCAACACTATGATAAAAAAAGAGATTTCTTTTAGCTAGATCTCCCATGCCCCCACAAAGCAGTGCATACATGAATGGTACTTAGAGATTGCTCTATCCTTTCTTTAATCTGTTACAGTGGAGTCCTGTAACACATCTCAATCCACTCTCCACATTGATTTCTTGGGTATATCAGGTACCAAAGAAAGCACCATCAAAATTGAACAGCCTGATAAAATTCATTTGTTCTCAGCATTCTTTTAATTAGATGGATGAGATGAAGGAAAAGTAAATAACAGCACAACAGGAGGGAAAGGAAAGTGAACTCCAAAACAGCTGAGAGATTAAATGCAACACAGTGCAGTTCTTCAGCCGTTCTGTCTCTCACAGGACAGTCATCAGTGATGCACAGGGGCTTAACCACTGTTATTTGGCACAGACACTGCCCTGTGGGAGCTCTCCATGGCTTCTCCTCCCAGTTCAGCCTCCAGCATGGGAGCTCACACAGATGCGCTCTGCCCTGTTGAAGCTCTGGAACTTGGGGCTGAAGCTGAGCCTGCTGTGGACTTGTCCTCTCTGTTTGCTCAGTGCCTCCTGTGGAAGCAGCAGAAGGCGTTCAAGCTGGTCGCCAAGTCCAAGGGCCTCCTTGTACATGAAAACCTGCTGATGTGTTTCCTACAGTACCTGTGGTCAATGCTGAAAAGCTGTTTCTGGAACAGAAGGTTGGTTAACATTCCTCTGTGTACAAACATCAGCTATTGTCTTCCCAGTGTTCCTCTTCTCAGCCCCCATTTCAAACGATAATAGGAAGAAAAAGGTAACAAATACATGGACAAAATGAACACTTTGCATCTTCGCCTAAGGGTATGCAGAGTAAGCAATAAATTGTGGAATAAATTCCATAGTATAAGCACAGATTTTCTAGGAACCTTTATCAAGAAGTAAACTTGATCTAAATATTCAAAGCTACTTTGCCAACAGAGATATTTTTGCCAGTTTGTTTGCCTTTAGCAAAATCAATTTGTACACTGTGCACATTTTAATTTAAAATTGTTATTGTCCTCTGATTGCTTTGAGATTCATTTTGCATCTCAGCAATGAGTATATTACCAATGTTTTTATTATGCCTTGAAACATAACGAATGCTTTGTGTAATATTTTCCTCCATCTTTAGGGTGGTATTCGTGCAGTGGGGGAAAAAAAAAGCAATGAAAGAAGTAAAAAAATCATAGAGGCAAGTTACAGAATCAACATTCTGCTTTCATTTCTCATTCAGATGCCTCTGCACTAATTTAGCCCTTAGAAAGCTGGGTTTATGGAAAATATTGTGGCCTATGAGATAAATAAAGAGCAATTCCTGACTGTGCTAGAGACATCTTATGAAATCTCAGGCATATCTCTTGGTGTGACAGTCTGTCCAACGGCACAAGATAATATTTCCTTTTTACCACTCTCATTCCTGTATATCAAAAATTCCTTTGGGGAAGTCACAACATGCACAGAGCATGTGGGTAGATTCTCTGTTGCTCTCACTGGGGATTCAGTTGCTACAGAAAATAGGAAGAACAAAAAGTTGTGGGTTTTTATCTGGAATCACACATGGCCAGTTGCTGTGTCCAAGGGGATACCTGATCTATGCAAGTTGTTTATGCAACTCCATGGCATTTTATGTCTTTTTAGGGATAGTGTAGTGCCAACTATTATAGCTCAAATCCACAAGTGGAGAAAGACTTGCAAGGAGATTATATGAGACAACATGATACAATTTGAAAAAGTGTTTGTGCTTCCAAGCATTTTAGAATTCTTAGATGTGTAATAGAAGTAGTGATCTTTAAAACTAGTTACAGGCTACGAAGGAGTGGTCAGGCTTTGGAACAGGCTGCCCAGGGCAGGGCTGGAATCACAGTCCCTGAAAGTGTTCAAAAAACATGTAAATGTGGTGCTTAGGGACATGGCTTAGTGGTGAACCTGGCAGTGTTAGATTGACGGTTGGACTCAATGACTTTAGATGTCTTTTCCAACCTTAATGATTCTATGACTATTGTAATATTTTTTGTTGTTCAAATAATCATTGAAAAGGAAAGTGTTTTGTTTTAACAAAGCAGCTGATCCCAGGTATATTCGCTGCACTTCCCAGCCTTTTGGAAACAGTCTCCAGATGAAGCTCTCCCTTGTCGAGCTACAAATATTGTTTTACTAATAAAGACACACTGTTGGTCTGGCCTCCTAGCTCACAGATTTCATCCTGCTCTGTGCAGTTTTCTAAGCAATTTAACCTATTGCAGTAGTTCACTTGTCACTGACATTTCAAAATATCAAAAATTGCCTAAAAATACATACTAAAAATCTAGGCATCACCAGATTTTGGACTGCACCCTGATTCCTCTAACTAACAGCATTTTAGAATCCATGGTCCCCTTGCTCCAGAGAGGCAACACTTACATCATACAGTGCAGCATTATTGAGACACCAAAACCAAGCAAATCTTAAAAGCAGAAAACACAGATCCATGTCAGGGCAATTGTGCATCAGCAGGAAACTAGCTCAGGAAAGAACTTCAGAATCTACTAATTATAAGTTTAGATAAAATTCATAATATATATTTTACTTTGCCGCAGGGAGTTATTGACTGGATATGAAAGCCTTTGCCCATTAGGCTGAGAGGACGTGCTGTTTAGAGTGACATTTCTGATCTCTGGGAGTACAGATCTTAGAGAAGCTTAGCTGGGGACTGCTTTCTTTTGCAAAGTTCACTCATAAGAAAACAACTCTTGGAGTGCTAAACAGCCATTTTCAGTCATCACCCTCGTCCTTTAAGTGGTTCAAGGCAACTTTCTTAGCAAAAAATTACCGTGGCAGAAAAGTAGTGATAATTTCTCAGTAAGGTTAAGGACTGCTAGATGAGTGACAATTAGATTACATTTGCAAACATCTCCTGAAAGGTTATATCTATTGGGTTTTTTTAACTTGATGATTAGTGTTACAGAATATTGCTACATGCTGCGGCCTGGAATTTTCACTTGTTTTGGCAGGGTGCTTAAAGCTGAATAACAAATTGTCTTTCAGATTCTAAGAAGAGAATTATCTGTTGTTTAAATGCCAAACTCCAAAACTACAGTCAAAGTCACATACCCAAACAATGTCAATTTGCAGACACCTAAGCATCTGCTGTATAGTAGAAATCCTTCCCCTGCATCGTTTGAGTAGGAAATTCTTGATGTACCTCAATAAGACAAGGGTCTTCACATAATAACACAGCACAGTTCCACCAGCAAACTACTGAGAGGTTACTTAATATCAAAACCCATGAAGAACAGATAGAACCTGACTACCCATGAGGACAGTTTCTTAAAAAGTCTTCCTTCTTTTTTTTAATACAACTACAATTCACCAGAAGATTTTGGCCATAAAAGAGCAGTTTAACTTTGGGCTATACACAATGATTGAGTTATTGCAAATCTCTCCAGGTTTTCTTTTTCTCCTTTTTTTTTCTTTTTTTTTTCTCTTTTAATGTTAATACCATTACTCTTTTATGAGCAGAAAACTGGTCTATGTGCATATTTTTTGAGAAGTATCATCAAATTATTATCATGAGTTATTCTTGGTTCATAAGGCAAAAAAAGAAGATTCGTATCAGGTGGAGGACATCTTTTTTCCCAGCATTGTATTTTATATTTATAGGAAAAGGAGTCATTACTCTAGAAGAGGTGGTATTTGATGACACCATCAGTCAGAAGAAGTATCAGGGAAAAGAGCTGATTCTGTTACAGCGTGTCTGGGGACGTTTGACTAGCAGAAAATTGCTCAGTAAATCAATTAATGCTGAACTTGGTTACTGATGGGTTCTGAACATCTATTTCTTACGTAATGCAGGTTGTACATCACTGTCCAGTATTCCAGGCAAAGAATTATACACTAACTGGTTTATAATTAGATTGAAGTGGATATTACTTTGGTATATCTGTACTCAGATACACCTGGGGCTTTTTACTTTGCTTTCTTTTTTCTATATCTCTACAATTTATTGCTACAGAAAGATTTCACTAAACAGGCCATTCTGCAAAAGGATCTGAACAGAGCCGGCTATTGATAGATTAGGACTCCTTGCTGGAGGTCCTTCCTCTGGGTCCCACAAACAACCCTCCAGACAGGCAGGTCCACCTCCAACAAGAGCCCCTTGTCTCATTGTCACAGTGATGAGCAGCACCTCCAAAGATGATCTCACCCTTACCCAAGGAACACCTCAAAGATGATTCACTTACTGCATCCAGATAGGAATCACTTGTGTACTGTGATTTCCTTATAGTGGTTCTTCTGGGAAATCAGGCTGGAGAACTGCTTGCAGGCTTGGTTTTGATATTTTACATTATAGGTGTTTTCTTGGGGGGGGTGGTGGGAGGAGGGGCAGATTTTAATCATGGAACCCTGAGCCTTATGATGGTTTCATTTCAAGTTCTCAGAGATTATGACGCATAAAATACCAGGGCTTGAGTTGGTTAAGTAATGCAAAAATTAAACAGAATTTGTTTGCATGAAAAGAAGATGCTAAAGAAGAGAGAGAAAACGCCAGAAAAAAATAGTATGGTTACTTAGAAACTTTTCCATTTCTCAAGTTCACCAGATACTTATTAGACTCAGAGAGAAAAATACATCTTTTCAAAAGTCCAAGAAAAGAATCAAAAATATCAGCTGGCTTTGTACAGCCTGCTTAACCCTCAAGAAAGCTGTAGATGCATGAAGAATAGGTGGTTCAAGCTTACCTGACCTCAGATGGAAAAGAGTGACAGCAAAAGACAAAAATTTCAACAAGTGAGAATCTGGCCATTTCCTTCATACGGTGTTTTCTGAGAAATGCAGGAACCGCGCTTTTGTTTGAATTCGAGTCTCATCCCTTTGTCAGAAGTTGCACCAATGTCAGTAAATAAGGCCACAAGGATAAGGATCTGACCTTTAACATTCTGTTTCTTTTGAAATCCCTGTTCAAAGACGGCTTTTCCATTCCCTTCCATTTTCCTCTTTTTCTTGCTTCCTCAAGAGGGATCACAGGATCCACAACTCACTCTTGTGCACTGAGGCAGGTGCCAGCAGAAAGGTCAACAGCTCTGTGATTTACAGCACCTGCTGCCCATCTGGTTGGGAGAAAAGGACATTCTGGCCCAAGACATGTAGGCTTCAATTCTACACTTAAAAACATGTTCAACCACAGCTTTAATGTTCCCCCCAGTACAAGAAGAACAGAGTCAAACTGGAGCAAGGTCAAAGGAAGGCCACTAGAACAGGCCACTTGCCCACTGAACAAAATCTGAGGAAACAGGACTTGTTCAGAGCAATCTAATCCTAAAAAATTTTCAAGACTGGGACACATAAAGCTCAAAGTAACCTGGTCTGAGCCGTAACTGACCTGATTTGAGGAGGAGGTTTGACAAGAGAGCTCCTGAGGTACAGGAACCCAATGATACCTTACACTTTGCTACACAGAGGTACCCAGTCCCCATGCTGTAATTGTCATCAAGAACATCAGAGCACTTTTTTCTTCTTTTTTATCTCATTGTGAGGTGGTGTTGCAGCATTTCCTCTACAAAAGGTCGCTGGCCCCGCCTCCCCTGGTGGGATGGCATCATACCCATGTCCTGTCACTGCCTTTCTCTGAGCCTCTTTCCTGGCTTAGAGAGCTTTCAAAACCAGTCAGCAGCACAAGGGATCTTACCATCTCTCCTCACTGGGGTAAAGTTAAAGAGAAACTCTATGCTGTTTCAAAAAAAAAAAAAAAAAAACTAGTTTACTACTGTTTTCCTACTTTGTTTTGTAGGGGGATTGTAAGGGATTCCTTTGTTATGCACAAAATGGGCAATATTTAATATTTATGTCTCTGATAGAAGCAGTTGAGCTGAAAAATAAAAAATTATTGGCTCCCATAGAGCCAGAGTTTAATTCTCTCAGACTGCCCACTATAACTGTGTGGTCATTGTCCTGAAGGGTTGTGAGGCAGTTTAACATTGTCAGGAGGAGAGCAAATGAAAATAGCACCAGCTTTGCTCAATAAAGCACAAATGGGTTGCCATCCATTCTGATGCTCCAAGGCTGGTGGTTACTGGTCTGAGGTTTCCCAAGCTCTGCCTCCCTGATCATTGCAGGTTAATTGGAACCTGGAGACTGGTGTTTCATCAAACTGAGAGACATAGCAACAGCCAGAGCACTGGAAGTTTATACACATTTATTTATGTCAGCTTCTGCTTGCAGTAAAAAATAACACAATTTCATTTCATCTAACCTAGTTGGGGTGAGGATTTATGTGATGGCAGTGTTATAAACAATTAGCAAGGCTGAAAATTCCTATGCCATTGATTACAGGTTTGGGATTTTAAATTTTTTTTCTCCCTAATCAAACTTCAACCAGGTTCTATGTTGCTCTTGACTGGGCATGACATAAATCACTCTGTGCGTGTAGCAGCTCACTTTGCTGCTGGCCTTTCTGGTTCACTGGGGAACATTTGAAAGTGCAGATAAAGGAATTCAGCTCAGGTGCTGTCTTCCACTACAATCTCTTAAATGCAGAAAATCATGTTTGCATAAATGGCCAGTTAATAAATCCCAGACCTTGACACTTATTGACTAATGTTCCAGAATAAGTAGATCCATTGCTGGTGGATTATTAAAATAATAAGGGGAAAGGAAATCCCTGTCTGAATGCTGAAGATTTGTGATCTGTCAGCCCTGAGATTTGGCAAGGAACTAGCAACAGGTTAGGCTAAGATTTCCCTTCAGAATATATTTTATTTTAAGAGGAATATGTGTGATTAAAACCAAGTACAATTCTAAAAATTTCCTGTGTACTGGGGCAATAGCTCTGTTCTTCAAAAACCATTCTATCAAAACTCTTTTTTTTTTTTCTGCTTTTATTGGTGGGAATAAAATCATATTCCAGATGCTGGTCAGAACTCAGGAAAACAGCTTACACAGTTCTGAACTATGCCACCTATTCATAGGATGATGTCAGAAAATTAATATTCTTTTCAAATTCCCTATCCAAATAAAACCAGGAATGTTGATCTTCATTGCTTATGGGCTGTTGAATGATAGAAAACACTGCAACAGTGATTGCTGCAAAACTGGGGAATGTGAACACTGGGCAGTTAAAACTCTGACCAGACTTCTTGGATTTGAAGGACGGTATTTGGTTTTGTTTGCAGTTCTGCTATAAGAAAAAACTCCCCCCAAAAAATGTGAACCAGGGTGCCTAGACCAGCATTTCAAAGGCTTCTCAGTGCCAGGGCCTCCTGGCATCTCAGTTTTCACATTTACAGCCCTGTAAGAGCAGCTGAAGCTCAGACTTAATATTCCTGACATTTTGTTGCTCTTTTTTTCCAAAGTAAGAGAGACAAATCCCAGCTGCCCTTTGGAAAGCACTGTCCCAAAGAAGAGGACAGGGATTCGCTTTACAGGCGGAGGAGGAGAAGATCATGCCCATGCTGGGCATTGACTTGTTCCAGAATAGGAAGAATGCCTTCCTTTGCATTAAAGAACATGAAAAACATTTTTATCTTGAAATTGAAGAAGAGATAAAACTTGAATGACTACAGCAGGAGCCTTTCCAATACCAGAACCAGCAGAAAAGTCCATCTGTCCCTGATTTTAGGAATTCTCTTGGGCTGGGTAGTGCAGCTCACTTGCAGACAGCAATACAGAAAGGAGGGACCGCAGTCCTTTTCCATTTCCTACATTTCTAAAGACACTATTTTGTTGTAACCACCCTTTCTGAGACTTTTCTTAGCATCTTATCTCCCTGCTTTTTCATTTACCAAATGCCAGTATGGGGGGTTTTGACCTTTCCTATTTTTTTTTTTTTGAAACAAGATTATTCTTTGCATTTGTTCAAAGCATCTTTGTTTAAAATAACTTTCATTTTTAAAAAAGAGAGAAAAGGCATAAATAAGTTCCTAAGGTGTTTTTACAACCCCCAAAATAAAATGAAATATTTGATTTAGAGTCAAATAAAATTTCATCAGCTTTGAAATTTATAGAAAATTTTTATATATATATTTAATTTTACTTTTTTTCTATAGAATTTTTCTATGCCCCCAATTGACTGGAGGGAACAATACTCTTCCTGTGAAGAATTACAGAGCTTGAAAGAGGGGAATCACCTGGCATATGTCTCCTTTCCACTCACACAGATGGGACCTGCTGCTCACAAGTCCCTTTTGCCTTTCAGTCACATGTTGTTATGAAAAGATGAACTGTGTTTAAAGCATAATGCAGCTGATGGACACTTTATGAAAGGCTTTTTTAAAGCTTTGACAAACTCCTTTTGAAACCAGTTGACTGAAATGTCAGAACTTCCTCTCATTAAAACTCCCACTTCAGCTACATCCCCCATTTCAAAAAAGCTTTTTTCACCACTTCCACTCAGATACCAAGAATCTGAAAAAGGTTATTTTCCCTCATGAAGATGTGGCTTGTGATTTACTCCACTGTGACAGACAATATTTCAGATTTATGGCGGGGGGTGTTTCTGAGCAGTAATATTAAGTTAAAAGCCCATGAGTGTTTGCACTGTGTGCTTTTCTTTCTTTTTTTCATTTTCACAGCTCAAAATTAATTAGTTTAGTAAAACTTCTTTTTTTTTTTTTTAATCTCCCGCTGCATTTTCTTCTACTCATGGGCTTGAAGACAGGGGCTGGTTGAATGTTTTTTCATCTGTAAAAGTGCTGATTTTTGTGCTGGAGATGGCTGCTGGTGTTGAAGACCATTGTGGCCATGAGAGATCTAATTCTGCTCTACCATGGATTGCAGGATGCTGCCAGCAGCTTCTGGGAACAGCCTCTATATTCTTAAAGCTGAGCTGGTTGTCATCAAAAAGCTCCTTCAAAAAGTTCCATTACCACTGAGATTTAGGGGTGATGCCTCCTAAATTTACACCACTCTCTTACTCAGAAATCAGCAACTCCAGCAAACCTTTGCTAATACATATTTAACACAGAAGGAAATTTTATAAACTGGGTGTGTATGGACTGCATGTGAGACAGCTGCTGTGCTACACCTTTGCAGTTGTTGTTTCCTCTGATTCTCCCTAAAATTTGGGATAAAAATGTCCCATCACTACTTTTTCCCTTCTCACTCATCAGTTGACTTGTAAGTTCCTTTTTAAACAAACTCATCAGTGCTGCCTCATATCTCAAAGTGATCAGGTCTTGCATTTTGATTAAGATTCCGGTCAATGACAGGTAAGCCAAAACGAAGTAATTTCCAGCTCCCACGGTTGCACACTACAGGACTAACAGCTCCTTTTTTGGCATCAGGCAAATGGGACTCTGAATATACACAGGGAGAAAACCAGGTAAGAAAGCCTTGCTGCTACCAACTCGCCCTCTCAAGCAGAATTTCACTCTTAAGTCAGAAACAAAAATTATTGAAAACATTTTCAGCAACAGAAATAATTGCAGTGTATTTCTTCACTTGAGTGTTTTAAAAGAACTTTACTCTTCTTGTCTTCGAAAACACTGCTAACTTTCTCAGTATAAAGTTCCTTTTCTTTAATGCTGTAGAGAAAAACTATTTATGAGGAGGCAAAGAGAAGAGTACCCTAAAGTTTCTTTACGATTTGGTTTCCCAAACCTTTCTAGAGCAAACTTGTTTAGTTTGTCCATTTATCAGCCTTTCAGCACATCCTTTGTGTTCTAATTTTGCCATCTGCAGTTTGGGATTTTTACAGCTGTCAGTATTCCAAAGACTCAGTTTTGCAATTAATTTGGAGAAGGCGAGCGCTCAGCAATACATCAGCTTTGGACTAGAAAAGCTAAGGAGGGAAAAAATGATATTCAGGAATTTATTTCATAAGAAAAAACATCTTACAGGTTCTCTTGTTTTCTAAACACCATGTTAACAGGCAGTGTTTAGATTTAATTATGGCAATGTAAAATCAGCACAGTTCTTGAAGCTGTGAACCATACTCTAAATGATCCTTTTTGTTGTGTACCTTCAAATTTTACTGCTGTATAGATTTTGAACTACATGCAAACAGTGAATCTAGTGGTACATACCTATGAGCCCCAGTGTCCTTCTCACACGGACTGTGCTGTAGTCATTTTATACCTTTCTTCTTTTAGACCAACTTTGGAAGATATACCTGGAACCCCTTGGGAAGTACGAAGATGCCATTTGGCTTTTCAAAGCTTTCGGCACCTGTGTGAGCTGCCAATGAGACACGATGCAGCTTGTGAAGCTGAGGATCACTGTACCACCATGACAAAGCTCAGTGCACCTGGTCATTTGCATTTCTCCTGGTTCCCTGGATTAACTATCCAAGGTAGAAGGTGTGGGGTCCCTTCCTACCCCCAAAATCCAGTAACAGAATTAGGGAGGGTTTGGAAACCTGCTCTGAGATCAGAGGAGGGACTCCTGTGGTGGTAGGGCCAATTTAGGCACATCCCTAACAGGGACCACAGACTTAAATGTGATGGCAACTGGTCATTTGTTCTCACTGTCTGAATCTCATGTTTTCAAACACTGCACCTATTTTTGCACAAGGGGCACTGTTCCTTGTAAATTTGCCATGTGCTCCTATTATTTTTTCGCATTTCTAGTATTTAGGGTGTTTTTACTCCAATTCCTCGCGATAAATGAAAGATTGTTTGTATGCGGACTATTTCACTCCTGCTTTTCAGTCCCAAATCTAGATGCTGGCAAACACCCAGGAAGGAGACGTAAGTAGCACCTATTCCCCAGCCAGTTCACCTCACACTGACATTATCTGCTTCAAGGAAGAAATTAAGATGAAACCTCACTCCTGTTATTTGTGTGTACAAAAAGGCAACAACCTGCTAATCTAGAAGATAGGGGCTTCTCCTCTCTCTGGAATTTCATTCACTTGAGTTGTGGTAACTAGAGATGTGGATTAAAACCTCCAAATCTTCTAATGATCTAGCTAAGGCACACTGATATTGAATTATACATGCTGTGATTTTTCCCATATATGAAACAATTTTTGTAAGCTACTCTGGGGCTAAGTGAAGATCTCAAAATAAAAAACATGTTGGAATTAACATTTCATCTTCAGTGTTAAAATCAGCTAATGGGGTATTTTGCCTGTAACTCAGTTCTTTCATAGTATTTTGATGTGCTTAGAAATTTGGGACTGATTTTTGGATGAAGGCAACTGTTGGCAGGGTGCTGTTATTGAACCACTGTGGCCTGAGATGGAAAAAACTACTTTGGTCATCTGTTCCTTCTCATTGCCAGGCCAGGACTGGTCTTCATTATTGCACACTTGGCTAATGTTTTGTTCAGTTTTTCTTCTTGCCAGACCATGAGTTTTGAATTTTTTTCCTGGGAGATGATTATTCAGGCTAATAAAGCTGCAAAATTAAATTAAAACTGAAGCTGTTCAATTGTGAATCACTGTGTTTCCCACGGATGTTTATGTGCCTACTGGCTTAAGCTGGGAGTGCTTAGGTTTGCTTTCTTTCATTTCTGAAATGCATTTAAGTTTTAAGGATAGCAAGTAACCAGATGTCCCTCAGTGTGGGTGCTGCAGATCCTGCCTCATCAATCTGGGCACTGCTTTGTGAGCAGCACCAGGGTCCCACAGGCTGGTGCTGATCTCACAGAATTATCTCTGCCTGGAAGAGCAAACCAGTGGTTCAGAGCCAGCTCACCAGGTCACCGTTTCAGGCTCAGCCAGGAATTACCACCTGACAGCTTTTTGGCAAGCAGATGCTCTGCAAAAAGAGCTGATGAACTCAGACCACTCCAAAGAGGTTCTCATATTTTAGAAATTGTCCCCAGATAGCCTGAAACAGCACAAAAAACATATGACAAACTAATGCAGTACTGAATGCATCTGGCCAGCTATGCATGCCCAGAAAATCGTGTTTCTTTACCTGACAACTATAGCTTAAAACATGCTGAGATCCCCTTTCTTATCACAGACCAGCAAGATTGGGGCAAGGTGATAATATATGTGAAGACAGGGCGCCATCCAGGGTTAAGAGGATGAGCATGGGAGCTCTGACTCATTGCTGGAGGAGCCAGAAAGAACTGATATGTCTAGCCCAATTGTTTCAGAATCCCTGTTCCTCCAGGTACTGGAATAGAGCAGCCGGGAATAAGTCCTGCAGATGAAGAGGAACCAAGCAAAAATGGTTTTACTGGAATTTTTCTACAGTCTGTGTTCATACTGTCAGAGACTATGGGACAGGTAAGGGCCTTCTGTTGTCCTCTTCCATTTATTTCCCTGTTACAACTGTGGGAAGAGCATTGCAGCTCCCTCCAATCCCATAGGGAATGCAGAGAACTGGGAAAAGTTGTGACATGGTAGGAAGGGATAGATCGTGGTTGTCCCATTGAAGTCCTGTGCCACTGACCATGGGTTCCCAAGGGACCCTTGTGTGGATGTACCAGCTCTGTTTCAGCTCCAGGGCTGCATTAGATACATAAGTCCACAACAGGAATTTTGCAACACCACTCACCGCTTCCTCTCAGGACAGAGATTAATCTGTGGGCGTGTTTGGCCTTTCCAAAACTTTTAACAATGAGAGTCTCATCCAGTTCTTTAGCTTTGGGCACAGCACATGTAGCTTCGAGGTAAGATCCCAGGAGAAAGCCGTCTCTGTGTCTGCTGCTGAGCCTGCAGCCTTTGGGGGAGATTAAGCAGGAGATACAGTTCAGTCACAGCTCCTAACAAAGAAGCCTCTTAACTTTGTCCTTTGATTAAAATGCAAAAGCATCTTCCAGGAAGGCTCTGCCATGCTCTTCTATTAACAGATGGGAGCTAGGCCACCCATGCTAAGCTGAGGATGAACTTTCTAGCACCTACATTGACAATAAATAACATCAGATGCTGTTTCTCTGAAGCCTTGACAGGGAAGATAAAATTCATAAAAGGAGAGTTATTTGAACCAGTGTTGTCTAAGCTAAAATAATCCAGCTATTTAAGAGAACAACCAAAGCATTAGAGTAAAGAAACTGGATGTTTTGTTACTGTGCCAAGCACGATCAGTGCTCCACAAAATGCCCCTGAGCTCACCAAACCAAGGGCACTCAGGGCTGAAGTAGAGCACTCAACACACTGAAGGAGGAGGCTCTAAATGTGCTCTTTATTAGGATGATAAACTCCAAAGAAGGTACAGAAGGGAGCATATTTTTTAAAATGCAGAATTCTGAAAAGGTGTGAATAGCTTCATCAACCAAACACATGAATATTAATATTCATATACTCATTTCTAAAGCAATTGCCGGTGAATCAAGTTGGTATTTTCAGAGCAGGATGCAAGGACATTTCATTTAATCAAGTTTTTTAACTGGTTTACTAATTAGTTTCCACCAAAGCAAAGAAGCTCAAATAGTGGCATTGAGACCTGAATGAGTCCGTTCTAAGAAGATCAAGTCTTGTGCTGTATTTTTTTTTTACCTGATGATTGTGCTTTTTATGGTTGGCTAAGTTGGCTCCCTATAAGTATTGAAAAGGAGTGAATAACTTCAGGGTATAAGGAATAAACTCTAGATCCTCATATGAAACTTTTGAGGTTTGTTGATATGCCAAATTATGCCAAAATAAATAGCAGTGCACTAGCTGCATTTTCAATGCAAAAAGATCAAGGGAATATTAAATCAAATAGCCCAGGTGCAAAAGAGAATAGTACATAAAGGTGCTGCACTTGGTACAAGTATCCCAGGTATGTACAGGAAGGCATCTCCATTCTGTTTCAAATATATATATATAAATAAAGCAAATATTTGTGCCAATATTTATGCTTCACAGTATCATGACAGCAGGAACAATTCTGCTTTAAGCAATTTTCCAGGCCTTTTTTCTATCTTTTCTAAATCACTGAAGTGGAAGCTGTTGAGCCATGTAAACTTTAAACCAAAGTTTTCAAAACTGGAGACTTAGAGAAAAATTCATTAATTTTTGCACAGGTATTTAAATTATTGCACAACAGATTTGCAGTTGTAAAAGTGCATGCTGAGTACGTCAGGGAGCAATTTGCCCCAAGAAGGGTGTTGGGACCTCATATCTGGCTATTTACATGAGGGAATTAAACGCCCAGAGGCAGACTCTGGACGTGTGAACATCACATATGTCTCCAGCCAAGAGGAATTTGGGGCCTGTTCAGCCTTGACAAGTTATGATGGAGAGGGGAGCTTATCAGTATCTAAAAGTAACATAAAACACTTCTCAAAGCGTTAACTTGACCCATTCAACTTCGCAAACTTTAAGCCTGTTCAATTTTAAGTTACTCAAAAATCCTAAGAAGAGGGAATTAGGAGAAGAAGAAAGAGAAAAAGACAGAAAAGATACAGAAAAGAATAAACATAACTACCACTCCTGGTTCCAGCAGTGTGCAGCTGATAGACATTCCAAGAGAAGGCAGGGTCAAGACCATGTGCTTCCCTCATGCTCCGCCTTTTAAGCCCTTGGGCCTCCATGGGCCCTTCCCCCAGGTGGGACTCCTGGTCATTCGGCCACTCAGGATCTGGGTTAGGGGCTTTGGGGGGGTGTGGAATATTGCCTTGGGTATGCCGGGGATTGGCAGCCACTGTGGGGCTGGGATACAGGCCCAGGGGTGTGGGGGGTGTGGGGCAGGGCAACACCTCCCCAAAGCCAAGGCCCAACCTGCCCCTTCCCCTCACTCAAAAGGTTTCAAGCCAGCAATCCTTCCAGTCTCTCACACTGGGTTGTTTTGCTTTGCTCTCTCTCTGGTAATAGATTTGTCTTTGAATCCTGACACAGGGACTAGGGAGCACTGCAAAGTGTAAATCACAGAAGAAAGTCCCCTGAGGATTTCTAAAAGGTCTAAGCCTTTAAGCCTAACCTTAATGCATCCTACTGGCGATGTTCAAGCACAGCACATGAACCTCTGTGACTCCATCTAACAATACCCAAGCCTTCTATGAATTCTGAATGCCAAGACATATACTAAGAATGAAAGTGTCTGATATATATAGATACTTAAAAATTCAGCAGTGGGATAATCTAGTTCCCCTTTCTGAACCCAGCCACCTTTTCCATAATCTGAGCCAGAGCAAAGCACTATCAGTGGTTCCTTCAGTAAATAAAATAACAGTTGTGACTGAAACAGGACCCTAGGAAATGAATCTGTTCTCTTTCCAGACAGTAATCTTCAATTAAATTCAGGCTGTGATGGTGGGTAGAAAGCTGTATTCATTTAACCACTTTTGTTCATAATAGTTAGAGGTAGAATAATTGCTCTTGATAACAGACTGTATCTCAAGAGGTAGGATGTGTGCCCATTTGCCTCTCAAGAGGGTGGGAAGGTCTTTGTTTCACCTGAATGGTTTAGTGATATCCAGGAAGAAGATATGACAAAAGCCAGCTTTGGTTTCTCAGCTCAGGAGAGATTTGAGGATGTGGGCTCAATGGAGAGGGGGAGGTTGTATTTCAGGAGGAGAGAAGCAGAGTCTGCAGGTCTTTATCTCTGACCTGTATCTCTGACTCTCTTTTGCTTCACTGAGAGATCTGTATTCTATAGCAGTCATGTAAAGAGCCTAACTTTCTTTTGGCCCTTGTCCATGCTTAAGCTATTGAAGGGGAGAAGAAAGAGGAGGTTTGGATCTGAAAGATTTGAGAACAACCAAGTTGAATGCATCAGGTTTAGTCAAAAGGTTTAATCAAAAATCATCAAGCTTCATTCTATTGAGTTCACCAGGCATGGGATCAGACCTCTTCTGAAACAGTGAACTAGGACTCCCAGAATAAATTGTACTTCTATTCTTTCCAGAATTTATGCAGTATTTTAAGAGCACTAAGGGAAGATGACCCAGAAAGCCTAGTAAAGAGAAGAATATAACTGCACAAGGAAAGATAAAACTGAAGCACATCTTCAGCTAAGTATAGTTTAATTAGATGAAATCCAAGATGTATTGGCAATCATTTAAAAGTCTTCACACTGGGGGATGAGGAGGTAATTTGCAAACCCATTGTTTGCAAATGCAAATGTAAGAAAAAGAAAGGCATGTAAGCAAAGCTTTGTGCTGCATTAGGAAGTTTAAACAAGGCAAGTAATCTAAATTTGGCTTTAAAATTATGATACTGAGGTAATCCTTATATTTGAAAATTGGAATACCCTTGGAACAGGCTGGAATTTAAAGATCTACTATTTACTAATTGGAATGTAAGAGCTCTTGAATAGTAAAATGGTGAGAGAAGTTTGGAAATGAAACAGGTCTTACTTGTAGGAGAGGAGAAAAAAAAATAAATTATTATTATTATTATACTTAATATTTCTTGTGATATGATTCAGGAATTGGGAAAATAATTTCCCTGAAGGAAGTGGCATATAATTAGTAGGATGTAGTAGGAAGTTTAATTACATAGGGCTGTAGTGAGTTTCTTCCATGGAAGGTGAAATTACTGGATAGTTTTGTGAAAGGAGGATAAGAACTTTTCTTAATTTCCTGAACTTTTTAAGAAAAAAGGTTGGGGAATGATTAAAAACAAAAAATTGTCTTCTCAGGAATTCACATTGAAGTTTTAGGATCTGTGTGTTCCTGAGATAGAAGAGAAAGATGTTCAGAAAAAGCAAGGGAGACTTATTAAATAGGATTAAAGTTTATTTTTGAAACTGAGTTTATTAATGAAAGGTCGCAGTATCAGTATGAATAATTCAGTCCTCAGAGATCTGCCATTTCATCTGGCATGAAAAGCCCCATTGCACAGCCAAGCTTCTCCCAAGTGTGCTCAACATATGGGACAGCAGTTGAAAGGGTTCATAAAAATAATTCTACTGAAGAGATGCCCTTTGGTAGCGTGATCTACCATCACAGCTGTGATAGTGGGGTTTCATCACTCATCTTGCAGAGATCAAATACCCAGAACTTGTTAAGAAAAAGAATGTTCTTCCAGACTCGTATATCTCAGTACAATTAACATCTGAGTTTCTATTTCAATTACAGAGAAATTTTATAGAGTGTGATATGAAGGGCTTCTACCCACATTCTGGAGTGCTAGAAAGTCAGGGCTGTATGACTAAAACAAATATATGACAAAAACTGATGTGAAGGTTGCAGCCAAAGGCAGCTGAAGTGGAGGTGTGAGGCCACCCTTGGGCCATCTCCCTTAGCTTTCCCTTTACAATGGAGAGTGAGTTTTCATCCTTGGGTTTTCAGAGAAGAAAGGTCTCTGGCGGAGGCAGAAAAGGACTGAATGAAAATAATTGGAGCAGGGTGAACTGGAGCTCTGCAGGAGGACAGTTCAGCTGAGGGAATTTTCTACAGACAGTGATCCTTAGGCTCCCTGCCTCCATGGCAATGCGAGGGCACGGTGCAGTGCCTCCCTTCTTCCTGCTGCGCTACAACACCCAGCTGCCAGCAGAAAACTGCCCTTCCTGGCAGCAAATGTTTCGCTCTGGATGATTTTTGTGACTGGCAGCCTGCAAACACAGCGGATGCTCATGTTCACAGTGGTGTTATAAGCTTCCTGCTTCCAATCCATTAAGCATGGTCTGTAACAGTGTGTGCACCATGGCTTCTTACACAAATATGTGTAATCCATCAAACAATTCAAAAAAGTAGAACTCTTCAAAGTTTGTAGAACTGACTTACAAATTGTGTTTGTTTTGTGGAATACACACAGAAAGCAAGTTAACTAAACAGTTGAAAGCACACCATAAATTACATATGGATCAAAGCAGGCGTGGATGTACAAAAGCAAACAAGCCCTCCCTTTCCCCGAAACAGAGATGGGGATAATACTTGAAAGCAGTACAGCATCCAACAGTATGTCACGGGTTATGGAGTTGGATCTAAAGTGCTGGGATGTATGTTCTTTGGGATAAAGGGGATTCAGCAATTTTTCATTATCGTTAATCTGCCAAAAGCATGTCTAAGAGAAAAATAGCAGCCAGTAGCTAATTGGACATCTGATTTAAAAAAACAACATTCATGTTGGGTTGTTTTTCTTCCTGTAGTATTAACAAATATGAAATGTGTCAGACAGCAGGGGCTGGAGATGGAAGTTCTCTATTTGCAGAGCAAATGCAGAGTGTCTGTGCCAGACTAGACTGTTGTTTAGCCTTCCTTCAGTATGGCCCTTGCCAAAGAAAAAGAAAATAATAATTTTGCAGACTTCTCCTACAGTGTGGTCTTAAAATATTTTTCAGAAGAGCAACCACAAGCTGAGGTAGCACATATGTGTCATATGTGTACTACTACCTTTATCTGGAAATGTAGAAGTAGACTGGCAGTGACATTCTAGAGTCTGCTGTTTCCCAACCCTGCTAATTCCCATCCACATTATTTTCTAAAACACTGTTGTTTTTTAAAGAAACTAGTTCTCCTGCCTCCCAGATGAATGATTTAATTCATAGATTTGTGGTCCCAAATATTTCAGAGCAAAACATCTGAAACCTTGAAATGTCTGGCAGATCGATGTGAGCATCAGCAAGTCTTCACCTGGAGATGCTGTAAAGCCAATATTGTTTCGTGGAGCAGCCTATGGAGGTCTCACTTATCACAGCTACCACTGCTGGGAGCCACTCACCGGAAGCTCTGATCCTTTATGCACAATTTCCAGGGCTCTGCACTCACAAGCAACCACTTTAAACCCACCACATCCCTTGAGAATGGGACACCCCCACCTTATCTCTTGCCTATCCTAGATTTTGGAACCATTAATCTCTCCATTCAACCAATCACACGTGTAAGTGTTGCTACGAAAGACAAAAAGCTTCTCTTTCATACCAACACGTGCACAAAACTGCACAAAACAGATGGTAAAGTGGTTTTTTTCTAATACAGAGCAAAAGTCTGGCTTTCCTTGCCCAAGGAGTTCACTAAGCGGCACAGCTGGGATCTGTGTGTGACTGCTCTGATGTAGGGTGAGAGATACATATCTCAGTAATGTGTTTTGTTTAGACTGTACTACAGCCGCATCAGAATTATGTCTGCATTTGTGTACATAAATGTATTTATATCTAAGCTAATTGGGAAATGCATCTGAAAATCAGTTTCTTTTATTAGTTCAAGCCTGAACAATGTAAAAGAATCATTGGATTAATTAATATGCCCTAAAATTAATTTGTTTCTTCTCCAGTAAATTGTGAGGTATTCATAAATCTGCATGCCGAAATTACTTAATTACTTTATTGCAACAAACTGCAGTGAGAAAAAGTTAGAGAACCTAATGAGATCAAAACTTGAAATAAAAGCTTCATATCCAGGAGATAACACTAATCAAAGCCTGATAATTATCAGTTTGATACTGCAAAGTCTTAATTGCACCCAAGTCCGTGTCAGTTCTGCAGGATCTGCTGAACATCTTGCAGAGCTGAAATCCTCTTAAAAAGCATCAGGGACTGAAATTGCCATCCTTGTTGAGGATTTCAGTGCCTCTGTTTGTGAAGTGAGACAGTGGTGTGAATGAGCTATTTATGCTGTTTGTTTTAGATAAAGGAACATCTGAAAGAGACCTGGGCACAATTTTGCATTCAGGTTGTTTGCACGTTCCATGGAAACTGCTCTAAAGATCATATCTAGCAGGCAATCTCATCTTTACAGAAACTGCTTAAAGGTATCTTTCTGCAATTCACATTGTAATTTTCTTTGATCTGTGTTTTTTTCCCCTAGAGTGGATTGCTAAAGGCAGCTATACCTGTTACAATGACATGCTAAGAAAAATGCAAATTGAATGAGGACACTTACCTCTCTGAATGAAGAGCTGGTCAGACAACACATTCAAAACCATGAACTTCCCTATTTTCCCAGCTCTTCAAAATAGCTAAAAACATTGTGAATGGCAAATTACAGAGCTTGACCTTAAAACTGATTGGATGGAAATAAGGAAACCTGGTACAAACCTTGTTCCACAATTTTTCAAGCAATAGGAGGCAGTTTTGCCACAAGTGGCATAAATATGATTGAACAATTTGCTGTCCTGGGCTTATATATGATATGAAGTTTGCTTTGAAAAGGTTGGCACCAATTATCTTTATCTAGTAACCTTGAAATAAAAAAACTTAAAAAAAAGTAAATCCAGCATTGCATCACAAATTCAGAGGCTGCAAAAACTTTTGCACCAATGACTCAGATTCTCACAGATGAGGACTGTTTGATCAGGTAGTTTGACCTTATCCTACTATCAGGCACATTTCACTCTTCCACTTCTATGCTGAGCTCAGTAAGTTGCCTAACCAGTAACTTCCAGGGAACTTCACATTCTTGATTTGAAGACTTCGCAGCTGGAACATTCAGCTGGCCTTGATGATAAAAGTTTGTTTTCACTATGGATTTCCTTGGCATCAGTACTGAGCTATTAGGCTACCTGTGGGGAACCAACCTAATTATCCTGTGTAGGTGATGGAAGCAGAAATATAGCCATCATTCCCCTACTCTGTCATTAAAAATGGGGCCATGAAACCAATTCATGTTTCTACTGTGTAGGAAAATGTATTACCCAGATGGCAATATCCAGGGAAGATGACGTAATGATCCCTATTCAGACTGTTGTTACAGGTGCATACATCTAAAGAGGGCACAAAAATTGCTTCAATAGCATAATTTAGACCAAGCTTGCTATTTTCTAAGCCAGTAAGTACTGGGCTGAGACCATGTCAGATGTTCTCTCTGTCCCTTATCTACATAATCAACTCAGAGCCACTGAGGACTGAGGTGCAGAGGTGCCAAAGTGAGTGTCATTGCTGTCCCTTGCTGGGGAGCAATCAGGAAAGTTCTCAAGGGCCATCTGAGAGCTGTGACTGTCTGCTCAAGGACAGGAGCAGGTCCTTCTGGAGCAGGAGTTCATCATGAGAAACAGTGATGTCACTCTCTTCTGCTTATGAAAGTCTGAAAATGCTTTTCCACGTAGCTGTGCTTTGGCTGATGTTACAGAGAAAAACAGCCTTTCATGGTAAATATCACTGCAAAACTCTCCCCAAGGTAGCACCATGGTCACTTCAACAGAGATGATAGAGAAGACACCTAAGGTAGAAGCAGAGAGTTCCAGAAAACATCTCTCCCAACCAACACAAAATGAAAGCAAACCACTCTCAGATTCAGTGGGCATCACTTTAAGGCCACTGATTTCAATTAGTATCCTGGAACTAATTTCTCCTCTGATCTCCAGCATGCCTCAGATGCCTTCCTGGTTTATTGGCCCCTTCTCCTTTGACCATAATTTTTTCTGGCTGTGGACCAGAGGGAACATTAAGCACCTGAATTTCCAAATTTAATTACAGTGTTTAAATAATGATACAGAGCATCGATTCCATTTACTCACAATGGCACAAAACAGCTTTAAGTATTTAACACCTGGGGCACTTCCTGTCTCACTGCTCTCTGTTTAATCACCTTCTGCCAATTAGAAAAATCCCTAAGAGGCTGGTCTGCTTTCTACCATTAGAGAAACTGAATACCTCAGGCACTACAGTAACTTTAATTTAGTGTTTTTGTCCTGGAGAGAAAGATCTGCTTGAAATTAAGTAGATGGCTATTTGAATCTATATATTGCACACCTACAACTCACTCTGAATTTCTTGGGCCCTGGCGCAGTCTGACCTGAGTTTATAACTGGTGCATTTATAAACTCTTTTTATTGGTCTGGCTGCACGAAAGGACTCTGAGGTGGAGAGATATGGGTCTTTGAATAGAAAGCAATGTCCAGAGGGCTCACAGCATGTCTGACAGGACAGCCATATATTTCATTGTACATGAGTGCCATTTCCCAAGCACACTGCACCCTCTCAGGCTGAGGATGCTGCCTGCAAGCGTCTGCAGTGGGCAGCTGGTGAGGTGCTCTCAGTCCCCATGTCCTGTGAGGCCACACATATCCTGCATCCTGGGCAGCTGCTCGGGAGACTGAGCTGGCGTGGGATGAGCTGAAAGCTGGCCATTGTCTGTTCTCTGAGTATTTCCACCTAACTCTGGCAAAAACCCATCACAGAGCTACAGACAACAGCAATACCTCAGCACACCTATGCCACAGAGATTGGAGATTTCTGGTTTAATGAGACCAGCAGGATCCTTGTTACTGTGCTCATTCTTTCCCCAAGGCTCAGGCCAGCTGAAATTCCTTCTAATGTTCCTATATATCTGCAAGTTCTTCCGTCCCTCCCTAGCGTGGTCCTCTACTCATTCTTCCTCCTCATTTCGCCTGGTGTTTATATATAGACACTTCCCAAGATCATCCATGTAGAGGGACTTTCTCTGCTGTCCTTTTCCCCCTCACTGCTCTTGGCACCTCATTTTCTGTGTTTTGCCACTCATCATCCACCCAGGGAAGCAGAAGGACCCTAACTCGGCTCTGGCCATGTGGGGAGGACACAGGGAAGTTTGGCTTGATCCTTCTGCCCTAGAAATCCATGGAAAAGGTCTCTTTGATACGGACACAACAAGGTTGTACTTGTATTTTCTCCATGTGCCATTGTAGCCAGTGAGAAGTTGGGAGGAAAAGAAAGCATGGGAACTAAGGGGGTGTGGTGGTTTCACCTGTCGACAGGGGGGAAGGCAGATACAATTGTATTTACTTTTATGGCTTTCCCCTCCTGGGACTGAAATCACAGGGTTTCCTGCCCAAATTTCCCACACTGGCTCTGCCAAACAATCCCATTTATGTTCTCTGTGTCACGTTTATTTAGTCATTCTCCTAAGAGAGGATAATTTTGCAGCTTTCTTGAATTGATTAATAGAAGCTTTATAATAATAACAGTATCCTCTTGACAGCTCTTGATGCTGATTTGTTATGCTGCTGCGGCTGCGGTCCCAGCACCATACCCAGTCGAGAAACATCCCATCCCTGGTGCCCGGGCTGGTCCCACCAGCCCAGCAGAAGACAGATCTCTTCCCTCAGCCTTTGCAGTTGTAACAGTGTCACAGCCAAGCTGACACTGCCCTGACATCCCAGCTCATGGCTCATTGCAACTCCCTGGGAGATGGTTTTCCTCTTGCTCACTATTCCATCCACCGTCCATAAGGTCGTGCTGCCACAGAGCCTCACAGTCGGTCTGATTGTTCATCTGCACCCCAGGAACAGAGCTACTCCCTGCAGACACCTCTTCTCTCTGTCTTTACCTTCCCCAAGATCCATTATTTCCTCATGTGCCATCAAGATGCAGAGTGCTTAAAATCTCATTTGGCTTTCCTTGCAACCATCCTCACGCTTCCGTTTAATCCTTTGGAATGTCTTCAAGTTCGTTCTTAGCCTTAACAGTTCCTAATGGTTTCTTCTACCGAGGGAGGCCCTGTGCTTCCTTGGACTCAGCAGCAGGAGCAGAGGGGCTGAGGACCTGCTTGGATGTGCTCGTGACCCCTTGGCCGGAAGTTTTGCTCCCCACATGAGAACAAGAAAATTCCTATCAGATCCAGCTGCTCATTTTTCTGTTGAAAATGCCTTAGCAGACTCTGTCTGAAATAGGTTCAGTTTTACAAATCTGGTGTAGGTTATTCAGCTGCCCCTATCCTCTTTCCTGAGTTTGTCTGTTGTCACTGGCATTACAATGCTATCTTTAAGATGAGATGGATCTTCTGAGATCTGCCTTTTCTTGGCCATCTCTTCTTCATCACTGGAATAAGCCATGGAGTCTCTATGCTGAAACCATGTCTAAATTCCTTTTACCACATTGTATCTTAGTCACCAAGAACACCTTTTTGCTGATTTTGTATTTGCCTCCACTGAAGGTGTAGTCTCATCTTCCCCTTTACTAGCTTTTTCAGTTTTTTAGGTTTTTTAGTTTGCTGATTTTCACACCGGAAAGATCTGGAGGCAGTAAAGTGGTTTATGAGGTGATTTTTTTCTATGTAACTACTTGCATTTGCAATAAGATTTTTAGTTCTCAAATATAAATATTAGCAGAAAGGTGGCGGGGAGAGCCATAATCTCTTGCTTTGTAGCTTTAATCAACTTCTTAGGCACAGCCTTATTAAGAATAACATTTATTTATTATAGTTTCATATCGACACTGTCATTCTTCTTGTGCAAACACTACCAGAACAAAAATGGTGTAAAGTGTTTCCATTTCAGTTCAGGGCCTCTTATATCCACTTACCACTCTGATGTGAAAGGCCATACCAGGAGCACCATCTGGAGAATCACGGGCAAACATCCACTCCTCCTGCTTCTCAGGGCAGATCTCCAACCTGAATTGATGGAAGGCTGTCACAAGGAGCCTGAGGTGTGAACAAGCCCTTCATCTTAATGGAGTCTTGAACCTTAAGATTAATGCAGGTGGAGGAAGAAACCTTTTCCCAAAAGGCTTTGGCATGCTCCCATCATTTGTAAATGCAATTACTGTAATGCTGTGCTCCACTCAGCATATTTGCATGAGCAAGTGGTCTATATTTAGTTTAAAGAGAGGCTGTTTATTGAATGTAATATGAGTCTCAAACTTTACAGATGAAGACTACAGACCACGGCTAGAAGTTGTAATTGTCTTTTATCTCTGAGCACATTCGCCATCTCTGCTGTACATGGAGCCTCTGAAGAAAATCACAAGGCTCCGATTCCATGGGGCAGCCTGCAGTGAGTGAGCTACAGCTGCAGACTGCAATTTTTCACAAGGTTTTTGCTGGTAAACTTCTCCAGAATATAAAATAGCATAAAACATCACATTCATCTAGTAGCTTTGAAAAATAGAAGGCACAGGCACAGCAAACAAAAACTGGAATATGTGCATACATTCAAGGCCTCCAGAGGAATGGGCATGGAGGTCTGCTGGGAATCAAGTTAGGTTCAGGAAAGATCTGATAGAAATTTGTGCTCTTGGGAGGAGGGAAGGGACACATATATTGAGGAAACTTGCATTTTATTCAGAGAAAATTATATTTTTCTCCTTCATCTCTCTTCTCCCAATGCCCTGGGCATTCATTCCCCCTGCTCTGCAAGACTGGCACTAGGGGTCAGTTCCCCAGCTCTTTTCTCTTGCAGTGTCTACCTTACATTGAATGGCTGGTCTTGCTTGGAGCAGAAGTTTGTACACTTGGTCTCTGTATGGGTTTTATCTGCTGGAGAAATGTTCTTCTTTGGCTGGTTAGAATGAGGGCTTGCAACTGAGATGAAGCTGGGGTTTTATCCTCTCATTTTTAGGATTTTTCTTTTACATTACAGAAAGGACAAACTGATTTATTTCCAAATGCATGAAACTCTTTATTGTTGTTCATATTTCAAATCCATTTTGTGTAGGTTCACACATTTCAAATGAGGATAGATCACCTGGGTTTTACAGTGTAAGTGATGGCACAAGTAGCCAAAGTAGCAGTCACAGCAACATGGAAAGCCAGAAACAAACAGGCTCTAGAGGCTGCATTCATAAAACAAAATGAGGCAATAAACAAAAAAAAAACATTCTCAGAAGTTGGTTATTTCATTTCTGATGGCATCAGCTCCCACACAGACAAAATATATAGAAAGATGTAATATTTTGCTACATAAGGTTTTTCAGATAATAAATACAAGCACCGCTATCCTCTCTGGAATTATTTGCTTTGTTTCAGGGACCTGGGAAAAAATGTGTCCTTTCTGGAAAATATTTAAAACAGAACCAATTTTTTCTTGTAGAGAAACTAGTAATAATCACTTTGTTTCCGAGTTTCTCGGAAACTCTAGTGACTAGGGAATTTTGCTTTAACTCAGTAACAAAAAAATCTGTCATGTGGGAGGAGAAAAGACCTGAGGCCAGAGAGAAAGTTATTCTACTGCATGGGTTTGACATGGACCATTGCAGTTTGTCCAAACACAGAGTTTAAAATTAGATATCCATTTTCAATTGCTCATTTTCTTAGATGACAATCTCTGGTTATAGGTGCTCTATAATGCTTCTCAAATTCTAAACTGCTCTAAACAGTAGTTAAACAATTTCTCATTTTTGGGATGTCTGTCAGACTGACAAGGTTGGAGGCAGACATTTGCCATGAGGTCACAGTATTCTATTGTGGTTTAGGTTTTTTTCACTTATAGTCAGGCCACAGAGAAATAAACTCCTTAGAGATATTGCTGCACATATAATGAAAAAATGTATCTTTTCTGTGAATTTATATTGTACCCACCTGGAGTACTGTATGCAGCTCAGGAGACCTTGGGGTGTTAAGTCTGAGAGGCAGAACTATTGATCACATTTCTGGAATGGGAAGGATTTAAAACTGTAAGAGCACCACTCAGAGGTGCTTGTGCCAGGGTGCTGTGTTCCTTGATGGTGAGGTCCAGGACTTAGGAGTCAGGGAGGGAAGAACAGCTTTGAAGATGCCAAGGTATGCATGGGCCACTCCGGTGTCCTGCACCATCAGGAGTTTCCTGAGGCTGGTGAGCAGACAGTGGTCATCGAAGTGGAAAATGATCTAAGTGTGACAAACCTGTTTCAGATCATTGTCTGTGACAAGGGATGTGGTCTTCTTGCAAGCCAAGGTACTATGGAAACCAAAATCAGTGATTTTAGTGGTCCTGGCTGCCCACCTGGGTATTCCACCTCTGCAAGGTGTAATGCGCTCCTCCAGACAGGGGTACCTGCCTTCTGCTGTTGTTTTCCATTTTCATATAAAGTACTCATGTAAAGTACAGATTGTCACACTCTGGAAGGTTGAATATTCATATATATACATATATATATGTGCATATATATATATGTATGGAAAGGGCATCTAAGGCATTCTCTGACTAATTGGAGAGAAAGAATTTGACTGCAAATGTTTTACAAAGGACAACCTGACAAATGTTTACTTAATCTGTGTAAACCCCTAATTTAGACTGGAAAAGCCATCATTTCTTCCAGGGCAAAACTTTTTCTGTTTGGCATTAAAAGGAAAACTAACTAAATAAATAAAAATGCCTTGTAGGTCACTGAAGTTCATAATTGCTGACCTGAGAGTTCAGATGTCATCTATGACTGAAACACCTTCTCTTTTCATTCCGATTACAGGAAATATCTTCTGATTAAATTTATTATTGCCTGGTGTCAGGAAGTTATTATAATAAGAAGTGCACTACTATCTAGGATGTCTTCATGTATCTTTTCTGCAACCACAAGCCATCCAGACTTGCATTTCAGCAGATCAAGCCATAGAAGGCAGCAGGGCTATTTTTCTCTCCAGATAACACTAAAGAGCTAATTAGTGGGGTATGTATTCCATATTTAATCCATAAACAGATTATGGTATAAAGGCAAGTTAACATTCTAAAGGGAGAAAGAGTGCAATGGAAGGTGTCTGCACTATTCCAATCATGTCTTTATCTTGCAGCCCCTCTGACACAGTAAAAATTTGTTGGACTATTTATAGGTAATATTAGATCTGGATGAGCACAAGTCTATTAATTAGGCTTGCCCAAAAGATAAGCTGTCCTCAGTGGTTTGTGCTATGTCAACATCACAATGTTGTTCCCAGCTTAGGCTGTAGGATGCAGACATTCAACCACTACCCTTATCCAAAACAATTACTTCACACACCGAAGAGTAATGAAGGAATTGTGTTTTCCTCCTTAGCTGTAACCAATAACATCAAGAAAGATCAAAGGAAGGCTTTTTCCCAGATGTCACACTCCATTTCCACTTCATTTCCCCTTGCTTGGTTTGATTGATGCTCCAAGCTAAGGAAAAGAGCCTTGTTTTTTTCTGAGCAGATTTTCTTTCTCGAGTGTAAACAAGCAGAGATGTGTAGGCTGGGTAGCACAGGAAGACAACAAGCTAAATTCAAATTAAGGATATCAGAACTGAGTACACCGCAGAGTCCTGTGGGAATGAGAAAAGCATCAACATCTCCGAGGCTGGCCACCCACACTGGTGGTCTGATTAAAGTGCAAAGAGATGGGTTGTATGTGGCAACCCTATAAACAGCATGTTGCAAGTATAAACAGCCTATTGTCTGCTCCTTCCTGGTCAGGATTTGGAGCACAGCAGTGCTCAAGCCCAGTCCTAATCCTGTGCTGGCCTACAAGCAGGGTGAGAGGGGGTGCCTTTCAGCAGAGCAAAAAAGAGGAGGGCATTATGCAGTCACCAAGTACTGACATTTCTCTTGACCTGGGAATTTGAGGTATCCAAGTCCATGTATGCCATCCGTTTGCACAGGACATCATGTAAAATATAGTGACATTTGAGATTTTGAGGAGACGCATCCCTTCTTCCTTGATGCTCAGCTGCAACTCCCTTTTACCCTTCCAATTCTCTCCCCATGCCACTGGGAGGAAGTAAGTGAGTGTCTGTGTGGTGCTTAATTGTCATCTGGGGTCAAACCACAATAATCCTTCTGGTGCTCTAAGGGTTTGAGGTAACAACAGATTTGGTTGGAATGTGCTAGATCAAATTTAGAGTCTTGTGCTCCTTAGTGACTGCTTTTGGTTTTGCTGCTTGTCAAGGTCTTTTCTGCTCCTCACCCCCTCAGCGGGGAGGCTGGGGGCGTGCAAGAGCTGGGAGGGGACACAGCCAGGACAGTTGACCCCAACTGACCAAAGGGCTATTCCATACAGTGTGACATCATCAGCAACATATAAGGCTGAGAGAAGAGCAAGGAAGGGGGAGGGGGGACATTCAGAGTGACAGTGTTTGTCTTCCCAAGTCACCATTATTTGTGATGGAGCCTGGATTTTCTGGAGATGGCTGAGCACCTGCCTGCCCATGGGAAGGGGTGAATGAATTCCTTGTTTGGCTTTGCTGGCAAGCACAGCTTTTGATCTACCTATTAAACTGTCTCTATCTCAAACCTCGAGATTTTTCATTTTTACCCTTCTGATTCTCTCTCCCATCCCACCACGGGGGAGCGAGTGAGCGGCTCTGTGGGGATTGGTTGCCAGCTGGGGTTAAAACCACAACACTGTTTTTGTCAAACAGTCTGTTCTGTGCTCATAAATTATGGCTGGAGGAAGCAGTGAGCCTGCTGCCAGCCCAGTGATCAGTGCACACCTCCAGGGACTGCAAATTCAGGTCCACAGTTCCCTCCAGCTGAGATGATTCTGCCCTATGCTCCTCACAGCCCTATCATCATTCCACACAGCCCTCTTGCCACTCCTGCTTGGGTCCAGCTCAGGACTGGTGGCTGCTCAGAGGAAGAACAGGCAGAGCTGAATCTGTGTCTCTTGTGGAGCCCATTGCACGAGACTCTTGTTGAGACAACAGTGCAGGACACCAATAGCTCTCAAGAAAAGTAATTCTGCCTTACTGACAGCACCAAGTGTAGCTGCAAGAGTAATTACTAAATAATGTAGAATAAAATATTAATATCAGTTAACTAGGAAAAAATATTAACATACAGGAATTCAATTTCGCTTATGTGCTACCTGGTGACTGAAGGACAAGAAAAGGGTAAATGTGCATTAGATCATAACAATGATGATAGTTTTCCCTAATAAAATGCATTACTGTCATCAGAACCATTTAATATATTTACAACCAAGTCTCCATCATCCCTTTGCGTCTGCTGTGACTTAATTATGATGGTAGTACCAGCCTGTTAATATTGTTTGGAACTGGCTTAATTTGCCTTCCATAATTTAGGCAAATTACAGGAGGTGAGACGGGCTGAATGAATAACCTTATTAGCAGAGAGATCTTCTCCAGGATGCAGGCTGAATGAAGGTTAAAGGAAAAAGATTACAGCAAAACCAAAAGAAAGCTAAATAGTTCAGGCTGAAACTTTCATTTTACATGGCTTCTCTCATAACAAAATTTAATTTACTTGATCCCATGTTGTAATCAATATTTTTGTAACTTTATTTTTTCTATTTCTGTTTTTGGTCTTCGGGTCAGTACTTTGTTGACAGCATAATATGTGAACCTTGTTCAATGGCCATTACTTGTATTTATGGTATTGTAGATCATCCTTTCACAAAGGAATAGAATAAAAGAATCATGTTTCTGAAAATTACGATGTCCATATTATAGCTTTTCCCCCTCTTAAAAAAAAAAGGTATTTGTGGAAGCTTTTAAGCTTTTTTTTCTGTCTCTCTCATGGGTGTAAATACAAAGCCAACTCATTAAAATGTATGAAATTACCCTGGCATAAAATTAATATAGGAGGAGATTTGGTCCCATGCTTTTTTGTATGGATTTTGAAGTATCAAAACTGCCTCTGCTATATCAGGAGTTGCATTCATGTAATTCAGGAAAGGATGGGGTCTAAAGCACTCTGATTATCCCCGTATCAATTTTCACTGGCAGCACTAGTCTATACTATTGAATAAGTTATTATGCTTTGATTGATTTTTCTTTCTTCAGGCATGAATTTTATATTTGAGGCAATTCCTGTAAAAGAAAGAAAAACTGATGCCACAAAATGGGAACCCCAACTTTTTGTGTTGAAAAGTTTTTTGGATAATTCCTGTGGAATATAAATTGGTAGTAACGTGTTGTTCTATATTTGACATGAATAAAGACATGGGGATTTTTGCCCTGGAGGGTTGGAGTTTTGTTCCAATTGCTTTGTTTTTGCCCTCCTCACAGCTGGGATGGATTATGGCTGCTCTCAGGAGGACTGACTCAAAACACACTGACTGTGTGTCACTGACCTCCATGAGTTTTGGATCAGGCCAAGCTGAAGTTTGCTTGGCTTTTAAGACTGCTGGTTCCAGTTTTTCCCAGATTTCAGCATGAGGTCAACAAATGTGCTTAAACCTTCCTCTCTTGGATGTATATTTCATTTGATGCAGGCAACGGAATATGGGCATTCTAACTGACAACCAACACCAAAATCTTTTAAAACCGCATGTTTCAGTTAGTGTTTGATAGTCCTCCAAAGCTGTCCCAGAATTCCTCAGACCGTTCAGAACTTTCTCTCTACCTCTGTCTTATCTCTGGTTTTTACTAGATGTGGGCAATATTTAACCCTACCACCTGTATGGAAAATTGTTTTATTAGCTTAGCAAAATGAAAGCTTGGAAGAAACAAGGCAGCTCACGCACAAGAAGGCAATTACTACGGAGGGAATGGAGATGGAGAGCAATATTATCGTGAGAAGAAATTAATCAAAGGAGAATAAAAGATGGTCATGGCTGCCCTGAACTTGGCCCTGATGACAGCTGTTCTCTCTGATGACAGCTGTGCTACCACTATGGAGGAATTCAAAGTACAGAGGCTGTTATGCTGTGAGGGACCTTGTTGCAAGCATGAGGTAGTAGGAAAAAAAACAGCATGAAAAGTAACAAAACTATCTGTGACCATCTAGAAGGGAATGAAGCAGCAGGTAACGATAGACTTGCATTTGGCTTGTCACATCAGAGCAACCAAATGCTGTTTGTGACTGGCCAAGATGCCTGGGCTGGGGAAGAAGCAGCAGGTACCATTTATCCAGCCTTTACAAGGGTTGGGTTTTTTTCGGATGCCACCTTGCACAGCATCAACAAAAATAGAAGAGAGGTCTTGAAAGTCTCACAGCCCTTCAAGTGTGACCCTCAGAAGAGCCACCCAGCCAGCATTAAACAGCAGCTCTATGTTTAACTGGGAGAGAAAACATCTTGCTCCCACCACCCCATGCCTTTCACTGGAACCCCTCATTTTCCTCTCATGTTCCTGTGTTACAGGGTGTTACTGGTTAGCAGAAGAGAGTATTTCATAGAATCACAGAATGGTTCAGATTGGAAGGAACCTTAAAGATCATCTAGTTCCACCTTCCCCTCATCTATTTAAAGCCAAGAAATGTCAGAATTCTATCATCCTTCCCCTCTCCACCCACACCATGTGCAGCCCTAGGAGATGGTGTCCTTTCTCGGAGAAAACAGACAGCCCAGTCAGATCCTACAAAACTGGTCACTGGACTGTAGAGACAACCTCTTTCACTCCTACACATAAGCAAGAGGAAACTTAAGGCAATTGCAGTTGACAACTTGTTTATCAGTTTTGGGAGAAATAACAAGTAAAGTTTCAAGTCAATCAAAAACGCAGTGTTATGAGGAAGTTAATTATTACACATAAAGATATTAATAGATGGATAAGGATAAACCATAATGGTGCCCTTCATGCAACCAGCATAAAAATCTTTGACACTGTAAGACTAGAATAGACTACATAGGATTATTTTGCTAATTGTGACCTTGTGTCATAGTACTTTTATCAACTTTTATATTGTAGAAATAAGAGAATAAGTTCCCTTTAGTTTTATTTTTCAAGTCCTTATTCTGTTTCAGAGAGGTTTTTCACCGTAAGACTTTAAAGTCAGTCTGTTTTGGGAGGGTTGCATATACTCATAATGGACACTTGTAATTTACTTGATACCAAAGAGACAAAGACCGATATGCTGTGTTTATTCAGAAATAAGACTTTTTTTAATGATTCATTGCCTGTCCTGAATAAATAATCCTGCATATATAATTTGTTTCAAGATGGATGAGCTGTTGCACCTATATTAAAGATAGTTAAGAATACCCTCCACAACATAAATCACCCAGTTGCTGTGAGGGATGTCACCTTCTATGACAAAATGGGAGCTTAGGAAATTAGAAAGGAGATTAATGTCATGTTCTGATGCTCTTGCATAGAAGTTATATATAGTTTGAATCTCTACTGCTTGATCTTTCCATAGCAGAGGTAAATTGATTTATGGGACATCCAGATACACATAAGGAAAGATTAGATGCAGTAAACATTTAAATTAATCTGTCTACTAAGTGTGTCCAGAATCAATGCCAGGATGTAGATTTTTAGTGTTTTGAGCTTAATTCCTCACTAATGAGAGGTCGTTTTTCACTTAATGGAGTTTTTCTGGAAGGCAAGTGTCTGCCATCTCATCTGATCCCAGCAAATGACCTTCCTCTTTGAAGATAACCTGAACTTATCTGATTTAAATTTAAAATTATCTCCTAACAAGGATCACTGACAAGAACTGAAATTCTCTGGAAAGGGAGACCCCAGTGTGGCAGCCATTGACTCCATTCAATGTATGGCTGCACTGAATGCTGTGTGAGTGTCTTGGTTTAAAACACAGGCGTCTGCTAAGGAAGGCAAGAGCCTCCCCTGGAATGGAAAATGTAACCCCCTTCCCTCCCAATTATTATAGTTTTGAAATTAAGGGGCTTCCAGGCAAAGATATGAGGAATAGGAATAACAGTTCTTTACTAATATACATGTATATATATATGTAACGAGGCGAACAAACAGCAATAACTGGCAGTGACACCAAACAGGACCAGAACCCAGTGACCCCTTCCCGGCCCCAGCCCCTTTCCCCTTGGGTGCAGTGACACTCACGGCCGGCAGGGGGCGCTGGCGGCTCCCGCTGGGCAGGGCGGGTGCGATGGTTCCCCCGCGCCTGCAGGGGGCGCTGTGGGGCAAGCTCGGCCCTCACGCGGCAATGGCGGCTGGGCCGGGCCGGGAAGGGATGGGAGAAAGGCCTCAGAAACCCCTGGGCAGCCGATCCCGGTGCCCCAGCANCCATCCTGGGGCACCCGAGCAGATGGTGAAAGTGTCCCTTTTTTAGTGAGGTAGGGTGTTAAATACGGTCCCAGTGCAAATGGCTGCTCCAGCCCGCAAGCTCCACTCACGCTAGAAGAAAGGTGGCAGAAGGCAGGACCCCGCAGCGGTGATGAATTCTCCCTACAGCAACTGCAGCCTCTCTCTCCCCTTTGAACGCCTAGAGAACAAGAGAAACTAGGAGCTGTACCCAATCCTTTTTCCCAGTTCAAATCGCGCGGCATCTCCACTCTACACGAGAAAAGCCTCAGCTAAAAGAGGACAGCTGGGCCCCTTTCCTTGTGGCCAGGTCTTTTGTAATTTGTCACTTAGCAACATGTATGGAGAAAATTATTTAAGAGAAAAAGGAAAACAAAAGGAGAACTCCTAAAACTTCAACAGTGAGGATGTGAACATGCTCTGCTTTGAGCTGGGCAGAACACTCCGACCCAGCTGTTGCTGTCACCTGGGCTGGATCTGGAGGCTCAGAGCACAAGTTCATTGCTCTGGGGTAGTCACCATCATGTAAGCATGGTCACTTTTTGGGCGCATTGTAAAACTACTGGGAAGACATCTATGGTTCCTTCTCTGAAGTTCTAAAGCCAAGGAGGGCCAAGAAACCTGACTGGTGTTAAAGGCTAAAAGTTAAAATGCTGTGTCAAAAGATATCATCCTCTAAGCTTTGCCTTTGTAACTACAGTCTGCTTCTTAAATACGTCTGAGCTGCTTTCCAGCACAACATACTATATTGTCTGCCAGATGCTGCCCTTGGGAGACAGAACAATCCCTAACATAAGGGAAAGAGTTCAGTTTCTGTAACAGTTTTGAATTTCAGTCCTTAGATAGATTTAAATTAAAATAAATTCATCAAATTCCCATAAAAACCATATTGAGTCAAAAGCTTGCAAATTCTCTTCCTGAATTTCTTCATGATGAACTGGGCTAGTCTGCTGAGTAAGTCCGATTGTAATGGGACATGGTTCAATGTGGCAGCCAAAGCCTAGAAGGCTGCTTAAATTAGGAATTATTTTAGAACTGGGAAACTGCAGCCTTATCAGATCTGCTTGAATTTGTAGTTTAAAATAAATTGGGTCATTAGAATGTGTAGTGTGCTTATTGCTAATGAGCTGGTTGGATTAATTACATAAGAAAAACAGCTCTAATCACTGGAGGGTAAGGGGTGTTGTTGTTTTGGGTTTTTTGTTTTGTTTTTTTATTTGCTTTTTAACTAGTATCAGTGATGATGCTAATGTTCTCTGTGCTAAATTTCTTCTTATAGTACATTTACTAGTTATCATGTCTGGTGATACAACCTTGAAAGTGTTAAGGTGAAAAAAACTAAAGCCACACTGAAAAGCTGTGACTGATGCTGATTTTCTGATACGTGTTCTCTCACCTCTCTTCCTTGTCAGATGGAAAGTAATACACAAAGACTTTTCAAGCTCAGAAAAGCAAGAAGAGCCATAGAGATATGAATTAACAGCCTGGTCTATTTTTAAATTGAGAGAGTGTTAAATGTCATCTGGGGGGCTCAAGTGTATTTACAACAGCAAGCCTAAGCTCTTCACTGTTCACCTTTATTACTGCATACCCTGTGTGGTGAAGGTCCTTTGGGTTATAACTTACTGTCATATGATTACTAGAAAAATAACTTAGTAGAAATGACGAACATATCTACAAACTTTAATAACAGGCTACCTGATGCCCAGAAGCTTTGCCAGCCACCTGGTATGTCTGTGATGAGGTTCATCAGTAAGTGCATTTTTACTAGACCCTGCTAAAGGTTGTAAAGCAAACGCAGGCCTGTGGAGTATCAGATATTGATAAACTGGATCAGTCACATAGAGTCACCTGCTCCACTTAATAAATCAGGCCCAGGTGAGAAAATACATGTAAGCACCTAGGATAAGCCATACTTTAGGAGTGGACTGGGAAGAGATAACTCTCCATGAACCCTTCTGAATCAAAATCATCAGTGAGCCATTTGAAGAAGACTAGTGAATGTGAGCAGAGAGGTGACCTCACCTGGAAACAGGTAACCAGCACTTGAGAGTCATCTGGCACTGGTGTTCACTGCAGAAGTTAAACTATTTAACCTAATTGATACTTTAATTTTCCTTTAAATTGTGTATGAATCTATTAAAATATATTCACAAGAGCAATCATCTAAAGTATCTCAGCAAAACCTTCTCTGGTTTGCAGTCAGTCCACCCAGTACTTCTCCTGTGAGGGTGAGCTCTGTTTTGTAGCTCCTACCCCAAGAGATGTGGGCCAGTGCATGGCACTGAACCCACAGAGCCCTGGCTGTGGTCACAGTCAGTCTTGATACAGTGATACCTGAGATTCCCCCAAAAAACCAAAATTTGCAAAACTGTGACAAGCTGAGCCTCAGACACCTCTACATACACAGAATTGTAGATTATGGAATCATGGAATCATAGAGTCACAGAATGGTTTGGGTTGAAAGAGACCTTAAAGATCATCACGTTCCAACCCTCCTGCCATGGGTAGGAACCTTCCACTAGACCCAGTTGTTCAAAGCCTCATCCAACCTGGCCTTGAACACTTCCAGGTATGGGGCAGCCAAAAATTCTCTGGGCAACCTGTTCCCAGGTGCCTCACCACCCTCACAATAATTTCCTGCTAATATTTAACCTAAACCTACCTTCTTTCAGCCTGAAGCTTTCTGCCTTGTCCTGTCCCTCCAGGCTCTTGTAAAAAGTCCCTCTCCATATTTCCTGTAGGCTCCTTCGGGTACTGGAAGGCTGCAATTAGGTGACCCTGGGGACTTCTCTTCTCCAGACTGAACAATCCCAATTTTTTCAGCCTTTCCTCTCTTCACTGGAGAGGTGCTCCAGTTTTCTAATCATCTTCATGGCCTCCTCTAGACTTGCTCCACAGGCTGAGGTCCTTCCTGTGCATGCAGCACTGCAGGTGGGATCTCACCAGGGCAGAGCAAAGGTGCAGAATCCCCTCCCTCACTTTCTGCCCACAGGGCTTTGGATGCAGCCCAGGACACGTTTGACTTTTTGGGCTGCAAGTGCACATTGCTGGGTCATGTTCAGTCTCTCTTTCCTATTACTGGTCTCCTCTCTAAATGCAGCATCATAAAGCTGTTAAAATCTGCAGACTTCATATACTAAAAATATGGAGCATAACAGTATGTGCCAAGTAGAATATGAACGGTTATATTTCTATATATGTTGGCCACATGTCCCTTAAGGCTTTCTGTCAGAAGGGCATTAGGTGAATACTAAATATCCCAAGAGCACAGAGTAAAGGATTGACCCTGTTCGTATTTATTTGACCATATGCTTTGCTGCCAGGGGGGTATGAACCTTTCACGCTCCAGAGCTGAGAGCAGCAGTCCCATCTGTTAATGCAGCTCCACAACTACTGTTATAGACAGACAAATATTGTCTATTTTTGATATGGACCCATTACTGAGAGCTGACAAAATCTCTAGGACCTTATCAATTTAACAACTGAACCATCAATGAGAGTCTCATTGTATTCCAGATCATAGGCTTTGTTCAGAATAGCTTTTATATTTATATAAAATATATTTAAAGTATTCAAACTCTTTAGTAGATCACAATACATAACAGAATAGATGCAACATTTTATGTAGCGTTTTGGTTTTAATACTTTGAACTAAAGAGTGAGGGTTAGGAACTGATCACCAAAGGAACAATGTGTTTTGAAGAATGTTTTCTATACATCCCATTTGCTGCAGGCAGGATAGATGTATGCATATTTTCACTGAAATAGAATGTGCAGTGATATATGTCTTCATTTCAGTCAAATTTAGATGTCTAGCCTGCCATTATAGATGATTAGATAGCTATATTTACTGCTCTGAAATTATTCTTAATAACACCATTGCTCTCAACCTGCTTCTTAAGCTCCAGAAGGGAAATTGATATTGTGGGTAATTCTTTCCAGCAGTTCTGAATACAATAAAACTGCACACATTGGAATCACATGTATGTCTGTTCATAAAAACACACCCCCCACTGCTACAGAACAACAGGCATTTTTAAAAAATGTAAATCCCTCTTGGTTTATCCATATATCATAGATAATATGTATGTCTGCAATGGATGATAGATGCAATAATGTCCAACTTTTCTCAGCAATTGCTTCACTCACTTATCTTTAGAACACAGCTCCTGCTAACACCAAAGGAAGGGACTGCTACTTCCCTCCATGGCCATTTAAAAGTAATACTCTCACAGTATCTGTCATCATTGCAGTGTGGTTGATAAAGGAACAGACACTGAAGGCTTATTTCTGGCTTGGAATTTGAGCACAGCTCTGAAAATCCAGGTGTAATGTTTGAAGTCTACAGCAGAATAAGACTCACGTGCTCCCTCTGCAAAGGGGCCTGGGCTGGTCTATCCAGGGGGCTACTCCCAAGGAGGGTTGAGTCACCAGAAATCAGACTTAATTACCTTGTTCATTGTTTGGGTCTTGGAAGTCTTCAGTTTAGATTCTACTAAGCTTGCTGCAGATGTCTCAGAGATGAGGCTCAAAACCAGCTTGTGGAAGAGGATGCAGCACTTTTCGTTCCTTAACACCACACATGAGAGCCACCCACACTGACCACTTGTTATCCTGTCAGAGAGATGCCTAAAGGGACACGGTAAAGCATAACCCACACTCCTCTATTTACTCTGCATTTTCTCAGCCAAAAGGATGGTGACAGGGAGTGCCAAACTCCCCATTTGTTACTATGAAAAGGAAAAACAGAAATTAGGACGTACAGCCTGAAAAACAGAACAAAACAAAACCACCAACCCCTCCCCCCACCAACTACAATAAATAACATTATTATTTTATCTGAATTTGACATTCTTCTGTTAATCAAGTAAAGCTTATTAATGGATGGGTTCAAAAAAGGCATCTTTGGCCTGAATTCATCCTTTCTGACATTAGTGCCTCACATTTAGCTCATCTGTCTCAAGGTGGTTTGGGAGCTCTTTTGATATTTAAAGATACTTCTTCTCCTAAGCCAGACTTCCCTGAAGGGTATTTTGTTCCCGTAATTATTTTACACTAACGTAGATGACAGTTTTTCAGAGAGAAAGATGAGGTAAATCCCATTTTTGGGGCCCTGACCCACTGCAAATGAATCAACAATGGAAAAATCAATGCTATTAAAAGAATTTGAATTTCCAGCCTTAACAACTCTTGAAGGTAATACAGAAGAGTTGTACAAACTTAGAAGTTTTCTACTTGAAATGATAAAGGTGCACAAATGACATATGTCATGTAAGGCACATGTTCTCATGGAGTGGTTTGTTTCCTGTATATTCCTAAGAAAAATATTTCACGCTCCTACCTTTCCTCAGTACTACATCAAAGTTTGACAGTAGATACATTGTTATTTCGCATGAGTAGATGATGCATTAATTTGTAAGTCTTTAGAATAATGCTGTTAGCAACTTGGTATAAGGTAAAAGAATATGGCCATTACTTATTCCTAGTAAACAAACACCACGTATACAGTTTACACAAAGAGAGCACTATCTGGGACAATCCATGTTGCTGGGAATAGAAAGAACTGCACGAGGTATCCCCATTATCCTATCAGCCTAATTTGGCTAAGCTCATTTTAATGGAGCGCGGAAATGGGGCTGCCTGTTCATCCTCTCATCCCGGGAACATATTGTAATTAACTGCCTGAGCAGCTGCACGGCGGCAGGAGAAGGCTCTAAATGATGTGACTCCGTTGATATTACCTGTGCTAAAATGATTTTGGAGATTGGAAGGGAAGAGCTGATTGCCTTTTACGGCAGTGTCTAAAGCCTAAATGAGTTCTGACACATGAAGGAAGGAGAAACAACCTGCAGACTTCACATCAGCACTCTGTAAAATGCATTTGGAAGCTTGATCACCATGACCTCACCTTCGCAATTATTTCAGCCCCTCCAGTTATTGTCACATATTTGATCCTCAATTTTGGTTTAATTGGTACTGTGAATGTTAACATAAACTTGATGGCAAAGGAAAAGCTATTCACTGTGTAAGGCGATTTCTGCATTATCACAAGGAACCAAGGTACCACCAATGACCCTGCTTGTGAGTAAACAGCAATAGTACATTGAAAATCTGCCAAAAAAGGTGCTTGGGGAATCTATTACAACACTTTATTAAATGGAAGAAAATGGAGTTAGTCTGGCAGACAGCTATAGTTTATAGGGCAAGGATGGGGCAAGCCCTGAATAATACATTTAAGGTATTAATAGCAATGGTTAAAACACTGTCTTCTGTGGGATGACATAATAGTAGTGCAAAGCTGGGTGTTATCTTTGTTTCTAATCTGTGAGATTAAGACAAATGATGGTCATCATGGTGAATTATCATGAAATGCAACTGTGAGCCAAAAGGCTGATTAAAAACTTCTGCATCTTCTCCAGGCTAAAGAACCCCAAGTGTCTCAGCCTGTTTCCATAACTCTGTGTCCTGTTCAAGCCTCTTATGCCACCAAAACAGTCAGCAACCTGGTCTAGTGGAAGGTGTCCCTATCCATGGAAGAGGGGTTGGAACTTAATGATCTTTAGGGTACTTTCCAACCCAGCCCATTCTATAACTGTTTCCAGAGGTATGTGCTTCACTTGCCCTTTTGGCTGCTAGAAGCAGGGAGAGATAGTCCCCTGAGAGTATCAAGGGGATGCTTCCAAGTGCATAATCAAGAGAACACTGTGGGAGCTCCAAGAAAGAGTATGGGAGAGAGAGCTACCTGGTTAAACATCTCATCCATCTTTAAGTACCTCTGCAGATGTCACCCTGCAGCTGTTTGGGGAGCTAATCCAGTGCAGAGGCTGTCAGCAGGACATAGAGCTCTGAGTGATCCTGGAGCAGGAGCACAGAGGCTGCTGCTTAGTAAGGCTTGTGATCTCATGAACATTTTTTGGCTTCCTTCTGTCTATAAAAACGTGACGTGTTTGCAACTCACATTTATAGACAGACTTCATAACCACGTCTCAGTTAACTACGGCTTCCCTCTGCTTGTTTGCAAAAATCACGTGATGAGTCTTGTTTAAGAACAGAAGGTCCCCTGTGAAGAAAACATTTCTCACAAGCTAGTTGTGCATTGTTCAATACAGAAGCTTCTGGGCCTTATTAGTGTAGTTATTTTTATTTCAGGGAGCACCACAGAGATTTGAGAAAAGTTGTTTTCTTGGCTGGAAGAAGGGGTTTCCTCATGAAGAGTTGCTTCAGGGACGTTAAAATCACAAGTGAAAATGGCACAACACAAAGCACAGAATGGCATTCTGGCATGATTATGGGGGAATACAAATTACAGCCACAGCAGTACTAAATACTAAGTATCAGCATAAATTGTCTGTTCCATCTGTATATTCTAACAGAGATTTAGACACAGAAGTGCCTAATATAACCAAAGCATTTGTTCTAATAACATGGATTTTTATATTTCTACCGTTATGAGCAGTATTAATTCTTCATTTGAAGTACATTTGTCTTCATCATTCACAGTATCCCTTTCATTTACACTCAAAACTCTGTCAGAAACATGCTGTATTTATTCCACTGATTCTGATCTAAACTACTCTCTTGGGTGAGAAATGCAAAATACATTTATTCTGCTTTAATTAGACCTCTAGCAAATCCTTGGCAAATGGCAATTTTGAGCAGAAGATGAGAAAGCTATTTCCTTTAGATTCTCCCTACCACGATAGCAGGATGACAGAAGGAGCTAGGAGTTAATAGGAAACATTAACCAAAATTTGCCCTTACAGAAGCCAGCAGTTCAGCTGCCGTTTCATATTTCTTCCGTGACATCACACGCACTTCCAGACTTTAACATTTGTCCGTGGCCTTCAGGGAGTGCACAGCTCAGTAATAAGATGAACTGCTTTTAAAAGATTGTTCTAATACCATCAGGGCTGACACAGCACTGATGTCAATGGAGGTAAGGGAGAGTGCTGAACTCCTCACCTCTGTTCCTATCACAGGGAGGATGAAAAACGAACAACCTGATGCTGCCAGCGTTGCAAGCTGTCTGCAGCTGCCCACAACCAGTCAGGATCAAAGGGTGGGGGGTGCCAGGGCCCCATAGTGCTCGGGTTTAAGTTCTGTGATGGGGGAATAGCAATGGGGTCTATTGAGGTGGGGAGAAGAAGGGCACAGAAATTTCAGTCTTGCTTTTTTCCAGGAAACCTAGATCTAACTATCAGCTTAGAAATGCAGCTCTCCAGGGGTTCAGGTATTTTAAGACATTATTAAGCTGCATTGGATCACCCCAGTGGTCCTTTATGTGCTGGCTGACCTTTGACAGTTTAGAGAAACACCCAGTTTCTCAGTCACAACATTCTTTGTCCTAAAAAAAGGACACTAGCGCAAGGGAAAAACAGTGACTAAGGCATCATTGAGATAAAAATTACTTCCCAGCCCTGCCCTTTGACTGCCCACTGGCTTGGGGTGAGTCCCTGTAGTTTATCTTCTTTCTCTTAGAAGCTTCATCTATTCAGTGCAAATCTTTAAGGACAGGAGCACCTTCTGAAATGGGTTTGTCTAACATCGAAGGTGACTGATGTCCCCAAGTTCAACTGCAGTGTATAAACAGTAAGAAGGAGGCCAGTGGGCTGCAGAGAGCAAAAGCTTTGTGCTTTGCATTTTTGACCTTTCCAAACTGTAAACTTACTCATATTAAAAGGAAAGGATCCAAATGTGCAAAGGAGGAGGAAGAGAAAGGGAGAGAAACCATGTACTAATGGCTTATGAAAAATCACTTGGCAATTCGTCATCTGCTTTCTTTGAGATAAAAAGCCAATATAAAGGAATCAAGAGCAATTATGTCCCAGCCTATGAAATGTCTTAGGCTATGCTCAAGCCTTCATTTTTCAGCTTATGAAATGTCTTGGGCTCTGCTCAAGCCTTCCCTTTTGAGTCTATATTTTACACTTTGTGTGTTTTTCTCTTTTACGAATAATGGATTCTATCATCATTATTAGGTATTACTTTCATTGGTGTGGTACTTGTGGTACTTACACTCTTGAAAGTTCAGAATATGGTTGAAAAGTGACCTGACTGTAGTTGTAGAATATACTGGGTTTTAAAGAGTTCTTTCATATGCCTAATGAAGACATAATTAAGATAAGAGAGCCAAAAGCTGAAACTTAAAAATCCAGCCTGGAAAGATTTTTTTTTTTTAAAAAAGCAGCTGCAGAAATTTCTGCTGCAGCCAAGAGAAATAGCTGATAACTCTCTCTCTCTCTATCTCTCTCTCTCTCTCTCTCTCTGCTTTTCAAACCAATCTGAGTGTGTTTCCCAACAGCCCAGTGGACTTGATGTCATTCAGCATAGCAGGGTGGAATATTGCTATCTTGGCAAGTAACATGGAGAAGTGGTGGAAGAAGATGGATCCTGCCTTAATAAAAAAACCAAACAGCTGCCTGTAGGGTATTAATTTAGTTGGACAGCAACTCTGTCCCATCCTCCTCCTGGAGTTAAACACTCTGTGAACACAGCATAGGGGAGCTCTCTCCCTTGCAGAACTCACAGGTTAAATGTAAGATGGAATACAACAAACAGGCCAGGAAAGCACAAGGAAACCAGCACACACCATTGGTGAAAGTGATAAATCCAGTGGTTTCGGGAGAGGAAGGACAGGAGCCCTGATCACAGAGCAAGCAGGTGTTTGAGGGAGGGGTTTCAAGGAGAATCATAACAGAGTCATTTCAGACTGGTCTGGGGGATTTTCCTGACTAATGCCAGGGAAAACCAGAGAAGGCACAGAGGAGCTCACTTGAAGCACAAAGCAAGCAACCAATCTGATGCCAAGGCCCCACTGAGGATAAGGAAGATGAGGAAGACAAGAGGAAAAAATGGAGGCTGTGAAATATTTTCAACAAGTTTCTCCTGGCTGCAATGTAGGCCAGGCAAAAGCAGTTGGAAGAGAAGGTGGATGAAATGGGCAGCAGTGTTTTGAAAGGGCAGGAAAGGGGAAGGGAAGATGCCCACATTATGACAAAGCAGCAAGTTCATGGTGTCACCACAGTGACAAAGCCAAGAGATGGGGCAGGCAAGAGGGCAGAATCAGGGCCAGATTCAGGGTCCTGGTGAGACTACACATGCCCAACGGAGATACAGGAGACAGGCTGAGATGTTGGGTAGGAGACTGATTGTGGTGTAGTCTTTGTGTACTGCCCAGCACAGGATTTATTCTCAAAATGCCTGACAAAACAGATTTGCTCTTTTTGATGTTTTTGTAATATGTTTTTCATAATTCTTCCAGCCATCCGGCTGATCCAGCCTCTGCCAGCCATAGGTGGGCTGTGGGCTCATCACAGCAAGCAAGTGTAACTGTATTGATTTAAAGACGTACGAGTCTCCTGCTAGCAAATCATTGTATTCAATGGTTTCTTCATTGCATTTAATCATGGGAGTAGGTGTTCCATTATATTCATTTCTTCCTTTTTTAGGAGACTTATGGAATAGCACATATCAAATGCATGGAGAGAGGCATCTTTAAGGAGGTCTTCACAATGGAAGCAGACTTTAATGACAAGAAAGGTCAGGCTGGCAGATCCTTTTCATGCACAAGGGCACCATGCACTTTCCAAATACTAAACTGTCACTATAGTAGTGCTCAGGACCAAACAAAACCTACCTTTTCTCTCTCCTACAATTAGGTTTATTAGCCCAGTGATAACCCTCACCTGCTTTCCTCAGAGCAGAGTCAGGTTGTTGTTGCTCTGTTCTTCTCCTGGTCTCACAGATCATGAACTGTGAGTTGTGGATCCAGAGGGATGGAGTGCATGTTCTTGGAGCACAGTGGCTGGGAACAGGAGTGACAGAGACTTGAAACGCCCCACATCAGGGGAGGTTAAATTCCTGCTTTTTAAGTACTGACTTCTTCCCTGTCATGGGTTTGAACATCTGTGGTCTGCCAGCCCTATGGATCTGTGCATGGCAGTGGGCTCCTGCAAATACAGCACCACAGGCCAAGTTCTCCAAGCTTTTGGGTGGAATTAGACATTGGTGCCTTGACATCTGAATGTCAAGAGATCTTGAGGGTGACATGGGCACCAACCTGATCTGAATGGGCGACAGCAAAGGTGTACAGTGTTTGTGTTTATGTGGAACTCTGGGGCTGACCAAAGGTGCACACAGACAATGGACAGTAAGGAGAGTATCAAGAGAATGGCTGCTTTGAAGCAGTTTTCTGAGCTGTTGGCATCCAAATTTTGCAGAACATTAGTCTAAATTCAGTCTTAATTTAGGCGACTTCAATCTCGCCTTCACTGCAATTCCATGGAATTGAATTTTGTCCTGCACTTATCTGTGCAGTAAGATCTTCAGGGACACCTCAGTCTTAGGCTGGTATCAAAACACATTTATCATCCCCCTATATTTTCATTAGTTTTGTGACTATGCCTTTCTAACCTGATACACTGCTTCCATTAATCCAGACACAGAAACAGCTGATCTGACAGAAGGACCCTTGCCTCTCTTATTCATCTTTTTCAATACTATTTTTTATAATTTCTAGATCATGTACTTAGAATCTAAGTTTGAAAGATAACAATTTGAATCAGTTCTTTCTTAGCCTATTGTTATTTTTAGTTAGGTCTCAGTGTAATCTTGGCAAAGAACCTCAGTCTTGATCAAATCTGTATGCTCTTCCCCCTCTGTTTCTCCAAAACAGTAATTGAATTGTTGTATAAGTCTAGTGAAAATAGCATTTTCCATTTTCAAGCATCAAAGGTCTTCACAAGTATTTATTGATTGCTGTCTCTTGTGAATCCTTTTTGAAGCGGGTACGGTCTGTTACAGCTGTTTAACCAATGGATAAACAAGCCATAGAGCTTGAATGACGTACAAGCGTAGATATTTTTATTAAATCCCTTCTTTCACTCCAAACTCTGATAGGAAACTTCATCCTTCCCTCACAAGCCTGGTTATGGACTCAGCAGCTCAAGAGTTTTAGTTCAGCACACTGGAGCTGAGTACAGAGCACTGGGCTCTTCCTCTGACCTGCCCGTGCTGCCATGGGGTTGTCAGGAAATTGCTGCTGGGAAGGCTTCCTGGACGCTGCTGGCACTCAGTCTGTGCCTGGGACAATCTGCAGAACATGGCACAGCCCAGAGGATGCACAAGGAAGCTTCCAGCCAAAGTTAAGTGATGGCAGACACATACCTCTGCATTCCCATGCAGTGAGAGACCAAGGAGCTGAGGTCCCACTTTCCATTTGATCTCCCTCACCTCCTCCAGTGGAAGCATTTCCATATGTCACATGCTTGTTCAGGAGCTTTCAAAGGGCAATGAAACATTTTGGCCTTTACACAACTGAAATATTTTTTTTTCAGAATGGCTTGCAACGATTTCTTTTGAACATTTTTGGCATCAAACTGGATCTCCCTACCTGGCATGCACAAATGAAGGAGACCTGCCAGTCTTCTCCAGCAGGATCCATGTTCCCTGGGTGGAGGCACACTATCATGGATGCATTCTGGTATCATTTGTTCATGTGAAATAAATTAGGTTCTTTTGCTTTACCCCAGTACAATAAATTTCTGGCTTATCCTTTGCTCTGCCTGCTTCATTTTGTATTTCTTTCTCTCAGGCATGGAAAACCAGAATTCCCATGCTATTCCAGATAGAGTCTCATGACAATCTTGTATTTCTTTATCTCCAGTTATCTCACAGCTCTACAAATATCCAGTTTAGTTACCTTAATGTCAAGTTTTTGACATACCTATCTTTAGTTATCTTACATGTCATTAACATAACTATCTTTAGTTATCTTACATGTCAAGAGAAAAATGCACTGTTGACTGATTTAGAAAATTTCCTATCTTATCAGACTACGGATTATTCTGAGGATTCTGTTTTTAACAAAGATTTGTAACATATTAATTCATTTCTCTGTATTTCTATGTTTTCCTTAATAATTTCTTCTAAAGTCTTAGCTATAACTGGCATCAAACTAATTGGGTTTTAATTATCCATGGGGTTTTTTTCCCTGTTTGGTAAGTCTTCTCCAGTGAATTCTTTTGACAAGACCTCTGATGAGATCAAGAGATATATGCAAAGAAACTGTGCCAGGAAAAATACTTTTCATAATACCACAGGTCAGCTATTTTTCTTTAGTCCACTGAAATCCAAAGGGCTGATGAACATGAGCTTGTGAAGCCAGTCAGATGTAGCAGTCCTGTCCTTAAAACCACCCTTTTCACAAGATTTGGCACTTCAGGACAGGGTGATTTAAAAGCCTGCCCCCAAAATGTCCCTGCCAGATCACTGATTAGGTGAGGTGCTGATTTTGTTACTGCCAGTAAATGTAAACCACTATCAATCTCAGTTTACATTAAAACATCAGGTTGCAAACTGTGCAGGCTGACAACTCAGATTCGCAGTCATCTCTGATTTAGCTGCAACAGCTGAAGAGTTTATCGTCCAGCCAGGTAATATCTTCAGCCAGCACAGGTAAATCCAGTGTGAATCAGTCTGAATTGCCCTTGTTTTCTCAATTACCGAGCTATCAATGTACAGAGAATCACGAGAGACATGCTGCAGAGCTCTGCCTTCTGCTCCTGAGGTCTAAGTCTTATCAGAAAAGACATGATTCAAAATCCCATTCGTACATTTCAGCTATTCCACTTGTCTCATCAAGCAGTTGCTATATATTATTATTAATATTACTAAGATTTTATCAGAATATTGTATTCCAAAGCCTAGGAAATAAATGCACCAGGAAATAGATCCCTACTTTTATTATTGTGGGGGAAATGCTGACCGTTTGTTGCTGCAGTTCCTGTCTTGGTTGGCAGCTACATCAGTTACAGGCAGGGAGAGGTGAGAGCTGTTGTTCCACAATTAGACTGAGCCTTGTGGAATGAGCCTCTCAGAGCAGAGAGCTTTGTGCCTGCCACTGAGAGATGGGGTTAGCTCACATCTCAGCACAGACGTGATCTCGTCGTGCAGGAGGCTTTTGAAAATGGCTTGGGCTGAGAGGGAATAAGGGTCACTGCAGCAGCTGAGATTTGAAACAGCAGGTGCCACCGGGGAGGTGACAGGCACAGAGGAAGGGACATGGTGAGACATGCTGGCTGCCTGTGTGGAAATAAATGTTCCTGGACCTTGAATCAGGTGGTATACATCAGCCTGCATCCACACCAGTAAATCATGACAGCCCTCAGAACAAAGTGGATGCACAAAAATTTGTGGAACTTTGGGGAATGATCCCTGGACTGTGCAAACTGTTGAGATGTATCCAGGAATTTCTGGGGAGTTCACAAGTTGGAAGAGGACAAATTCTTGACAGAGAGAAATCTAAGGATTCACCGCCATGTGGAACCATGTTCCTGTGCCCAGGATTATGCTGGAAATTACAGAGGCAGCCTTGGTATGCATAGGGATGCAGAACTGGCACTTCACTGGTAGGGAAAGGTTTGTTAGCATCCAAATCTTATGGTATGGTTAAGGAAGTCACCAGTAGGGATGGCTGCTCTACACACACAAATTAGAGCACCTGGTCCATCGTGTAACAGAGCAGTCAGGGCACAGAGAAGACTGGAAAGCACGGACTGGTGAGGTTTTTTCTCCCTCCTCAGTGCCAGCACATTGAGGCTGGATGAGCAAGGCATGGTTGCAAGGCATGGCTGGGACGTGTGGCTGCAAGGGACAAGGCAAATTCACTATCCCTGGAGCCTGAGGTTTGCACAGGGCACGCTGTGTGGGTCTGTGGATCCACATCCACCCCCTCTGCTCAGCTGGAGCAAAGCTTTTAGGGTGCACCTCCCATATTGACGTGTATGGGAAAATACCTACTGTGTTTTGACTAAAATTCTCTCCAGCTGTGCTGTTTATCCACTAAGTTCCCTCACTTTTGTATTACTTCGGTCAGTTTAATAAATTTCTGAGAATAATGAAAGGCAATCTTTCATCATTCATGTGTCATATGTGACTTTCAAAAACAACCTTGAGATTTTTAATTTCACCTGGTTAAAGAGGCCTTTAAATAGCAGTCAGCAGGACCTCTGCCAGGCTCTGTCCTTGTGTACCCAGGACAAACATCTATGAAAGGCAATGGAAGAAAAGTAGAATCACCTACATGGTTCCCCAGTGCAGGTGAACTTTTACAAAAGGCCAAAAGAGGTACATTTACAGATGCAAGGAACATATGCATGCAGATACATGGTTTGGCTTTTGTCCTGGGTTACAGTGTATTCTATTACCATGAGCTGTTGAGACCAGGTGCAGCAATGTTCCTTGCCTCCTCCCCCAGACTATCTCCTGTTAATGGGCCCATCAGTGCCTTGCCCCATGACTCACCATCCCATTGGGAGATGCTCCGCCCAGGGGGAAGGAGCCAAGCATTCCCACCGGGATAAAATCTGGGGCCTGGAACAGCAGAGGCAGACTTACCTACTGGGATCCCAAAGGACAAGATCTACACCACTGGATTTTCCGAGGAAGACCAGACCCTCCTATAACACCGCTGGACCTTCAGAGGAAGACCAGGCCCTTCAACAGAGCCATCACTCCAGGAGGACTACAGTCACCATTTAACTGGACTGTTACCAACCCCCTGACTGTCAGGGGGTCAGGTTTGTGCTCTGACCTTGTCAGTGGGTTGTTCTTTTTTTTGAACTATTGCATTTATTTTACTTTTCCTATTAAATTGTATTTCTGACTTGGAGTCTCTCACTAGTTTGCTTTCAAACTAGTACAGGTTTGGGGTTTTTTTGGCTGACACTGAAAATAAACAGTTTCATCTTTCAAGTGACAAATTGGTTCTTATTTGGCAGAGTTGATTAAATTTGTTTTGTGGATAGAAAAAAAATTGTGCTGCAGTTCACTGATACAGAAACAATTAAAATAGATTGTTTTACCTGATGCAATTCCAGACATGAACTAATTATCCTTTTATGAAGTCACATCTATAAAAGGATAATTGATTTGAATGAGTACAATATTTCACAGAGACAGGAGTGAATACAGCACCTACTTACCTACACAGCAAATTCTTATAATCTTTAAAAATTTAATTCTTAATAGTGGCTGGTTTAATATTTGCTTGTTTTTACTTCATACATACATTTTCATTAATGTATATGCTTCCCTCTTGGATATATATTTAAACATCAAAATACTGGGCTTCAGAAAAACAACAACTTAGCTTGGAGCACTTCAGATGAGCCCCGATTTACTTAAATGACACAATGGTTTCTAAACCTTCTGTTAAATCTTGTTGCTTCCACAGGCTGTCTCAATGAGTTCATATAACATGATATAGCTCTTTTTTGTTGTTGTTATTTGGATATTAAGTAAAATAATAGCAATTTCTTCTGTTTCTTTTGCTGAATGGATGTTCTGTCTAGAGAATAGGATTCTGTACAGCAGCACATTTCCTGCTGGCCCTTGCAAATGCTTTGCCATGCAGAAATAGGATCTACATTGGCATCCAAAAGTCTGAGATACATTGGAATAATGCCAGAGAAGGGCTGAAAGTCCAACAGAATAATTTAAAGGTGTGACACAGGAAGAACAGCTAAAGGGATTTACAGCATGCGGTATAAAGGACAACTACCTTAGAGACAGAACGATAAACAACATTTAAAGAACGTGTAAAATAATGTCAGAAAGAGTGGAAATTTCAGCATGCTATTTGGAAATGATCAGTGACATTTAGCTGTCAGGTCAAGTAGCTGATGGAGTAATATATACAGGGCAATAATAACTTGGAACAACTGAGAAGGAAAGCTGCTTTGAATTTGCCCATCACAGGCAACTGAGAGTCACCACCACTGCATCTGTGAGAAAAGCAAAGGGGTTTCTAGGACAGATGAGACCTTTTCAGAATACACAATGAAATACAAATATCACTGAATCTTACAGCACCTCAGTGTTCTTATTCCTGGAGAACCCTCACCTGCAGTACTTTGAGACTGTGAGGCCCTACATTCAAGAACCCAAACTGGGCATGCTGAAGAAATCAACAGTAAAGTGGCTGGGCTGCTGTGCAAAAGGAATCTGGACACGCCAAGCTTGCTCAAGCCATAATGACAGAAGAAGAGAAGATTTTTATTAAAAAGTGCTTCCTTTTCTCCATTTTTTCCAATTCCAGAAGGGTTGAACCAGGTTAATGCAGGACAAATAAACTGGGCACGAATACATTTAGATAGAAACCAGGAGAAAGTTTCCAACTCTCTGGATCACAACCAGTAAACATCAGTAACAAAAGTTTTGAGACAGATCCTGATCAGCAGTTCATGTGGATAAGAAACTGTGTACCTGTAATAGCAGGAAGCAGAATCTGATGACCCTTCTGCTCTGACATTCCTGGTAAAGTGAAATAGAGCAGCCTGATCAATTACTCCTGACTCAGAAAATTGTCCTTATTTGTGACTGACTTAAAAAACACATGGGAATTTAGCATCTATTTAATTATTGGACTAAATTAGAGCTTTACTGAGCACTGCAGGCTAATGTATTTTGATAACAAGAACTAAATTTCTTGATGCAATATTGCGTTGTTAGTAGAAAAAAATGCGTCATAAAGCAAACAGAAAACACAGCATATAATAAACCAAATTTAAGATTAAAATAATAGTATAAACACTGCAGTACTAATTTTATTTTTTTATAGCAGAGAGTTGGTGATGGTTTCTCTTAAGCAACAGAAAAAGAGGTTTTATATCATCCAAATATGAAAGTTAAAAATGGGCAGAGTATATCATGTTCCATGTGTTTATTCTGGTTGAATGTTACATTGATTTTGTGCTATTCTCTGCTTTAAGTGTGTGCTATTAAAGCTGTGGGGCATTTCCATACTGCTGAAATGCTCTGTTATTAACAGAAAGAAAGGAGTCTTTTTGAAGGTCCATGAATATTTACTGGACAAGGATTTTGGTGGAACTGGAATCATCATTACCTTCTACCAGAAGGCACCAAAACAGAAAAGTTCAGATGTAATTAAAGAGGAAGATCATTGATTCCATTCTCAAAGCACAGATTCCAGTATCCTGAAGAGTTATTAATGGAGACAGCATGATGATGATCAAAAGAGAAGCTTGCAAGAAATAAAGATTTTCAACACTGTGCTGTTTTCACGGCTGCAGGCCTAGAGCCAATACAGTTATGAGTAACGGCAAAGCCAGGTTAAAGTAATAAATTTTTTATGGAGAATGTGCTTTCAATTTTGGAAATATAACAAAAACCAGTTTGCATTTGGCATTACTTAACACGCGGGAGCAGAGAACGTGGTTCAGTTTAATTGTTGGAACTACTAGATATTCTTTTATGATGAAGTCATTTAAGTAAACAGCTGCATGCCAATATTCTTCAACATTCCATTCCCATTTTACATTTACTTTACAGGCCAGATTTACTTAAAAAATCTGATTTATAACTGCCCCATGGCACTGTGTTGTCTATTGGGTGTACTGGATTGAATATGCAAACTGTCTTAATGCTGCCATTTTTCATCAGAGAACCCCTAGAAGAAGTAGAGATGGAAAGAATTGGCAGAAACTTTGTGTTTTGACAGCAAATGAAGCAAATGAAAGGAGAAAAATGAAAGAAGCAAATGAAAACTCAGTCGCCAAGGCAAGCAGCTCCAGTGCCAGCATGATCAGCAGTGGAGCACTTCGGAGAATTCGTCAGCTGAGGGAATCTCAGGGAAACACAGAGACCTGGCAGAAAACCACAGCACATGTCACAGCAGCTGAGGGGACCTGGGCAGGACCAGGGCAACAGTGGCCAAGCCCTGCCACAGATCAAAGAAACTCAAGGAACACACAAAGAGTACAAGAGAACAGGTGTGGCAGTTTTTGTGTGTGGGAGTTTGCATGGAATGGTATGCAGGGAGCAATGGCATCGACTGTTGAGTTACCAGGGCTCATGGAAAGAGCTTTAAACTAGGTTTGAAAGGGGAAATAGATAAAACCAGGCTCACTAGAGGTAAGCCTGGCGGCAGAATGCCAATATTTGAGGGAGTGTGCTAGTGAAATTCTTCAGGCTGCTCCAGGCTGTGCTGAGCACACTGGAGCACATCTGAAATGTCCCTGTAGGAATGTGCAGAGCCCCTACAGTTATCTCCATGGGGCAAGGGATGGAGATCCATGCAGCAGCAGACACATGAAGGCTGTTGATACACTAGAAACCATGGAAGAACCTGAGAACAATCCCATAGGAATCACGGCCTCTTCCCCAGCAAAGGTGGCAGGAACAGCAGCCCAACTGAAGTGCATCTTCAGCAATGCATGCAGCATGGGCAAAGAGCAAGAGGAGCCGAAAACCATTGTGCAGCTGGAAAACTACAGTATAGTTGCAACCACAGAAATATGGTTGGATGAGTCACACAGCTGGAGTGCTGCAGTGGATGGCTGTAAGGGACAGGCAAGGAAGGCGAGACAGTGGGGTAGCCCTGTGTGTTTGGGAATGTTTTGACTACCCTAAAGCTTGATGATGGTGATGAAAGGGTTGACTGTTTATGGGTAAGAATCAGAGGGAAGTCCAACAAGGCAGATATCCTGGTGGGAGTCTGTTACAGACTGTCCAGCCAGGACAAAGAGGCACATGAAATATTCTATAAACATCTGGGAGAAATCTCACAGTTGTTGCCCAGCTCCTACTCTTGTGTCACAAGAAGCCCCTGCAGTGCTCCAGGCTGGGGGCAGAGTGGCTGGGAAGCTCCCAGTGGGAAAGGCCCTGGGGGTGCTGGTCAACAGCAGCCAAACCTGAGCTGGCGTGGGCAAGAACGCCAGTGGCCTCCTGGCCTTCTCCGTCAGCAATAGTGTGGCCAGCAGGACCAGGGCAGTGATTGTCCCTCTGTGCTGGGCACTGGTGAGGCCTCTCCTCAAATCCTGAGTTCAGTTTTGGGCCCCTCACAACAAGAAAAATTGAGGTGCTGGAGCGAGTTCAGAGCAGGACAATAGAGCTGGGGAAGGGTCTGGAGCACAAGTCTGATAAGGAGCGGCTGAGCAAGCTGGGGGTGATGCCTTGGGTGACCTAAGCCATCAGGGGTGTTTAGCCTGGAGAAAAGGAGGCCCATGGGGACTTCACTGCTCTCTAAACTCCCTGAAAGGAGGGGGTAGTCATGCGGGCCTTGGTCTCTTTTCCTGAGTAACAAGTGATGGCACAAGAGGAAATGTCTTCAAGTTGCATGCAAGGAGGTTTAGATCAGATATTAGGAAAAGTCGCTTCATGGAAAGTGTTGTCAAGCATTGGAACAGGCTGCCCAAGGAGGTGGTTGAGTCACCATCCCTTGAGGTAAAGGACATGTGCTGTGGTGCTTAGGGACATGGTTTAGTGGTGGACTTGGCTTGCAGTTGGATTCAATGATCTTAAGGGTCCTTTCCAACCTAAATGATTCTGTGATTGTGTGTGATGTGGGAATCCTTCCAATATCTGTTTTCCAAAGAGTGGCTTCTGAAAAAATTCAGTGTAATTTCAGATCTAGAATTTTCACTCCCTCCGTAGATACCAACTGGACCAGGGACAGAATTGGAGGAGTAAAAGTGAGAAAAATTGTGGGTTGAGACAAAGGCAGTTTAATGGGTAAAACAAATGCCATGCATGCAAGCAAAGTAAAGCAAGGAATTCATTCACCATTTCTCATGGGCAGGCAGGTGTTCAGTCATCAAGACATTCAGTCTTGAACAAATCTCAGGGACAGAGCCAGTAGTATCTCACAGGAGGTGAGTGAAGGAGAGAACAACAAAAGAAGGTTTGCAGTTCCTCAGGGAAAATACACATAAAGCAAAAGTGTAAACTATGTCCATGGAAAAGGAAAGTAGAAAGAGGTCTCCACACAGAAGAATAGGAAGAGGAAACTACATTTACATTATCAATACAAGGAAGACCACAGAAATTGTTGAGAAGGGACACTGCTGACAAATGACAAATGACTCAGAAGAGGACTTGCCTTTTTTACTGAAGAGAGGGAGCATTTTATGCCAATGACAAAAAAAGAAGGAAGAAGATGGGTATATTCAGCTGGCTTTTGGCTGCACTGCTCAATCATAATGTTGGACTTGATGATCTTTGTGGGTCACTTCCAACTCAGGATATTCAATGACCCTAGTGTTACTTGAGATGTCCACCCCACCTCCAGCTGCTGGTACAGAAAGATGCAGGACGCTCCACAGACAATGGAGATGCTCAGATATGCTCAGACATCCCAAATGCCATTCTATGTTCAAAAAATTCATTTCAGCCTTTGATATTCTCAGCACAATTTGGCCTGTGAGGTTAACCTTGGTGTCTGTTGGTTATAGGCTGTGAGAATTTGTAAAGAGTGGATGAACTACCAACAGACTGTTAGGGTCAAAAGCATTCTCAGTCCTGATAAGGGGAAACAGAGAGGACCTGGGGGGAATACAGACCTTTCAGCTTGGCTTAAACACATGATAGATTTCTGGATCAAATCATCAGAACAGTCATGTATAAAAATCTGGAAAATAAGGAGTCAGAGAAGAAAAAATACCTATGTGCCAAGAATTAAATCATGACAGAACCTGCCTAATTTCCTTCCAAAAGTAGATAGAAGTTCACATGTCAGCAAAGAAGTTTTGGATTTCATACAGTTTAATTGGCACAACTATACTGTAAGTAAGAACAAGTGCAGTCTAAACAAAATCATATATAGCAGGTGCAGAAATAATGGGACACCTGCACTTCACCCTAGTAGTGTTCATAGGTCAGGACTTCCATCAGTAGTTCTTTGCCAATTTGAGAAAAATGCATTGGTGTGGTCTCATCCTTCTGCTCAGCATTTAAAAGTGAGATTTAATGAATTTTCAAGTGGTGTGAAGGCACTGCTGAGCCTCTTTGAGAGCTGTTATGATCCCATTATTGAGAGATGGCTCTACCAGAATTAAAGTACAAACGAGACCGTATGTCGAACTCAATAGTACAGGTTTTATTTAACAGTAATTTTAGAGGTGGTAGAGAACAACCAAAAGAAATTGAAAAGGGATGGAGGGAGAGAAAGAGAGTGAGAAAGAGACAGATTAAGTAGACAGATATCACAGCCTGTGGATCCAGCAGCATCCTGCTGGTCCTTCTTCAGCCTGGGCTTCTCAGCAGTGAGGGTCCCAATGTTGTTCACAACTTTTCACATTTTATACATTTTAGCAAACAAAGGAATTAATGCTTATTGGCTACATGCTTCTCTTGGTTAAATGATTCCCTTGCTTCTAATGCTAATTAGTCCCATGCTCAGTCTTTCTCTTCTCTTGAGTGGGTTTCTTTGAGTCAGCAGGTTGTGGGCAATCACCTCCTGCTGGAGTTACCTTTTACCTCATCAGGGCTGATTTCAGCAGAGCTGCTGAGTTGGCTTCCCTTGTGGATTCTCTGTGTCCATCATCAATGCTCGCCTAGGCCTGAGGTAACACTGGGACAATAGCACCACCATCTTAGTTCCCATCAGGGCTTAACTTACTGTCCAAGTTCCAGGAATCCATGGAGGCATAACTGAGGGGAAGGGGCAGGAGCGGGGAGGGCTTCCATGGTCGCAGGTGCCGCCTTGTCCATAGCTTGGGGTGATACCAGCGATATGTGTACACACAATTTTCCGTAGTAGGAACCCTTGCCTGGATGCATCACCCGGGATGTGCCAGCCAGACCTCGCCAGGCCCAGAGCCAGCACCACCCTCCTGCTCCGTTCTGCAAAGTCCTTCTGTGGCCTTTACAGTGTTTGAGACAGGCAACTGTGATTTGTTTAAGTCCTTGCAGAACAAGGTCAGATTTGCAGATGATCTTGGCATTTGAAATATGCAGGGTGTAATTCAATATGAATACATGCAAGGCAGAAAGAATTGACTGTACAAACACACCATACAGACCAGGGCCCCAGACAGCAGCTATTCAGAAAAGGGGATGGGGATGTGGTGAGTCACAAGCTGGAGATGAGTCAACAATGTCCTGGTGTGTGAAAAAGGAAAAGTGATCCGGGCTTTGTGAAAAGCAGCGTGTAGCCTACAGAGGATGTGAGGCTGCAGACCCTGCTGAAGATATTGATTAGTATTTGTAATCATATAAGTGTTGGCTGACAGGTAGTGAGAGCAGATCTTGCAGAGGGTATGATCACAGATGAACTGTTTGCCTAAGATAATGCCATGGATATCAGGAGGATGTCACAGGGTGAACAGTCCTGTAAAACCTGGGTAAGGGAGACAAATTTATTAAACACAGGGTGTGCAGCATCCTTTGCCAGGAATGGAACGTGTACTTTTCTAGCTTTATACAAAATAACATGGGATTGTTTTGACTGGTGTGTAATATTAGGTTATATGATAAAAGGCTTTTCTGCACATGCAAAGAGGAGCCCAGGGGCACAAGGGCACTGGGAGAACGCCGGTACTGCAGTTAGAACCATGAGCTGCACAACATGTGATGACCACACCCCCATTCCCTGTCCCCCTGTACCATGCAGGGGAGGAGGTAGAGAATTTGGGACTATAGTTGAGCCTGTGAAGAAAGGAGGAGTTGGGGGGAAGGTGTTTTAAAATGTAGCTTTTATTTCTCATTATCTTACTCTGAATGGATTGGTAATAAATTAATTTCCCCAAGACAAACTGTTTTGCCCATGATGGTATTTGGAGAGTGTTCCTCACTCCCTGCCATTATCCCAACCCTTGAGCCTGTTGTATTTTCTCCCCCATCCAGCTGAGGAGGGCAGTGACAGAGAACCTTTGGTGGGCACCTGGAGTCCAGCCAGAGTCAACCCACCAGACCCATAAACCATGAATTTTTTGCACCAAGCCTGCGGCCATGCTGTGAAAAGTGAGACTGGGTCAATGGACACAGCACACTGACAGCAGATGATGACAGCCACAAGAGGACATCTTTCCTCATGCAGCCCTTGTAGGACCTCAGCTGGTGACTGCTTTGGGTAATTTAGAAAAGAAATAGGTCAAATGGGGGAAGGAAAAAGAACGCTGGACTTCTAATTTCAGCACGAGCTGTTCTGGCAAGAACACTGCCTGTGAGAATTGTCAAGCCCATATTGCTCAGAGATGTCTACAAGCAGGTTAGATCATCATCTGCCAGGATGGCTTAGTTAAAGCTGATCTTGTCTTTGGTGAGTCAAAACATGCTAAAAAGTTGATAAGATTCCCAGTCACTGACAGACTGCAGTGAAGACAGACACCAATTCCCTGCAACAGCTTTCACAGAGAAGGATGATACAAAAACAGTCACATAAAGAGCCAGGACAGACTTGTCCTGATGGGAAACATTCCTAATTACATCTGGTTTCAGACCTACATGAGGCAGGCTGCCTTCTTTGCCAAAAGCATTAGAGAGCTGCAGTAAATTAAAGCAGAAGTCTCCAAAGTTCAAAAACACAATCTAGAAAATCATATTTCATGTACATCAAGCACTTTTCAAAATCAATGACAACCATCAAAAGCAAGCAGGAGATCTTTCTAAAACTCACTAACAACTGCAATGGATTTATTGGCTCAAAAGCACACTGATATGGAAATAATGTTTCATGTTGCATAATATATTCTGTCAATTTCATTGCTGAAGAAATATATTATTTATCAAAATTCCTAAATACAGTGGAAAAAATTATGTGATAATAGATCTGGGCCAGCAAAAAATGTATATAAGTAAATCTGGCTTTTTGCCTAGGACTAGAGAGGACTGTCAGAAGATGAAGTAAATGCTAGGGCAGCAGATGCTAAACCAAACTAAGAGTGCAGAGTATTTTTTGCAGAGTATATTACACATTTAAAAAATAGACACTGTCTCTTTTTTTGTTCAATACCAGCCTTACATGAAGATACAGATGCAGCATGAGAAACAAGAAGCAAAATATCAATAGTGGGGTAGGCAACACACAGACTGTTCTACACAGCCTGAGTTCATGATTTCCTTACAAGGTGCTCAGGCTCCAATTTGTGGAAAGGACAGTCTACCCTCTATAAAAACCAAAAGGTTGTAAAAGGTCAGACAGACCATTAAATGTTGTCACGGAGTGCCTGTGAAATTGTCTGAAGCATCCTGTCTGATACCAGACTGAAAAGGTCTCTGTAGCAGGGACCAGGACCCAGTGATCTGCCCACTCCACGCACCAAGGCCTTACAGCCTTCTCTCCCACGTGACTTTTACAGAAAATGCCACATCCATGTGATGGGGATGCAGGTTTGAGTCCTCTCGTCTTGGGGAAGGAATGGAATGCAGCTCTCCCAGACTCTGGGCACACCATGGAAGAGGTAGTCAATGTCCAACACTGACTTATCTCAACAGAGATGAGACAACATAGGTATTGTCTCTGCAAGAAGACTAATTGCTCTGACAACACAGCAACCAACAAGCGTAAAATGCAACACTGCGTCAGCACTTCTATTTCCTTTTTCTGGGCTGCTCCCAGTCAGCATGAGAAGCATCCTTCATCTCCTACCAGAACGACTCCACTCCCAGAGAGAGAGCCTGCTTCCAGAGATGGTATTTTGTGGAGGCACCAGAGCTGTCTCTGTCCCCGGCCATACAGATTTTAATGGATTTCACACAAACTATTCTAAGAGAGGTTAATCACTGCAGATGGGGAAAGAACTAGGAGGAAATAAACTTTTTTAGCAATGCCTGGCAGCAAGTTAGGATAAATCAAAGTTCCTTGTCTCTGCTCACCTTCCCAGCAGAGATGAACAGTGGAAATACCAAACAAGACACATAAACGATAAAAGGTGAGATTTTTAAAGTATCTGTACACTTTTAGTAATCCCAGGTATTATTAATAGCATCACTATGGGCATTTATTTTCCCCACACTGAAAGAAGAACTTTAATCCCCTATTGATTGAAGCTAAAGTGCAGGACATGCTGCCATTTACATGATTGATTCACGTACCTTGAGGGAATCAAGTCATCTGTAAACCAAATTTTTTCTTCCTTTACAGGTCCGTGTTAGATAAATGTCTCTGTAAGCAAAATATCCTTAAATTAAGGGCAAGAGGTGAAATGCATTGCTAGCAAAAGCAGGCAGGTCTTAAGTGAAGTCCAAGTGGAAAATCTGACTTGATAAACACATTTTCTTAATTTGTGAGAAGTTAATTTGGACTCAATGAAAATAATCTTAAAACTGAGAAATTACATGATTCCATACAGAAGATACACTTGGCAGGAAGTGATTTTCACCCAATATATTAAGAATATAATTTTTTTTCCCCAAAACAGTAAATTTTTGCAAGAGCCCAGTCTAGTGTCTAATTCAAACAGCTGGGATGCGCTCTGGTTTTCAGAAGGTGACAAACATTCCCCCTACAAAAACAACTGTCTGCACTCAGGCATAAAATGAGAAGCTTGAATATCCTGGTCAGTTCTTGAAAGGAAGACTGGAAACTTATTCAGAAAGTGCAGATAAATCACCTAAGGAATAAAGTCAGGAGGAGGAGAAAGCCCCAGGTGCCTCTGGTTTGTGCACTCGAGATCTTCATCTCCTTAAGTGTTCTCTTTGAAACCTTCATGTCAAAGTTTCTGCAGTCTCTTGACAAACAGTGTTTTTACTACATTCAGCTCAGCAGGGAAAGTGTGATAACTTAGAAGGATGAAATTCAAAAGCATTTCTGGTTCATTTGAAATAGCAGCAGCCATGACTAGGTAATGGAAAACAAAGTTCTTTTCATTGCTGCGAATCCCAATGATGCCATCTCCAGCAGAAACAATAATGTTTGATTTTCCTTCTACGTTTGTCATGCAGGGACTGAGTGCCTTGAGGGAGGGAATGAAACAACAGCTCCCAGCATTCATACATGTATATATTTATTTATATGCTGAACAACAAGGCTAAGGAGCTGTGGATGTAATACAAGTGGGCTTTCAATCTAAAGCACTCAAAGCCAAGAGCAAAGTAATTCAATAAGATAAAGTTTTTATCTGGTTTCTGTAAAAATCTAATTTATATTTTCTCATTGAAGTGCAAGTGGGTGACCACTGCCCACCCCAAGAGGGGACAGCAGCCTGTCTGATTCCAAGGCTGGCCTGTGTCTGTCCTACCACCAGTGCATCACCTCAACGTGGTGAAGTATGGTGTCATGTTGTAGAGACACCTCTTTGCAAGCTGCACATGCAAGCTGGTGTGAGCAAAAGATTTGTTATTATAGAATTCCTCGACCCCCCTTTTTTTAATGTATTATTGATGGCAGAGATAAACAGAATGAGGACTGCCCTGTGCGCAGTATCTTCCCAACGGGGTAAGTTGCAAGGAAATTATTATTGGAAGACACTTGTACAAAACCAGGTAAGCAAATAATCTTCTTCATCTCCCTAGAGAGAATGACTTTCACTTATTATACACCTACAAAGCACTCTTGTTAAATTTAGCTACAGAGGAGATGATTTCTCTTCTCTTCTCTTCTTGACATTGGTCACACCAATGTCCTGGCCACTGGGCTAGAGGGTAGAGGTGGGTGAGGCAGCTTTTAGGAAACTACCTGTGTTTCCAAAGCCATGCTGGAATGAGCCTGGTTATTTAGTTCAATTCCCTTCTTCCTAAGTAAGTTTTCATTTTCATGCATTCCTGTGCAGCCTTGTCTCAGCTGGATATAACAGTGACAACATTTTGAAAGGAAAATTGCTTTCTGTTTCTCACAGTATTTCATGCATAAAGCATCCATTACAACCCAAAAATGCAACTCAGGTCTTCTCTGCTTTTCCAGATCTGTGATCCCTATTGTCATGTCCAAGGGACCAGGAACTACACTGGCACAGGGCAGGACTGAGAAAAGAAGGATGGCATTTCTGTCTACCTTCTACATGCTGAGGAGGACTCAATTAATTTTAAAATTATTTGGAGAAAAGCAGTGTGTATCTGAAAATTTAGTGCAATGAAACTAAACTGAACAAATTAAAAAGTGCCAGGTTTTTCCCTTAGCTGGCTGCAGTGTATGTTCATTTCTGCTTGTTTGTCACTCAGAATCATGCAAAGAAAGGTTTACTATCTACTACCAACAATGGTTTATCATGTCTATTTAAATGGCTGTAAAAGAGCTTTTGGAGAAGAGTGAAGCTCTATTTATGTTACAGGCAGCATTGCAGTATCGAAAGGCACATTTCTGCTCACTTCTTGTGGGAGGTGAGGATTTTATTTTTCCTTTTAAAACACATCTGCACTTAACATTGTCAGAAGGCACCAGACAATGCCATAGCATAAATCCTATGTTCATCTGTCCATAAAACAGCCCCCATGCCTGGGGACTGCTCCTCCTTGTCTTCTGGTGAGAGGGCTGCAGGCACTATCTCCTCCTCCCCGAGAGCCCGTGCCAGGGCAGCACCGTGTGTGCCCCACTCTGTGTGCCTCCCCCGTGAGATACAGCCAGCTGTTCTTTGGTTAGCACAGGTATTTATAGCACATTTAACCTCACTGATTTATCACAGCCTTTTCTCAAACTTCGGTGAAGTTTATCCTCGCTGCTCCTGAGGGAGATTATCTGGAGCCCAGTAAAACAAGTCCTCAGAATGAGTGCCAAATACGAACTTAATAACAAACCATCCTACCCAGGGATCCTCTACAACCTCCAGTAGTGCTGCTGATGCCATTTTCTGCTTTTCCCACTTGGTTACACCACAGATGTGCTCAGATGCCAGTCTGCAGCTGTACAACACAGGAGTGAGGAGATGGAATACGCAAGTTGCTTTGTAACCGGAGGATTAGAGAGGACCAGGAACAAACAAATGCTTGACAGAAAACCAACATGAACTGGAAGACAGACACACAGAACATCTCCCTTGGGGAATCCAAGCACGAAACGTTCACACACCAAAAGGGTCCCCTCAGTGACCCATAAACGGCACTTCTGGGAATGGTGAATCAGAGCTTCCATTTCCCCCGTGTTTCACTGGAAGCAGTTACAAATCATCTCCAGCATTACAAGTGCACCTCAGACACAAAGGAGGTGGAAAAGGGGCTAATTTTAACCTATTAAGAGTTTTCAGGCTGCCAGGCGTGTGTCTTTGTGAGGGTTAAATAGAAGGAAGGCACCTAAGAGTACTCGAGAAAAATTAAAGGCTAGCACAAGCACATCACTAATTCAAAGAAATCCTGCAGCTGGGATTTAGAAGAGCACTGGTACAAAGTAATAGCTTATAAATCCTTGATTCCCTGAAAAATACTAACGTCAGTCATCTCAAGCTTGTTACTTACTGCCTGCCTACACAGCTGTCTTTCAGTTGGAGCATTTGAGGAGAAACTTCTCTGGACAACAGACTGTGATTAAACTTTAAAATCCAATTCATGACACAATCTTTTATACTTTTGAAGAGAAAAAATAGTATTCCACTAAAAATTTAACAATAGAGCAGACCCTATCTTGCCAGTTTGCACAACATGACAAACTTTCTTGGGAGAAAAAAAAAAAAAAAGAGAACTTACATAATTGGAAGGAGCTGGCAGGGCAGGGAGAGAAAAACTTTGCTGGTTGTGTTTAGGGTTTTATACAGAGGATTTTATAAAGGGAGAAAGATCCAAAATGTATTTTGGGGAAAAACTGTGCAGAATCTGTTCAGAACCCAGGCTGTGCCACTCCAACCCTGCTCACTTACTAAACAGAGATAGAAGCAACCAGGCCAGAGTGCTCCATCTTCTGATTAAAAAAAGAAGAGTGGAAGGGATTGTTATCACTGTATTTGCGGCACAGCAGGCTGACTTTTTTCTTTTCTTTTTCTCCTAACTTACTTGTACAAGTGCTCCATTAATAATTCATGCTGCTTCTAAACGGCAGAGCAGCGGCTGCTGCTTTGTCACCTCTCACAATGGCTGAGTGACAACGTGGCTCTGACTCCAGGCCACTATCTTTGACTATCTGCCGGGAGAGGCACATCACTGTCCTTCCTTTGTCATTCAATCCCTGACACGGTTGTGACAAGTGCTGGCCTGCCCTGTCATTGCCTTCACCCTCCGATAACAGAATCTGCCACTTTTCAGTGAGGGGTCTGCACTCTTGTGCCCCAAAGAAGGAGCTGTATGTAAATGCTGCTGCTGATGTGCTGGTCTGCTTCTGCTGGTTGTTTTTCCTCTGGATACAAATTTGGATTGACCACGCTTCAAAAAGCACAGAGCTTAAATGCTGCTCTGAGACCAGCACCCAGCTAAAGCCCATAGGATAATGGTGTCCCCAGAGGGGTGAGAGGGGAAAAAAAGGCTCTTTTTAGCGAAAGCGTTAGGTGGCAATGCCAGATTTTAGGGCAGGCAGTAAGAGATCACACATGGAAAGAATTACATGTTTCCTATCTGTGCCAGGGAGCTTTTGGGCCTGAGCTGGCAGGGCACAGTGTTACCCTTCCAGAGCCCTCCCAAAACGTGTGCAGGGTAGCGCAGGCAGGACACGCCACGTCCCTTCCCACCGTGCTGAAGCAACACAAGCTGCTTTGCAGAGGTTCCTAAAGAAAACAACTCTGCTCCCTTTTTCAGATGCTTGGAAGTGGTAGGGATGTTTGTGACAGGCACCAGAAAACGTCTTGGGGCTCCCTCTGACTCCGCCAGCAACTTGCAGCCCCCCCTCCCCCTCCCTGCCAGCAGCAGGGCAGCACACGCTCGATGTGTTCAGCCAGAATCGCTCTATTCACTTGATGTGCAATATCCCTCGCAGAGCAGCCAAGCACCTGTGCGGGTGGCTGATTCCAGGAAAGGGCTGCGAGCCTTAAAGAGTTTCCTAATTTCTAGTGCTTTGATCTTCCCAGATGCAGGGAGGCAGGCAAGTGCAAAACAAGGATTAAGTCGTCGTAAGCAGAGATGCCAATACCAGTCCTTTGTCTCCACCTCTGTGCCCTCGGAGGAGGCTGCGGTGGGGCACTTCCAGCACTCAGCCAACACCCTCGGCAAAGGTTCACTGCTGTGATAAACACAAGGGACAAGATGTTACCCGAGCATCCTTTTTCCCCATGGAAACACTGAATGCTGTTTCCTTTAGCCTTCCCTGCTGCAGCGCTGTTACCAATTACAGTCATTAAAGAAGAACAGCTGGCACTTGTTCGAGCAGAGAGCACTCTCCAAAGCCCATAGAAGCCGATGAAGAAAAAAGATTTCCTTTCTTTCACTGGATTTTGGATCAGGTTCAGAGAGACCTGATGGTTTAGAAAGCAGGGGGTTGTTATTTTTTTTCCCCCATTCCTTTGTTACTTCTCCATCTCATGTTTGTGACTAGGGTCCATTTCTTTTTCCAATCTATACAGCCAGTGACAGGAGGTTGGGGCTGCTTGACCCCCTCCCGTCCATTTTTAGAGGAGATGTTAATTAAAACACTGCACAGCAGGGCTGAAACTACTAGAAACTAGAAAGGGAGAAAGAATGAGGCAGAACAGCAAATTGTAGCAGACTTTGAATGCCCTTTGCTCATGATGCTTTTTCCCATTTAAGTACTTTCACGGCTGTTCCATGCACTGCTCAAAGCTCAATTTGTCTTGCACATAGATCTTACTGAAAGGTAATAAGCAAGTCCTAGGTAGAGAGTCAATTAACATGTAATCTTTGACATTTTGTACCAGCAGCAGTTGCCAAATGAGTTCTTTTCTTTATACAGAATGAAATCTATTGCTTGAGTGAAAATTTGATTTTATGTTACATTTTTCCATATTCATCTAGGATGCTCTCCTCCACTCCCATGGTGGGGAAGTGCACCAAGTTTTGCCTCCAAAATTATCAACAAAACTCTTCTTGAGCTCAGAGAGTAACAAACTAATCCAACAATGGCTGTGTTGGGAGATCAAAATTTGCTTTCCTTTCACCTTGTCCTTTTTGGGCCAAATTTTCATTTTCATACCTGTAAGGCTCTGACCAGTGAAAAGGTGGTGTGTAGATGCCCACAGCAGCTGCTGACACTGCCTTTCATGAAGGGTTCCCTCTCTTGCTGCACAAAGAGCTCTGCTGCTCATGAAACAAGTCCTGAACCTGACTCACAACAGCAACTTGATCTGAGATTACCTGGTGTTATCAGAATGCAGATCAGGAGAAGTTCAGCTGCTGTTGCTTCACAAGGCAAAAAAGACCATGGGAGTGTGAAAGGCTGGGCAGCTGAGGCCTGTCCCCTCAATCCTCCCCAAGTTGCCAAGACACCAGGCCCTTTATTTGCAGTACATTAACACCTTGAGCAGCTCTGGCAGAAAACATGACAGGTGAGGGACTTTACTGGGCAATGCAGGTACCTCAGAATTCAGCTTGCAGACTGGTTGGACAGGGACTGTAATTTCTCAGATAACTGTGAAAGATTCCAACTGAGGTTTCAATTGGTACAGCTACAGAAATATTTAATAATGGTAATTAAATTATTATCACTGCTCTGTAATTTCATAATGTGTAATAAAATGGTGTCTGTTAGTTTTAAATATAGCAGTTGCAATAAGCTCCATCTTGCTCACCTGTCTGTATCACTGTTGAATCCCCACCAATCACAACACGAGATTCCACATCAGTTCAAAAAGCTGTAATTATGTGTCTTTGAAAGGCTAACAAGTAAGCAGGATTATATAAAAGGATTAAGCGCACACATAAAAATAATGTACTAAAAACTGTAGGTGGACTAATCTCTGAATCACCCGAGAAGGCTGAAATTTCCCTGTTTTATAGAGCTGCGTATTTTCTACATCTTGTTTAGCTCTGTAGAATGATTGAAATAAATTGCCAACTGTGCCCAGCGAAAAGGCTACAAGAATGTTGTCATGAGAGCTCCAGTTCTGGGCCACTTGCCTGAAACACTCACAGCTCTGCAAATGGCCCCGCCCATCTGAAGCTCACGCAAACACGGGTAAGTTTGACATCAAGGGATGTCTTTTCTGTTTTCTCTTAATAGTTGTGAAACCCAGGCAAGATAATAGCAACAGTCATGAGAGAGTGATTATCACATTGTGTTAATGATGTTCACAGAAGAAAGGCTCCGGCTCAATGAGCTCTGACATGGAAACAAATTTTGCAAAAAAAAAAAAAAAAAAAAAAAAAAAAAAAAAAGAGAATAAACGGGAGAATCTGAAACCCAAATCCACGAGGAAATGATTTACTGCAGTGCTGTGTGGACTGTGTAATCCAAAAGCAGAGTGGAGTTCAAGCCTGTAAAGAGAGATCTCTGCCACATGAATATGTTTGGTGCATCATCAGCTGCCCTCCGGTCAGCGGAGCGGCTCCACCTCAGGTTCACTTCACAAGATGGTCAATTAAATCAAGCTGATGAAGCAGACAAATCCAGCCAAAGGACAAATGAAGCTGCGCAGGATGTCCCGTTGCCAAGGCAGAAATGTAACACAGGGAACAGATGCAGAGGGGCTGCTGGACTCCCAGAGCGCGGCGCCGGCCAGCGCCAGAAAGCGCTACCAGGAATTAATGGCAATATGGTCTCCACGGTGAACAGGAAAGCCATGCCATGAGATGCCTGGTCCAAACACTGTGGCTGATAAAAGCAAAAATTAGAGAGAGAGACTTTATTCAAAGAATGATCCAGCAGGTAAGAGTTTACTATCTTTTATGAAGAGTAGATCAATATAATTATGTTCTCAATGAGAGAAGAAATTAATTGCAGTCAGTGTTGCTGGTGTATGAGCAGAAAGGTCACCGAGGGTCTGGAGCAGGAGCTGAACAGATTGATGTTTGTATTACACAGTGTTAGATAGAAATGCAGAATAATTGCTTTTGCAAGCTTGCAAAGGATTAAACTGATTTAAATGGGATGAATCTAGCTGCAGCCCACTGCATCAGCTATGTGACAGTAATTAATATGCAGATTAGAAAAAAAGCCCAAAACCCAGACATTTATTCTGCACTAAGGCAACATCCTTCTTTCAAAACTTCAGTGACATCTCAGGCTTTAGCACTACAGCGGGCAGATGTCTTCCAATGCACAAAGATATTAAGGTACAGATGAATTAATTTTCCTGGGTTTTTTAATGCCAAACAACTTAATTTGGGACTATAAACTGAAGTTCTAGTTTCACACTACAAGCTTAAAAAGTACTTAGGGAAACAATATTCAATTTACTTACAAACATATACAATAAAGGTCATAGAAGCATAGATTGGTTTGGGTTTGGAAGAGACCTTAAAGATCAACCAGTTCCAACCCCCCTGCCATGGGCAGGGACACCTTCCACCAGACCAGGTTGCTCAGAGTCCCATCCAGCCTGGCCTTGAACACATCCAGGGATGGGGCAGCCACAGCTTCTCTGGGCAACCTGTGCCAGGGCCTCACCACCCACACAGGGAAGAATTTTTTCCTGTCCTCTAATCTAAACTCCCCATCTTTCAGCTCAAGGTAATTCTCCCCTGTCCTATCACCCCATGCTCTTGTGAAAAGTCCCTCTCCAGCTTTCTTGCAGCACCTTCAGCAACCTGAATATGCTATAAGGTCTCCACAGAGCCTTCTCTTTTCCAAGCTGAACAATCCCTGTTCCCTGAGGCTGTCTTCACAGAAAAGGTGCTCCAGCTCATTGATCATCTTCATGGACTTGCTCCAACAGGTCCATGAATGACAAAGGATTACAAGAATAACTCAGAAGGATTGACTCCATTTGCACTCAGCAGACAACCTTATCATAGACAGCCTCACAAGTTTTGTGTAGCCAGATATGAGAGTTACAGCTTTACAGAGAGTTACAGAGAGAAATGCTTTATTAGGGGCTGTGAGCTTCTGCTAGGATGAGCTACATATTACAGGTGAAAGTTTTAAACTGGTTAAAGTTTTACAACACCTGGATGTGCCTCTTTCTCTGGACTGACTTCTTCAATGCTCCCCTCCTGTCTGCAGCACCGCAACCCCAAGGGCTCTGGGCTCGGACACACCACAGCAGCCTGGGACCGTTGTGGGCCATTACCTGTCTGGAGAGCTGTTGCAATGCTCTGGTTTATGCAAATCAGACTTGAACTTTGGATGCTGAGAAACAGCAGTGGAGCTCTTCAGCAAGTCCTGAGCAACTCTTCTGTGTCTGTTTTCACAGCAGCTTCATCTCCTGTTCCAGACTTCCCCAGCCACCTGTGTGTGAGGAGTGCTCCCCACCCAGCTCCCACCTCCATCCACATGCAGCTGGATGCTCATTTAGTGGCAATGAACTCCCAGCCACTGGCAGAAGAGAATTAGTTCTGTTGTTTGCCTGCTGATGCTTTATAATCTCTACATATGCACAGCTAATTTCGTTGTTAACCGTACTTGCTGTTCCTCTCAATCTCTAAAACCTCCTGAGAAGTGGTATAATCCCATTGGTTCCCATTTTCATGACACATGCTACTAAGCACATTCAATTACTGCGTGCATAATTGCCAGCTCACATAGGCTCAATTATTAGTTTCTAAATCAGGTATTTAACTAACCCTTCTAAATCACTGGGAGGGCGATTTAAACACAAATTCATATACCCTTGTGGTGTCAGACTCAGTGAAATGGTTTGGGTTCGCAGTAAATCACACAGTATCCAAGTCTTAGTGCCTTCTGTTTAATAGGCAGGATCTAGAACAAGCAAAATCCTCTAATACACAGAATCCTGTTACATTTTTGAATATGTGGATAACACAAACTGCCTTGAATAGCAGTAGAAAAATGGACCAACCAAAGCATTCAGCATAACAAAGGAGCACCAAGGGATCTGAGAGCAGAGCGAGAGAGGCAAGGCATTCTTCTGAATACAGAGCACAAGGGAATAAGCATGAATGTCCAATTCAGATGATCTGGGCTCCACTGGGAAATACGCAATTAAAGGACAATCTGGCTTCATGCTGAGCTGTGATGTGGGACATCCTGACATCCAGCCTAGAAACTTTATTGATGCCTTGCAGCACTCTGTGCCCTCAAGTCCTTGTGAACCAACTTAAGCATAAAGTACAGACCCTTAACAGCTGGTGAACAAGGGTGTAGAAAGAGAGAAGAAAGTCAAAACCACAGTTTGTAGCCTAAGACAAAACACCTTCTCTGCTTTTAGGTGTGGCCAGGAGGAAGGAAGTCCCAGTGGCTTCCCTATAGAAAATTATAAATACAGAATTTTGCTACTAAACACATTATTATTGTTAATTCAAGACAGACAGACTCCTGGTTTGCAATACTTTTCAAGAATCAGACTTTTCAAGAATATCCCTTGTGCGTGGTTTTGCAAGCTGTGTTTATGATTGCCCTGGTGTTACACTGCTCCCTCGGCATCCACTAAGTCTACCATCAGGGGCTGGACAGCAGTTACATGACAAGATACTCTGATTTTAGGTATCTACAGTTCAAAGCTGTCCTGTGTAGATTCCCATGCTGAAAATACCAACCAAAACCATAAGTACTTGAAAAACAGCATAACTGAAATCATGCTGCCATCACTCAGCCAGCATCTGTCCTTTTGTGCTTCCACTTAACTGCCAAGGAAATACCAGTTTCTAGAATTCCTGGAACTTCTTTTTTTTTCAAGAGGAAAGACAAACACAAAGCTACACAGCTTCTCTTGGCTCTGCCACAGATTTACAGCTACCCCTTACTCCAATTCTGCATTTACACACATGAAAATACCCTGTATTTTAAGAACTCATATCAATCCCACCTACTTAGAGGTGAGAGTAAGACCTTTGGGGCAAGGATTTTTGTTGAGATTTTACAGCACCTACTACAACCACTGACTAAATTCTGAATTCTATTACAAACTAATAGTAAAATAAAAAGGCCTATATTGACTCTGGAATATGACATAGTAAAATATTTCATTTTTTATTAATTTTTGTCAGAACTTCTGTTACACTTGGCTTTCTTCTGTAACAGTTTTTAAGGTGATGGTTAAAACAACAAACTAAACCAACTAAACAAACAAAATCCCCAAACCAAAACAAACCAAAACAACAAAAAACCAAACCAAACCAAACCAAACCAATGAAAAACCACACAAAACCTCAAAATTCTAATGAACTTTACTCATAGTGCATCCTCCATCCTCCGTAGTACAAATGCCATGGAATAGATTCCATGCTGAGTTCCTGTTTTAAGTAAGACTAAATAAATATTAGGCTCACTCAAAAGTAGCAGCAACCTTACACAAAAGTCTAAGGTTTACCTGCTTCCCTTGTTTTCCTCACTTCAGATCAGGCTGTGGAGAGGCTCTGTAGTTAAAAGCATCACATGGAAAGCTGGAAGTTCTGGTGCAGCTTCAAGTAAAGTAAAACAAAAATAACATTAGACTAATCCCCAAAAAGCATAACACAATCATTGTGGCAGTCCCTTTATTTTCTGCTAAACTACATAGAAATTTACATTTTCTATCAGCTTACTGGTTTGGCTATTTTTTTTCATTCTGACCCAGGAAAATTAAAGCATGAGAGTGGCTAAAGTACACCATCTAGAGCTTTGTCCACCTTTTCAGTCTAAACACACCTTAAGAGGCATAGATAGAACTACAGAGGACCTAATTTTCAATGCAGATGCATTATTATGTTATTATGTTAACAAGGACCTTTTGCCAGAAAAAAATAAACTATTCAGGCAAGTAGGAAAAGAATTTATTCTAAATAAATATATTAAAGTAATACAAAATTAAAACAGAGAATCAGGATAGTTCCAGCATTAGCCATACCTGTGCAAGGAGTTTTATCCTTCCACCACTGTGTTCTTTTCCAAAGCCATAAATTCCATATTGGTTGACATCAGTGAAGTCCCCAAAATGCTCATGAGCAGCTGTCTCCTTGAGCTTGCCCAAGAGCTCTGTGAGCAGAAGGCTCAGGTGAAACTCCCCAAGGTGCTTCAAGGGAAGTGTAAGGGATTAAGTTAATGTTCCAGTTCCCTTGGGGTATAATAGGAAGCTCCTATGTGACCTCTTGTGCTGATTTGACCCTGGCTGGACACCAGGTGCCCCCCAAAGCTGTTCTGTCACTTCCCTTCCCAGCTGGACAGGGGAGAGAAAATATAAGTAAAGGTCACTGAGTTGAAATAAAGGCAGGGAGAGATCACTCACCAATTACTGTCACAGGCAGAACAGATCCAACTTGGTGACATTAATTTAATTTATTACCAATCAAATCAGAGTAGGGTAATGATAAGTAAAACAAACCTTAAAAACACCTTTTCCACCACCTCACCCTCCTTTCCCACCACCTTGCACCCTCCTCAGGGTGCAGGGGGATGGGGAATGGGGGCTGAGGTTGGTTCATCACACATTGTTTTGTCTCTGCTGCTGCTTCCTTCTCCAGCCCAGCTCCAGCACAGGGTCCCTCCCACAGGAAAGTCCCCCATGGACTTCTACAACCTGAGTCCCACCAGTGGGCTGCAGCTCTGCACAGACTGCTCCAGCCTGGGCTCCTCTCTCCACAGGGACACAGGTCCTGCCAGGACCCTGCTAAGCATGGGCTTCCCATGAGGTCACAGCCTCCTTTGGCCATCTCCCTGCTCTAGTGTGGGGTCCTGCAGGGGCTGCAGGTGGATCTCTGCTCTCCCATGGACCTCCATGGGCGGCAGGGGCACAGCTGCCTCACCATGGGCTGCACCAGGGGAATCTCAGCTCCGGCTCCTGGAGCTCCATCTCCCCCTCTTTCTTCACTGGTGCCTGCACCTTGGTGCCTCCAGAGAGGTTGCTCTTACATATTCTCACTCTTCCTGCCTGCATTTACTTCTGTACAATGACTTTTTTCCCCCTTATTAAATGTTACCCCAGAGGAATTACAACCATCACTGTCGGGCTCAGCCTTGGCCAGTGGTGGGTGTGCCTTGGAGCCGGCTACCACTGGCTCTGTTAGATATGGGGAGAAGTTTCTGGCAGCTTCTCACAGAAGCCAAATTGTAGCCCCACTGCTGCCAAAACCTGGCCATGCAAACCCAACACACCCATTCTGCCAGCAAAACTATTGAGTCAACACTGGCAAATGGAGAGAGCAGCTCGTGAGGACCACACAGTCCCGGTGAACACTCCTGGGTTCAAAACCAGACTTTTCTCTAGCACTTCAGTAAATAATTTTTGTAGCTTCAAGTGTGCTGACCTCACAAAACAGCACAGATACACCACAAGAACTTGTAAGTACTACAACTGGTAGTAAAAAGCTCTCGTGCTGTGGCACCACCCAGGAGTTCAAGTCAACACCGAACGCACAGGAATCACCTGAACAGAAATGGAAAACATCTCTGCATGAGTGGGACTGCACTCTAAATGGACAAGGCTTCATTCATTTAAGGCAACTCATTTAAGGTTTGAAAATGCAACCTGAATAGCTAAACCCAAACTCTAACCAGAATGTCACTGTCTAGGCAAACTCTGTGGCAAGCGAAGGGCGGTTGTTTCTGCTGGACAAACTGATTGGCCTTTGACCAAGGGGTAAGAGGTATGCACAAAGCAACTCACAGAGATTTTCTGATTTGGACCTTTTTTATTATATCTTGGATTCGAACTCTCTCACTCATTCAGTCACCATTAGATGAAAGGAACATTTGACTAATACTGTCTGAACATGGATTTGAACAACCTATCCATCCCTAAAAGATTCTGTACTCCACTTTTAATATCCGAGGCCCATTCAGCTCTCAGCTCCCAGAAAGTATTTTCACTCCTAATGGCGGTAGCAAAATAAATGCTATAAAGGCTAATCAAAAAGGGGAACCATTTCCAAAACAAAGTGTAAAAACATTGACTGGCTCTGTAATCCACTGTGATATTTTGTCCCTTATTTCACTGCTAGCCCATAAAGAATATTACCAATGTGGAGCTCCTGTGGTCTCATTCTCATATATCTTTATGTGTTCCTGTAAAACACACTTGCAGTGTGTTCCATTTGGGTGCACAACACAAAATGATCCCTTATTTTCCTTAGCATTCCTTGAACTGAAGAAAAACCCATAACAAGGCTTGCTCTATAAATCCCCATTGCTTGTTCTCATTCCAAGACAGTGAAAACTTTTGATCCCTTTTAATTTACCTAGGCTGATCGTTATTTCCCCTTTTCATGAAACTATGCAACATCTCAAAAACCAGGAAGAGCTCTGTGCAAAATATTGACTGTGATTTTTCTCTTTATCCCCCTTTCACAAACAAGCCTGTAAAAATACTTTTACAGTGAATAAAAAGGTCATTTATTGTGTCGTCAAGAGACATTTATTTTGTTTTTCTACTTTACTGGCAGCCACTACTCACTTCAAGCCTTGCACTGAACTTTTTTATGAAGAACGTGTGACATAAGAATATGTAAGTGATGATTTTGCTCTTATTTAACATCCCATCAATGCCCATCCCATCAATTCCTTCAGTGAGCTCTGACAAGCATCCTTTTTAGGTGTGGTTCTGAATATAAAAAAAGGTCTTTTGTCACTTTGTTCTCTTTTGCTGTCATTAAATGCCCAGAAATCTGAGGTGTAAGAGAAACCTTTGAGGTCAGCTGCCCTGTTCTTCCCACCAGGCTCATCCCTAATGTCTGGATGGATTTTACTCAGTGCAAAAACAGAGCCAACTCAAGAGGAGCTTCTGCTGCTTTAGGTACTACCTTCTAAGCTAACAGATCTCCCCAGCAGGATGCAAATTCTGTTAGCTGGCCTAGTATTTAATTTTCTTGATGACAATTTCATCATTCCATGGTTTTGTTTCATACTAAGCTCTGGTCCTACCCCTCTGGTGAAATCCTTAAACATTGCTGATCAGGGTACACAGGCATTTCATGGAATCCCAGAATGGGTCAGGTTGGAAAGGACCACATTGGGTCACCTGGTCCAACCTCCCTGCTCCAGCAGGGTCATCTCAGAGCACATTGCATGGAATTGTAACCAGACAGTGTCCAGACTTGGTATCAATCACAAACAGAGCATTTTTGTCCGTTAGTATTTATCAAGAGAGAAACATGCTGGTTTCCTTTCTCTGCTTCAACCATTTTGAAGGTTGACAGGGTGGGGAACACCATGGACTTGAACAGAATATTTTGTTAGGCAGATATGAGAGGTCTGTGATTTGCACTGTCCTTTGAAATGTGTGGCACTGTTTTTAATCACTTAAAGCACAATACAGGCAAGTTGAGAACAGGAACACATGAAAGATCACCTTAATCAATTACCTGGTGGAACCATAGCAGGGATGGATATGATATTGCGTATTTATGTCCTAATAGCAAGTCTGATCCTCTCAGGATGAGCCAAAATACATCTTTGTGACTGAGTGAACATGAAAGTTTTCCCTGATTAAAAGTTGCCCTCATTTCAAGGAAGAAAAAAAGACAAAGGGAGTAGTGCTGCTATTGATGGAAATAACGTCTGCTGTGATGGGAAAGCTGGAAATGCAAATTGAGAAGCTGTCAAGCCACGTGCAGCACCACTCAGTAACCTCACTGTCATTGTATTACAAAAGGGAATGGAACATCTGCAGTTCAGCACATTATGAGTGGAGACTGCAGGGTTAGCATTACCTAAACAAGCCATGCTTTTGTTAATGATGCCATCTGCAAATAAGCTCATGTCACTCCCTGTTAAAACTTTCAGATACAGCTCAAACGTATCTACAAATAGCAAAAATTGTAACCTGGTGTAAAGACATCCAACCATAAACCACAACCCCACATATAACAATCTATAAACTAGGACTTTGTGCACATCATCTGTTTCACTCAGCTCTGCTCTGTAAGTGCTGATAGCAGTCATCCTTATTAACAGATCAAAAGAATTACAAAATAAAAATCAGTATTACTTTTATTCAATACTAGTAGCCCAGTCTTCAGTTGAATCTCACTGCTCTTACATAAACACAACTGTGTGCAAGCAAGACAAGACAGGCTTGCAGTCTTTTAGGGCATGAGATGGGTTGATAATTCTACCTTCATAAAAGATCAGGTGGGACTCAGGAAAGAAGTTCTCCCTGAGTGGTCATTCTCAAATATTCAGCATGCTTCTATCCCAAGAGTTTGATTTTCACAAGGGCCAGAAAAGTAAAACTTCCTCACTGGGTCAACTTTATCATTTCCATTGACACTTCACTGAAGCTTCTGTGATCACTGCTCTACAGGCAGGAGTGAAGAGTTCAAGCCAAAAATCAAGTCCTGATCATGCAAGTTGAACACAGCTCCAAAAGATTCCCTCACATGCCAGATTTTCTGCCCACTTCGATCTTAAATCATTTGAACAACTGAATATCTTGCAATATGATTTTTGCTACTTTCTTTGTCTCCCTACTAACAGAGCTAACAGTGCATCTCATTCTCGAGATGCAGAGGGTTTTCTTATGTGTTTTGGATTTGGCTTTTTTTTTTAAGTTTGTAAAGCATATGTCCGTGTTGTGAGCAATTTTATTGGAATGTGAAACCATTTTCCTTTATTAATATTGAATGGATGTAGTTAATATGCTATACAGCAGTGCTAAGATGCTGTGTGGACTAAAATTCTTTAGAAGAATTAAAAATATTAAAATGTTTTGAAAATCTGAATTGCATCAATATCACTTCTGTAATTTTGTTAGAAAACATGCCATTAAAAGCAACAACAATTTGTGCTGTTTAGGTCATGGCAGAGCTGGGGGGAAAAAAAAGACCTGAACTGAAAAGTATTTTTAAAATAATAATAAAAAAAAAGAAGCAGAAAAGTCACATTTATGATTTAGTATAGGAAAATGTGATATAACTCATCATTATTTATCAAGCTTTAAATTACATAGGTATGTATGGCTGTGATATACTGGAGTTAAAACAAAACCCCAAAACTCTTTGTCCAAAGACAGCCACACCTCTTCCAGACAGAAGTACTCAGTCTATCTGAAACAATGTACTTAGGAATTCTTGAGTAATGCATAGAAAAATATTTTTCTGTCCCCTTTTCAGAGAGGTTTTACACTAACTTCACTACTGTGTGAACACGTGATCATGAGGTTCTTCCAAATGGTTTTAACAGCAAATGGGCTGTTTCAATAAATTGTAAGTTTTTGAGACTGCTTTCTGCTATTCTAGATAAAAGACAGGACTGTTCTTGTAAATCAGTGCTGAATTTCAACTAGTAATTACAAAACCTCAGTTTCTTATGCAGATCAATCATAGTGATACATTTGATGCATCAGTTTCCATCACATTACAAATGTTACTAAACCTTTAATGACTCTTCTTGCCGAGTTTACTGAAGATACAAAGAATCAACCCTGACACTTGTGACCAGCTCCAGCCAGTGACACAAAATGGCAACAAGGTCTCCACCCTACAAATTTAGCATCCCTTGGGCTCCTGGTGAACTGCCGAGATGAAACCAGAGGAAACGAAGCTGCCACCGAAGTCAAACAATTCTCAGTTCTTTTCCATTAACAAATTTAAATTCCCCATTGCGTCAGCTAAGGGAGAAACTGCCACTAAAGGTTTGCGCTCTGATTTTGTCCACCATCAAGAGAGCCCAGCAGACTCAGAAGAGGCAGACAACCAACTCCCTACACTACATGCACTTAGTCAAAGGATTTTTTCCACTTTTTTTATCCAGAACACTCATTAATAACTTCAATCACATAGAAAGGTACACCTGGATTTCATGGTGGTACTTTCTTGATCAGAGACTACTAACTGCAGGAATAATTCATCAGAGTCAATGCACACCAGCAGTTTTTAATTAGCTGTGAAAGGGAAGCCAACACTTAAGAAATTAGAGCATTAGAAGAAAACATGACAATTTTGTTATTTATTAAGGATTTTTATAGTTCAAATTTAAAAATATTAAACCAGAAACAATTCAAGATTCATGAAGAAAAATCTGGAACTATATACATGCATAATTAAGAATATCTTGATTCTTGTCAATATTTACTTAAGCTTTTTGTACAAATTTTTTCACACAGTCATATTTACAAGCATGTCTGTTTAAAACATAGGAACATACATCTCTTATAGCATTTACAAATCTTCTGAATATATTTTTTTTTTCTTAAAAACAAAAGAATATTTCCTTGATTTGACACTTTTGGTTTCACCTTATGATACTGGACAGGTATTTATTCAGAGGGATGGAAACAGTTATTATTCAAATAGCTAAGTAACAGTCATCCTACTGACACCCAGAATTATCACATATGGCTTTAAAATACCTCCCAAACTCAAAGGATCATCTCACAGGTAAAAACTACAGTCCATCTGTGGTGTGTTTCTAATCAAATCTCAAGCCTTTGTTTGGGTTAGATCCACAACTTAGCAGACAATTTCTAAGCATGTACTCAGAGCTAAGAGGCCCTTTTAATTATAGAAAAAACAAATTTGCTTCCAGGGTCGTGGGTTAGCACAGCTTGGGTTTTAGGTAAGGAAAAAAAAAAATTCACCAGCCACAGAAGTGATGTTTTATAAGGGGCTATTCTAACTTCCTGCAGACCCAATAAACCCAATCAATTGGCTAGTTTGAATATTGACAACTCTCCTGAGCCACTTAAGAACCTGAACAAGCCTCTGTAAAAGCATATTTAAGTACGAACAAGGCCGGGAAGCTCTCTCTTACTTCCGGGCTTCCGGACAGGTAACTGGGCCCCAGGCGGCACCGGCAGGGCTGGGCCGGGCCTGGCTGGTGTGGCCCGGCAGGGCCGGGCACGGCCGCGGCTCCGTGCGGGCCCCTCCCTCCAGCGCGGCTCGGCGAGATCGGGGCCGCTCCTGCCCCGTGCAAAGCGGCCCCGCGGCGCGGCCGGGCTGGGCCCCCTCCGCTGCGGCCGCCGAAATGAAACTTTACACCCAGATGAGCTCCGTACGTGACCACCAGCGGAAGAGAAGTTCCAGCTACAAGGCCCGAGTAAGAGTAACCCCTTCAGCGCTGTAAGTTCCCCAGAACAAATGAAGCCTGCAGACTTCAGTCCTCTCCCAGGTCAGAGGCAAGGGAAAGGCAAAGGCACGTTTGATAGAGACACCAAACTCAGCAAGGAAGGAAGAGCTGAAACCCAGAGAGAGGAGAAAGAGGAGATGCTTCAAACCTAGAAGCTGAAATTCTTTTGTAAAGCTATGGTCATGGACTATGATACATCATAGACTCCTTGTAATCTCATTGAAAAGCATGGGGTGGGGGAGCGTTCAAATTGTAGCCATGAGCAAAGGTACCTGTGCTGAAACAAGCAAATGTTGAAGTAGCTGTGATCCAATGAGGAGCCTGAACAGAGAGAGATAGTGATGAAGTGAAGACCCTTGCTCCCAGGGAAGAAGAAGACCTCTGTTCCTAGAGATGAAGATGATCCCAGAGATAAATGAAGAGAACCTTTGCTTTTGAACAGCTCATCCTCAAGATGGTACCCCATTAGCTAAAATTGAACTCTCAAAAACAGCTGTGGGGAAAGGTGTAAGTCGAGGGAAGGGACTTTCACATGCAAGCAGAGAACCATTTCCTGGGCGGCTGTTGTGCTGTGACATTGAAGCCACAAGAGAACTGTTTCTTGTGGAGAAGCCTCCACAGCACCCGAAAAGAGACTCCTCTCCGTAACTGAACTGATGAAAGAATATTATAGAGGTGGTAAACTGACTGAAAAATCGCAAGTTGTGTCTTCTTATGTTGGCAGCAGGAGGAAGAAGGGGGGGGGGAGGAGAAGTGTTCTGAAGGTTTATTCTAACCCTTATTATTCCTTTTTACTTTTAGTTCTGTTAATAAACTTCTTTATATTTTTTAAAGTTTGGAGCCTGCTTTGCATTTCTCCTAATTCTTATCTCACAGAAGGTAAAAGATACAAACAAAACCACTACACTTACTTGGTGTTTCTGCCCGGTTTCGAACTGAACCCGCTACATATCCAGCCAAGTCGAGAATATATGAAGTATGTATAAAATGGGATGTATGGGCTTTTCCAGACACTCTGGCTATCTTTATAGATGTTTTTTATCATGGGATACCACAGTTTTGAACAGACAATATTTGTGCGGATTTACAGGAATCAAGTGAGAGATCTTCTAAGAAGGAGAAGAACACTTTTTCCTCAAAAGCGTTTTCTACAAAACGAAAGTCTGCGAAGGTTTTGCACATAATAAATTTAAGTTACTGATACAATCCAACCAGTTAGATCACAAATTAGCTGAAAATCCATCAGCTTGCTTACTTTTGGTTGGGACAAAAAAACTCCAAACCTCTGGCTTTGGCAAATCAATAAGTTACCTCCTTTGAACATTTTTGTCTAGAGCTCCTGCACTGATTCTTCCACAGTTTGCTCCTCCACAGGCTGCAGAGCCTCCTGAACGTAAACAATGAATTCCGAAGCCTCTCCACCCTGAGTGTAGACAGTCACTGTCTCGATGCCCTCCACCTCATCTGAGGACACCACCAGGTGATGCTGCTCCGACAGCTCCACCGAGGCCTGCTGCAGCGTCTCCTGGATCATCAGTGTGTGGTTGGCTGCCTGCTCCTCTTCCTTCACCTGAGGAGACAGTGAAGAGCTTACAGAAACTCCACCTTCCCAATAAGTACCTGGTATTGTGATGATTAATGAAAATACAGCACACAAGTTAGCAATCACACAGTCTTGAAAGAAAATGTTGGTTCTACAGAAAATGCAAGCCCTTTTGAATAATGAGTGTGTAGCTAGGCAGAATACTGAAAGCAGCAACACAGCATCTCAGTTCTCTGCACAGGGAGCTGCAAAGTTTCAGGAACATTGGTCTTTGGAGACAGCTTTAATCTCTCAGCAGTCATTCATTCAAAACTGCTCTTATTTAAGTAAATCTGAACTCAAATAATTCCTCTAGTAGCACTGAGATGAGAATCCATCCAAAACCATGTAAAAAACCATCTACTGTACCTACGTCTTTCTTTTTTTCCCTAATCAATGACTGCTCATAGAAGTGCAAATTTCACTGTAAACCTTAAGGGGTTTTATTAGAAAAATGTGAAATATAAATATTACTGAAGTAGATTCCTAAGGCCTACTGTTTGTGAGGCAGCAATGTTTACATTATTGAAAGGAAAGTGACAGAAACAAGTGAAAATAAAAGATTTTTTACTGAACATTTTGCTTCTTGTCAAAATTTAAAAAAGCAACACAATCTGGTGTTAAATTCAAAATTCATACAGGTGCCTGTCAATTATTGAAACACAGTATATATTAGAATTCAAAACCAAACCTTAATCCTCTACCAGACCCATATAAAATTCCTACACAAAGTACTCCAGGCAAGTATAAATAAATCAGAAAATTGTAAGTCATGTGGAAGAAATGCATTCTCTCAAGTGTTAGTGATAAAATAATCTACTTTTAAGGAGCGAATGGAACGGCAATTTTTCAGCATGCAAGACATATACAAAGGCATTCATTAGTGGAAGGTGTCCCTGCCCATGGTAGGAAGGCTGGAGTGAGATGATCTTTAAGGTCCTTTCTAATCCAAACCATTCTAGGAATCTATGATTCCGTTTGCTGGAGCTCAGTGTGCTCTCGCAGCACTGAACTCTTAAGTGATCTTAAAAAGAAGAGGTCAGACATGGTAGATTCTACAAAGTGTGGAATCTAAATTACAGAAGTTAGAAAGGGCTAATTTCTTTTGTTAGAAGCTGACTCAAAAGTAAACAGCAGTAACACAATAAAATTCAAGTAAATACAATGAAGATCAATAATGTTGTTTAAGAGGGGAGTGGGAACAGAAGGGAAGAACTACAGCAAAGATTCCAAGGATCTGTCTGGTCCCTTAGAGACCAGCAAGGAGAAAAATAAGCCCTGTATGTTTGTTTTCCTGATGCTCTTTTCTCATTTAATTTTTTTTCCCTAAACAACCATTCCCTTTGTTATACAGTGACTTTGGTTCTGACTTTTCTATTTCGTGTTTAAAATATCTGTCAGAAGATTTCAGAGATGCACAAGCCCCTTAGGACTTCACAGCACTTTCAACTTTCACTCAATTAATAAGGCTATAGAAAGCTTTTTCTTGAACAATATCAAGTATGTCCAGGTGTTAAATTATTCAGAGGGCCGAAGTCAGTATGGCTGTCATATACTGATGAAATATCTGTGGATTTTATCTGGTGAAAGATTTAACATCTAAAGGGAATCTGGCCATTGACTTTAATGCAACAGCACATTCATACCTACTGATGCTCACTCTGGCTTTGTTTCACAGGATTCAGGTTATATGGATAAAAATACAGGAATGGAATGAAGTCCTTTTCACGTTCTGTTTCTTTTACCAAACATACCTGAATGTTTTATCTGAAATATAGTTTAAACAGCTCCTGCTGAAGTTCAAGCTCAACACCCTACACAAGTAGGTGATCTGGCTGTTTTTCTTGACACAGTAAAATTTGCAACCACTCTCAGAAAGAACAATTTAATGTTGTCTCAAAATACAAGTATCATAGAATCAAAGAGTTATAGACTCATAGAATGGTTTGGATTGACAGGGAACTTGGAGATGACCTAGTTCTAACCCCTCTGCCATGGGCAGGGATGTCTTCCACTAGACCCATCCAGCCTGACCTCAAACACTCCCCCAGGGCTGGGGCATCCACAACTTCTCTGGGCAATCTGTTCCCACATCTCACTACTCCCTGAGTAAAGAATTTCTTCCTAACATCTAATCTAAGTCTCACCTCTTTGAGTTTATAAATGATCCCCCTCATCCTTTCCCTATCTGACCATGTCACAAGTCACTCTCTTTTTCTAAGCCCCTTTCACCAACATAGCCCTCACTAATGAAAGCTTGAGCCTCTCTTCGAAAAGCAAGGAGCTAAATAACGAAAAAAAAATAGCACTGTAAACTTGTTTCTCTTGCTGTTCCTAATGCACCCTTTTAAATTTTTTAATTATTAAAGAAACCCTAAATCCTACTGAAAGCAACAGAGCTTTAGTGAATTCATACACCAAACTCCCTTTTCATAACTGTCCTCTCCTCTTTCCTGAGGGTACCGGCTCCACTGTCAGCTCCTGTGTGGAAGCCAAGGACATACACAAGATCTACTGATGAATATTGCAACAGGCCATGAAAAGTCTAATCACCATTGAATTCAGATAGGAAGCTGCAGTTAAAAATGTTAGATAATTAGAATCTCACAGCTTGTTATGAATCAGCTCACAATTACAGCCCTTGATGCTAGAGATGCTCAAACAAATACAGAAATAGGGGTGTCTAAAACGTGGCCCTATAATTATGCAATATACACTAATCCCTCTTGTTTTAGTGCGCTGCACATAACCCTCTGACAACATGCCTTAGGCCAGAAAAATTACACTACATTTGCTAAGAGCTGCAAGAATGCACAACACAGTATGAGATGGATCTCATGTTGTCACTCTAGATCAAAACCCATAAATAATTTTAAATATAGTTTTGTGAATGTACATAAATAATGAAGAGAGGAAAATAAATAAAGCACAGTTGACACGAAAATGGAATGAAAGCAGAATCTCATTCAATTCAATAGCAGCAATCTAATACTTATTCAGTTTTATATGCTTTTGAAATGAAAATGGCCAATAAAGAAAGTTAATTTAACCTCCCTACCTGACTTTATCAGTGTGGGTTTATTACCCTTGTCATGCGGGTAAAGAAAACGAATGCCTTTATTTCTGGTGTTTCTAGCTTCCAGTATCTTTTTTGGACAGCTATCTGTAATCCTTTTAGTTTGACAAATCACCACGTTATTTGGGATATTTACATTTCAAATCAGTTCAATGTTTACATGCTTCTGCTTGGTTCCTATTAGATTGTTCCACAGGGAATAATCTCAAAACGTTAATTTACATCCCTCAAATTGATGAAACAGTGGGACAGCTGCCATCTGAATGAACGAAGTCACTACACTCAATTCTCTTTATTGGCTTCTGAAACCTTTTTAAGAGTAGCATCCAAGACCTCTTTTCTGTTTGAGAGTCAGCTGAAAAGCATCTGTCTGCTTATCCTTCGTTAGAGAATGACAGCAAGGAGCTGAAGCCACACACAGCTGGCGCATTAAATCAAGTCAGTACTTGCATAAATATTCTTTATTAACTAAATCTGTCTCTCGCAAAAGCCAATGGGACTTTCACCACCATGTTTTCATAAGAAGCTCAACATCTCTAAATTCCAAATGTTCTTAATTTACATATCCGAGAACCATCCAAATACACGGAAGCATTCATTACAAATGAGTCTTTCTTAGAGCAATCTCTTCCTCTCAAAACAAGAAAGTCTTTTTAAATTTGAAATAAATGAATTCAAGCCATTAAGGAAAATATAATTCTTCCCTTTCCTGAAAAAGAGTGAAAAAAAATATTGGCAGTAAGATGCTAAAGCCTTTTCCTTACTCTAGAGCTCATCCTGTGCAATACTGTAGTATCTTCAATTTTATTTGAAGTCAGCAGCAATTGCAGGTCCATTGTACTTAAAACAGTTTTGCTGGGCTTGTCCCCAAATCCTCAGTGGAATCTCTCCCTTGATTTCAGATTGAATGCTGCCTTTCAGTTTACCATGAAGCAGAAAAGTTAATCAGAGAGATCTTTCAGATTTTCAAAACCTTACACTTGGCTGCAGATGCTCCTATTTATATCATAAAACATCAGTAAGAAAATATACAAAATATCTGCAGAAAGGATTAAAATGAAAGCATTTTAGATCACAGAGAGCACCTGGATATGTGATGTGTCAGCTTACATTGGTGCCTACAAGTTTTGTTCAGTATCATTTGAATAATTTCAACTCTTTCTCAGTTCTGGTTTACATACAGTTATATTGTGTGAAAAAGACATACAGAAAATACTGTAATTTGATCATTTGAATCTCTATAATGAGCTACAAAACAAAGACAATCTGGTGCACAATGGTTTGGGAATAATAAGAGGCTTGAATATGAAAGACTTGCTTTGCATAAAATAAAAACAGCAAGACAAACAAACAAGCAAATCTTCACGCTGGTGATGCAGATTTAAAAAAACTTTTAGCAATTGGCTGGTTGATTATATCCTAACAGAGGGACTGTGACTGGACATGGCACTCATCTGGCAAAATGCTGGATCACCCCACTTCCTTTTGAGGCAGAAGGGCAACACACCCATTGTTGTAGGAGCTCTAACAGGACAGTGATCTTGACATGAGATTTTATCTGTACATTACAGAGATAAGTATACTGGCAAATTTTCTAGATTAACACCAGCACCCACCATCACATCAGGACCAATCCAAGCCAGACTGAAATACAAGGTGTGTTGCTGAAGTACAATGTTCAGTAGCCTCTGATGTGACAGCCATGCTAATATTAGGTATTTATTTTTGAAGCTGTGCTACACAATAAAATTCTTTTCTGTGATCTGCTTTGAGCTGATGTATAATCTTTGCTCTGCCTTCCTACTGCTGTCACTTTGAAGAAAGTGACTTACCATGGTAGGATTTTACTGGAGCCTGAAGAGATCACAGAATAAAAGGATGAAAGGAACTAAAATAAAGGGTGAAACACATGGAAATCCAGTGTTTTCTGGTTATCTTCTGATAAAAGATCTGTTTAGTTATTGTAATTGTTGATATACTTATTCTCCAGAACACATTATGTCTAGGTTAAAAATAGGTTACTATGTTTTTCAGGAATAGATTTAACCCTTCACTTCAGCCTACAGAAGTAGTAAGAACATCCATCCTGTCTCATCTTTCTGAGTGGAAGGAAAAGAGAGAGAATTCAGCAGCCAGCTACTGCTCTTTATTGTTAATACTAATGAAGTGCTATGGATCAGGACCTGGACTGTATCAGCTATGCTACATGAAAAGATGTGTCCCAAAGGCCTTATAATTTCAGTATCATTTCAGTGTAAAACAAGAGACAGTAAGCAGACACAGAAAAAGGGTGGTGAGAGAGTAAAACCTAAGTGAGACAGTGGTAGCTCTGTGTGACAGGCATTAGTATCAATATACAACAGTCTATCCACAGATAATTACTGTCATCATATTTTTGACAAGTAACTGAGAGAAGACAATGAGGTACAAATTGCTCCTCATTAAAAATCCACATAACTAAGCACAATATGGAAGAAGGCATCGGGAAACTTGTTTGAAAAAAGTAATGAGCATTTAAATCTTTGCAGACTGAGCAAAGGTAGGAGCCAAAATCTTTACAGCTAATGAGAAATGGGACTCTAAGTAGGAAAGGAGTAAAAAAAAAACACCCTAGGAAAGTAAAACAAGATTTTGTTAGATGTGGCAAAAAAGGAACACCAAGTAAACAGGATAAGAAAGGGTGATGCCAAGAAGAGGAGAGAAGTCATCTTGGAGTTTTTCCTGAAAGAATACAAGAGACAAAACAAACTGTGAATGTCAGAAAAAAGCTTACCAGAGTTAAGTGCAGCATAAAATAATAATGGCTTGGACAACCACTGTAGCTACAAGGTTGAAATGAGAAACCATATAGGAGTCATCACTCAGAACAAATTGGCACCATTTAGGTATTCACCTGCAGGCAAGGCCCAAGAATGTTCCTGAGGAGGACATCAGCTCTCTGGCTTGAACAATAGGAAAGGCATCCCATAGGGTTGAAAAATAAAGTGGACTACTGATGAACAGTGGTGCAGAAAGGCTGATATAATCACCTTAGTGATTAATAATAATGACTAGTGATTAACACAAACTTCTCAGCCATCTTCAGAGTGAGCTCAAAGGGATGGCTCTAGAGCACAAAAACCTAATACAGTATCACAGGCTTAAAAATAGCAAATTACCAGCAACTTTGCTCATCACTACCTAAATGAAAAGACAAAAAACCCAACAAACTTAAAAGCAGATAACATGCAGCCAAATTCAACTGGTTACTATAGTGCATACCAATGTAAACCTTTGGTTTGGAATCCAAAATTCTACTGCTCTGGTTCAGTAATTTGATGCAAAAAGAAAAACTCATATTTGGACGAAGACCCATACATCAAAGAGATCTGATACAAATGATAAACTGCTTTTATGAAGAATAAATGAATTAAACAAGAAAGTATCTCGATACCATCACACATTCCTGCTAACAAACACTGGAAATGGAAGAGCAACAACTCAAAGGTAAACAGACCAAGAAGGGGAAACACTTCTGATATTCTGGTCAGTGCAGTGAGGAATTCAGGAATGAAGCTTTCAAGGATGTTCTTCATATATTGTGAAACCAAGAATATGCACTTTGAATATTGTTTCCCTGGAGAGTAACTTACAGCACTACACACTGAAAGAGTCTCCTCTGCAAAAAATAAGGTATCAGGGGTGCTCATTTCCACAGGTAATGTTTCCTAACAAGAAACTTAGTTTAACTTGAGACAAACTGTTTATGGAACAATTAATATCCTTATTTGATGTACATTCTATCTCAAAGAAACAACTATATATTAAGGCACTTTCTAGATAAACACTACCTCTGTTCTAGTTAACACAGATTTTGTGTGAGAAACAAGTCTTTGAACACAGGCCTGCAGAGACTGTAAACTGAGGGTGTCTGTGATACTGGCCTGACTGCTCGTCCTCCAATCCTGCCTTATGTTTGGCATGTGAGCCAGGAAAATAGTCCACCCCTATAAATAATGGATTGAACAGCCTCTTCTAGCAAAATAAACAAAAAAACCAAATGAATCAATCTCCACCCTACAGCACAAGAGCAAAAGTACATCTGAAACAGGACACAGAGAGTTGAATGTGCAGAAAGGAAAGTGTCTTGTTTTACCCTTCCAGTCCCTCCACCTTCCTAAGTGCTGTTCCCACGAAACTCCTTTCTCCCCAATCTCCTGCCTGTATTTACTATCCAGTATGAAGAGTATTTCCTGGCTTTTCTAAGCATTTATTAGCCTCTTTCCTACTTACTCTTCAAACTTAGCACTCTTTCCTCTCTCCTTTTCCCCACCTTGTTACTTTTTTGGTATTTAGGCAGAGCAGAACAACTCAAATGTCAGGCTATGAAGAAATATCTTCATTAGCTCCTTTACAAAGAGATCCAGACTGGATCCCTAGAACTGAACAAGGACAGACTTCTCCTGTCATGCTGTGATCAAAGCTGTAATGGGGATTTTTGCCAGTCTCAGATCATATTGGTAAAACTTCACATTATTAACTTTTTTTCCTCAGGTATTTGGTGTATATTATATTCCTTAGCAGCTGCCTATTTTCAGAGCTCATACAACTGGATTTATCCCAAATCAGAAAAAATTTAACTTTGATAACAGATTAGTATACTGACTCACAGGCAAGATTAAGATAAAATCATTTCAGGCTCTAGACACAACCTTGGAAAGGTCCCATACATGTGCCACTAACAGAGCCAACAATGATTCCTATTTACCAAGCATAATACAAGCTAAGCAGGGTTAACTTTGCATTTTTGGGGTTTAAAATCATAAGTTGAATCCCCTTTCTGGCTTGAATTGGTTACTGCTATGTTGTCAAAGTTTTTTTCATTATATAATCATTCATATAAACAAGAAATGTAAGTTTCCTAAGTCAGAACTGAAATTTTGTTCTCAACATGCAATTCAGGAGCTGTGAGCTGTGAAGAGACAATCTGATCTTGATTTCACCTCCATTATTATGTGTACTTATAATTTAGGATACTTGCAGTAAGACTACAAGCAGAACAATAATTTAATAGAAGAACCCCTCAAACATGGTATCCTTTACGTCCTGTGACTTAGGAGAAAACAATTTTTAAATTTTATCAGTTATGCCTAATTAATACACCAGGTATCTTCCAAGATGCTGAAGAGGACTCAGGGATAAAGACAGAGTTTGTTTCTGGAGGCAAAATTCTTGCATTAACCTGAAGCTCTACAAGCACAGCACACCAAAGGTATGTGAGCACACAGGTTAGGGAAGTGCTAAGGCATGAGGATGGCAGCATTACTGACAGATACAGCTGGATTCATATGTGATTTTATGGATTAAGTGTAAACGGCACTTCTATGAGTGAAAAGTAAGGACGAGCACAGCAGTGAGAGAAAGCAATTTCCAGGGACGAAAGAGGAGACAAAAAAAGGAACATTATAGTGTAACATTTACAGCAAAAAAAAAATCCTTTAAAAACATACTAGTAATCTAGAATTTAGAAGAAATTTCTTGGTGCAAATAGAGAAATATGAAGGCAGCTTGCAAGGGCTAGCTAAAAATGAGATATGAAAGCAAGAACTGATATAAAAAATGGATAATGCATGTCCTTAGAGAAAAAGAAAAAAAACAAACAGCATAAAAATCAGGACAACTAGAATAAATGTTGTTAAGGGAAAAAAAAAAGGACCCAAGCTGCTAAGCAAGGACTCAGTGAGGCCATTAAAGAACAGGAGTGGAAATTCAGTGACAGATGATGTCGATATATTGCTGACACCCTGAATGAATTCTTTGTCTCACAATTCACAAGAGAAGCTGAAGGTCACAGAAGAAAGTGTGGAATACATTTTCCAGTAGGAAAGTGAAATATGAACATGTCTAAAGGTCACTTCAAGGTTAACAATTAGGAACCTCTGATAATTAAAACTCGACCAAGTCATAGGTACGAATGAGGGATAGATATCCCACCAAAAGCAACAAGGTATTGAAGAAAAAAACCGACAGTTTCTAATAGGGGAGGATTAAAGTCAAGTTAATAACATTTAAAGACTTCTTTCCTCAGATTAAAAATGGGTGTGCCTGTAACTCTGGAGCAATTTTCTGGTGGGAAGACAAGAGCTGCAAAGTAACTACAGCTGTATAACAGACCGGACTATGGTAAAACATTGATTTCTATAGAAAATTAAAAGAAAAAAAAAAAAAGAGAGAGAAAAATGAAAAGAAAAATCGTAGAAAGGCAAAAAGACTCTAAAGGGAGGGGGAAAGGGGGCATAAAAAGAAAAGCAGCAAAGAGATTCCGTGCTCTGAGAATTCAGTATTTCAATTGGTATAGGAGTGGGGGCTTGTAAGAGTTTGATATCAGACCAGTGAGAGTCACTGATGTATACAAGCAAAAAGAAGTAACTAAGGCTTAGCAGTCTGCAACTCAAAAGGCTAGAAATATGAATTTAAAAGTGAAGAAGAAAACTAATTTGGAATATAAATATTTACTTAGAAAAAGCTACCAGTAAATTCAGAGGGTCCAACAAGGAAGTTAATAGATTTTATGGTGACTCAGACATTGATCAGAGTTAACTCCTGTATATTTAAAGTTTAACATTCAGATATCAAAACATGCTCTTGGCAGCTCTACTTCAGCAGCCACTTTCTCCTATACCTTTAGTTCAATAGCCTCAAAAGATGAATTTCTTTAGGGAAGAACTGATTTCAGTAATACTGACAAACACCAACTGCTAATACTGCATTCAACCCCCAAAGAGGTCATCTCTGTAGCACAGCATGCATGTTGGTAGTGGCTATGCTACAAAAGTTGCTTTGAAACTTGCACATAATTGAACCACACTGTCTCTTCTCTTTAATTACTGAATTTAGTTTTCCAATTTGGGTATGTTATTCTACAAAAAACCCCATAACTGTTACATAGTTTCTAGTCAAAATACCTGTTAAGTATAAGGAACATCTGAAAATGCTCTGTCTTCAAATTCTGCCTTGTCATTGTGACATTTGGGCAGCAGGCTTAGGAATGATCCAAGTACTTCACAGACCATGAACTTCACACTTCTATGGAACTCTCATGAATTCAATGTTCAAAACACTACAAAAAATGCTGAACTCAGAAGTTAGTTTTAGCACTCAGAATAATCAGAATTTTGGTTCATTTAAATAAAAGGAGTTACTTAAATTCTTTGGGAAGTTAAAACTTCTCATGTACTTTCCTTGCCTCACCTGTCAACCACACTGAGTGCAGAGACCCCAGTGAATCTGGGGTGGGGAAAGGGATAAGCAAAGAGCTGTGATGAAACAGAAGGAACAAGCAGAGTTTAGAGAACACAGCGAGGAGAATGAAAAATGGCAGCAACAAAGTTAGCAGACACCTGTGCGGAGGAAATACTCAACAAAAGTCTTGATGTTTGAAGGCAACAGGCACCCCAAATTGAAAATTATTTCCTTTTGTTTGCTGCACCAAGGACCACCTGAATATTTTAGATGACAATGGCACTAAGTGTCTGCACAAAATACCAAAATACATTATTTTCGAGAGCCTGAAAACACTATTTTATAGAACCTGAGCTTTTTTTAGAAAAAAGCTGTATTTTCACATACATACCCACATAAATATGTGTATTTATTCATTCATATTTTATAGACATACAAAAATACATGCATTTTTAGATGTATAAAGATATATGTGTATATATGTATAAACATGTACACGCGTGAGCATGTAAATACACATACACACAATGCCCAGTGAAAAATTAGTTTAGGAAAAAAATCTGTATGTGTCTTGAACGATCATTTAAATTTTGTCCCTTGCAAAGCAACCCCATTTCACAATAAAGATATGAGAATTAAATATAGCTGGTTTAGAGAAGGAAAGAGCTCTTACCTGCTTCACCACTGTCACCGTGCCAGGTGCCATGGTAACGACAGAAGCCACTGCAGTGGCATCGTGGGATTCCGAACCCAACTCAATGATCTGCTGCAGGATGTTTACAGCTGTTGGATCCAGTCTTTCACCTTATCAGAAAGGCAGAAGCCATGAGATCATCACAGTAGAACAGTTCTGAAGCTATGTGAATCTAAGTAGCACAGCCCTGACTCGCAGCACTGTTGGTACATTTCAAAAAGCTCAATAATGTGACACTTTAATAACAGATCTATGGCAGGGAAGCATTCACAACACAAATTTGCCCAGGGAATGCATGAATCAGCAAGTGAAGCCCCACCAATCACTTCTATGCCTATCTGAAAGAGAACTAAAAGAATATATTGAATGAAGAAACAACAGCCACAACTCACAGCAGTAACTGCAAGTTAGGAAGCTGCAAGGCTTTACAAATCCAAATGTGTATTTACCAGACATTCACCTTAAACAGAACCTACCTGTATACCTATAACCATAACAGCCACTTGGTATTTTAGAAACCTGTATTTACCATCTGTCTGGTCCTTTGCAATACCCCTCAACCTAAAAGAAGCAGTTTTATTACTAACATGCTGAAGGGAAAAGTTAATTACTTGGGAAAGCTCGTACTTATCATTTTATAAACACTGGATCAGAACATGTCTGTCCTTCAAAAAAAATCCTCTGATGTGTGTAGCCCTGCCAAACGAAAGGGAGGTTTACAAAAAACCAAAAAAACCCCATTTATAGTTGTACTCTGACTTCTCACAAAGTGTGAAAGACTTGAATGCAGTAAAATGTTTTTTGTTATGCAGGAATACAAATTCCCACCAATGGCCCACCATTCCCACATGCCCATTGTCAGCACGAGGGAGATGTCAGAGAAAGAAACTGCCAGGGTCATGTAAAGCTGCCTTATGTTTGCTTTAATCACTGATAGAGGCAGAAAAGAGACAGCAAAAAGAATAAATCTAATTTCTTAACTTAAATTCTTTCAAAGTGAGGTTGATGCTGTGATAGTCTAAGTCAGATAATTTAATTTCAAATAGGAAGTAGCTGTATTTTGTTATTTAGATAAGAAAAAAAGTGTATCTGAGTACTGAAAAACGTTTGCTTGCTCTGTTTTTTTGGGGTTTTTTTACTGTAAAACTGCCTTTGGACAAGATACTACCTTTTTCATACTAGGAGGGAATATGCTGGAAGAGTATCTGAAGTTGGATGCTCTAAAAATAAGATTACTCAAAAAACTATTGCCTCAAGCTTAAAATAAAAACTGCTATGGACAGTACATTCCATGACAATGTTTATTTTAATTTAGATATACAAAAGTTAAAGAAAAGTTCTCAATAAGTTTTCACTTATTCAGAACTTCCACTCATTAAAATAATATACAGAAATTGGCAGTAATGTAATTAAATTGCAACATGCTTGGAAAATCCATAAAAAGTGGGAGTTTTTGACATATATCTGTATTGTGAAGTATAAAGACCACAATGGTCAACAATTCTAAAATGTTATCTTCTGATAACCAGGACATTTATTTACATGTATTACAGAACACTATTAGGAACACCTACTCTAGTCTCTGTTTTAACACTCTCAGAAACCTGGGCATTTTTTCTTTTCTTCCAGCTTTTGTTATTTCCCACTTAGCAGATATTATCTAATGCTACTCTCTTCCTCCTCAACCTGATACAGAATGGCTCACTTAGTTTTGTGTACCACCAAAATTGAGATTGTTAGTGCTGTCTTGGGAACGTGGTAAATGAGCTGTTCCACCATGTCACTCCTGCAGTCTTGCTGACTAAAGCCAGAGAGGGAGAAAAATAATAGCCAGAGAATTGCCATTAGATACACACCATCTACTCTGCCAAGACAGCTAATTTCACAGTATATTTAATAATATAGGCAGGAAATTCCACACAGCTAATAATAAAGTGCAAAACAGGCAGTGATAAGTATTAATGACTTCAGGATACAGAAATTCATAATGAATTATAATTTCTCATTTATACTTAGAGAAAATTTAACACCCCCCAGAAGTAAGTTCTGGATGGCTAATTTCATAATGTTTAATAGATCACAGAAGATCATATATCGCCCAGTACACTCAAAAGAATAAGATACTCTGGAAAAAAAGGTGTATTTGTGTTCCAACCTAGAAAAAGGTAACTTACTGTTTTCAGAAGTATATCTAAGGTTCTGTAATGCAGCTACAGCAGCTTGAGTGCCTTGAACATCTTCTCCAGCCTCTGTGATATGGAGATACTGAGTGGATGCTTCTTCAGCAACTTCAGCAGTTAACTTGGAAACAAAACCCAGCCAAGGCATGAATCATCTCATTTCAGTGATTTAAACAACAATAAGGAATGAGTTCGGACAACAAATATTGTAACAAGAGCTATCCTGGGTGAAACAGAACTCAAGAAGAGCATTACGTGGGAGCTGGGATGATCATCCTACAGTGTTCTTCCAGATTCTACTTCAAAAGTTGTTTTAAGGATGTTAAGTTATGCTGAACTTATTTTTGTTGCACAGTTATTTTAGAACTAACAACAGACTTCTACTACATCAGGGTTTAGCAAAGAACTTTTGAGCAAAAAGAATGCAGATCTGCTAAAACACCTCAGAAGCTTAGAAAAATGGCATTTTGTTTCAGAAAAGTTATCCTTTCCATAAGCTATGTTTTTCCAAGACAAGCTGTCAGTATGTATTCCTGCTCTGATGGGACCCTTTCTTTATAGCCAGTTCAGCACCAGAGACATTCCTGCACCCAGGATGTCCTCTTATTGTTACAGCTTGGGGCATCTACTGGGAAAGTGAACAGAGAACCATTTGGAATACGGATACAAGGCTTTGAAGGGCTACATTTTAAAATGCTTGTCCCATCTTCTTTGAACAGCTGTCAAATAGAACCCACTCCAGTGTTTTTCAAGGACTTAAACTTATGTGTGTGGATACTCAATAACTGTTAGACAACACCTGCACGTCAGCTCTTCCAACTCAGGCATTAGATTTGTGATGGGGGCCAGACTGAAATTTAGCAGAGGAGGTCTGAAAAGGTGGGGGTCAGCCAACTGCAGTTGACTCCTGGCTTTTTCCTCTCACTGGTCAGCTGGCCAACCATAATTTTTAAATAAAAGTGTCTAAATCTGTAGTTTTCCCAACGATTCTGCACCTGCAGGATTGAAGCCGAAAACACAGAACATATCATAGAAGACTCACTCTGCATAACATTATCATTTTTTCAGCTGATCAATTAAAAAATTCTGTTTTCTAGATTCTAGCCTTCTCTGGACCAAGACGTAAGCTTTTTTTCTGCAGCTTTGCTCATATTCAGCATATTACAAAATGCAGTAAGTTTTTCAATTATACATTTTTTTGCTAAAGATTTCACCCTTTCTGCTGCAAATAGAGGACTGGAAGCCTAAAATGCAAAAATAAGCATTTACAAGGTTGTTAACCCTACCATATATTAAAATTTAACAGACATAGCAAGGTATGTATTCAAATGAAGATAAGATCCCATGACCTTCTGATGTTATATGAAGTCAGAACCATATTTTTGTACACTTCTTATTTTTATCCTTACTTTTCTCCCCAAAATTTTAAAAAAACTTAGGGTCAAAGCCATTGTTATTTTGCTTTACCTCCCATTTGGTCTCCCCATCATTCTCCACTAACTTCATTCCATGCTTGTTTTTAAGATGTCTGTTGAACTCCCATTTTGTACCATACACAAAGCTGCAAACAGGACATTTAATGCCACCTATAAGGAAACACAAATAAATTCCCTGAGTTATTTTCATATAAATTCTTTTTCAAGGCAGTAACAATCTGTTTCATTTTACCCCATCTCAGTCAAGCCATGTAACTGTAAATTGTTTTCCTGTAGCCATTTGTCCAACATGAAGTATGTTAATATTTAACATATACGTCAGTGGCACAGTTTAATAATTTTTTTAAAATGTATCTTCTCTAAGACAGCTGTTTCAGTTTTCTCAAGTTTCAAACTTTGTTCTTTTTATTTGTACATTAGCAAAGTAAACTAGGAAGAGTTAACAAATTAATATCCTCTTCACCCAAATATCTTTGCTCTTGAGTTTTATGTTAACGTGCAAAGTGTAAATAAAGTCTTCTGTCTACAAAATGATGCATAGCATGAAGTTAGCACAATGTTTACTGTGTCAGTTGCAGCATTACAGGTAGAAAACTGAGCATGATGAAATAATGAGAATCCAATTTTCTACACTAGATTAAACAGCTTTTACTTCTTTTCTTATGAAAGTCATTTGGTCAAATGTCAGATCTCAGCTGCTTGTAATTATGCAAATAAGTTATGTCTCCTTTTCCCTCTGTTGACTAAAGAGAACAAGAATAACCTGCATGTGATAAATTGTTGCATTAGGTGACCAGAACTCACTCTAGCAAATCTAATGGCTGGGGAAGTGCCTTATGCCACTGCAGGAACTGTGCTACCACATGGCTGACTCCACATCATTGTGGCAAAAGATGATTCTTACTCATCATGTTCAAATGCTTTGAACAGACTTCACAGAAGCTGGTTATTAGCCAAGACCTGGTTGCACCGTCCTTTATGAACAAGGTGATTAGAAAAAACATACCCTTTTTCATTAATGGAAACCCACCATATGCTATCCTACCAGGTGACAAGAAATAAACTTTTTATTTTGATAAAACAGAATGTAACTACACCCAGTCTCTAGGGGATTCACCGACACTTGTTACCACATACAAACCTCCCTCTTTGCTAAGTCATTACCAAACTTCACTGGCAGAACGGATGCTCCATATTCCATCTCTAAACAAATCTGAAATAGCTTCACTATTAAGGTAAACTTAAGAAGTTCAGATTAGAACAATGACATTATCAGTTACAGAAAATGAAATTACACGTTAGTTTCACACCAATCTGTAGCATTAGAAAAAACCCATTGCTGTGAAACAGTGAACACTTTTCTGCACTACTTTGATATCGAAACTATTATAACAACACACAAGGTAAATTAAATCTGTAACTCTTGCCATTATGACTTTAATTAAATAACAAGTAATAGAAGCATAGAATTAAACTGGTAATATAGAACTCCGTATCAGTGACTTGATGTGAAAGCTCAGAAAAATTAATTTCTAGGTAATTCTTTAAAATAATGGCTAACATACAGAGAAAGTCAATGAATTACATGCCTTTACTACTTTCAATAACAAAACTGATGTTTGTAACAAAATACTGCAGGCAGATCTCACATAGCTCCACAACTTTCTTCCACTGACATGTGCTCTCCAGTTTATTTATTGGTCTAAAATCTCCGTAAGACAACTCTTACTTTCTGTCAAAAGAAAGCACGTGATGACAGCTGTATAACACAACACTGAGGCCACAACTGGATCCTCACATATGGCCTGCACAAGTAGCTGCACAAACACAAATGAAAATCTGTCTCTCAGATATGTAAACAAAATATTTATGGATGGGAGGGAGGATCAGTGAGGAGAAAAGAAAAAAATTGAGAAAAAATTTATGTGACTTGCCCAGCACAAAGCAAATGGAACTAAAAAATAAGCCATCAAATGAGCACACATGCAGGGTCTTGCAGAAAAACTAGCAGGTAATGCATAATACTCTTGTTGCCTTTGCAGAATACATCAAATTCTTACGGTATTTATTTTCCTTTATTACTTTATAATACTAAAATAAATGTCAGATCATAGACTTCTACTTAAAAAAAGAAACATGCACATATCCTGCAAAATCCCAAGCGTTTCTCTGATCCTGGGTGATTCCAATTTCTACCACAAGCCCAGAAATTAAATATTGCTGTCTATCCTTGGCAATGCAGTTGCTCAAATGAACACATTCCCTCTTCTATGAATCATTCATTTATTTATAAGCTCATTCTAGGAATCTTGAGTATAGCCCAGCAGTCTACATTCATATAAATATTTCCAATTAAGATTATTTGCAGTGCCTGCAATGAAGTCAAAAACCAACTGAGAGTAGAGGAGATGAGCAAGTGTGAGGCAATTCACTCTGGGCTCAGTGGGTAACTTAGAACAAGCAGAATACAATACAAATAGATATAGACAGCTTTTATTAGATATTAATCTTTGTTACTTTTCCCTCTCAATTTCTTTCCAAGCCTTTTTTGCTTGCTGATACGCTCTCCTTTTCCTTTTCATCTATAGTCCTTTCATTTCAAAGGATTTGTTTAATATCAGGTCTGAAAGGTCTTCTTCCTTTATATGAATACATGAATAATTTTCCAAAATTGCTTTTCAGATCTATGAACACAGTAAATTGAAGCTAAATAGAAGCTAGTCAGACAGCAAGATGCAACTTCTGGCCCAAGCAGCTCAGAAACACACAGAATCATCGAAAGGTTTGGGTTGGAAGGGACCTTAAAGATCATCCTGTTCTGACCCCCCTGCCAACTGGCAGCGACACCTTCCACTAGAACAGGTTGCTCAGGGCCCCGTCCAACCTGGCCTTGCACACTTCCAGGCATGGGGCATCCACGATTTCTCTGGGTAACTTGTTTCAGTACCTCACAATAAAGAATTTCTATTACATTGTATGACACTCAGGTGTCATATATGACAAATATGACTTGTCATACTGCATAACGTGTCCACAGTAATTTGCTTGTGCTGTGTGAACCAAATACAGAAGATCTTCTGATTCGCAAATCAGGAAAACTTTCATGAACTTCAATAGGATTCATGTTTATCACCTCCAAATGCAAATGTCTCCCACAAGGAACAATTCTTCCCCCAGCGAGATATCAAAACACTGAGAAAAACTGATGTTTCTATAGCATGATAAGGAATCTCTCATTTTATTTGGAGCCCAGGTGCAAGATCCATCTGATGCGTCACAGAGCAGGAAATTGAGTTGGCAAAGGAAGCTGCATGTGGGAAAATTGCACCTATTAATACAGCTTTCTTCATTACAGAGCCCTGAGAAGAGACACTGACTTCATAGCTCCTACATGGATTTGGTACCCCGTTACTGCTCTAAAATGCCTGACTTTTGCACAGGTGAATGTGGAAAACAGACACAGCACTAATGTCAGCACAAGAAATATAAATGCTGTGTAAGGAGGGGAAGAGAAAGAAGGATGCAAACTCAGAGATGGAAAGAAGAGAATAGGCTCTTTCAGTTGGAGGGGACCTACGAAGACCATCTAGTTCAACTGCCTGACCAACTGAGGGAGGACCAAAAGTTAAAGCTGTTGTTAAGGGCATTGCCCAAATGCCTCTGAAACACTGACGGCCTTGGGACACTGATGACATCTCTGGTAAGGCTGTTCCAGTGTTAAATCAACTTCCCTGTAGAGAAATGGTTCCTAATGTCCAGTCTAAGCCTCCCAGGCACGATTTGGAACCATTCCAATGTGTCCTATCACTACATCCCAGGGAGAAGAGATCAGCACCTCCCTCTCCCCTTCCCCATGCAGGAAGCTGTTGGAGAGCAATGATGTCACCCCTCAGCCTCCTCTTCTCCAAACCAGACAAGCCCAGAGCCCTCAGCTGCTCCTCACAGGACATGACTTCCAGCCCCATCAATATCTTTGTTTCCCTTTGGATGCAGTCATGAACCTTCACATCCTCACCTGGTGGGTGCCAGCCCTGCACTCAGGGCTCCAACACTGAGCACAGCAGGATAATCCTCATTTTTCCCAGCTGGCCATGCTGTGTTTGATGCACCCCAGAATGGGATTTGCCCTCTGGGCTGCCAGGGCTCACTGCTGGCTCCTGGAGAGCTGCTGCCAACCTGCACCCCTGGATCCCTGTCTGTAGGGCTGGTCTCCCCACTTAGACCTGTGCCAGGCTTTATTCCATCCTAGGAGTAATCTGACATTTGAACTTCTAAATTTCATCCTGTTAATCACTGTCCAATGTCCCAATGTGGTGGAAAAAGGATATCCACCACAGAAAAAGTTAAAGGTTCTTCTGTCTCATCTCACTCTAATGTCTCCATTTTAAGGCTACTCTTGCCTCTCAACAACTTTACAGTTCTTTTGTTTCAGTGGAAAAGAATTATTTTCAGAAGTGCATTTATCTGGCTCCCAAAGGGAAAGTCTAATCAGCACATGATTAATTTTATTTGTTCAAAACATTGCAAGTATGATCCCTAATTTATACTAGGAGAATTCATTCTCTGATATCTATTCCTAAGAGTGGCTACAGACAAATAACTCCTTGCAGTGCTCAGATATTTGGAAAGTTAAACAAAGCTCCCCATAATGCACAGTTCTTCCTTCATCTGGGTGACCACAAATTACAGGCTCTGAGTCCTGCCCAAGCAAATATTACTTCCTTAAAACAACTGCAGGTTCCCCATGGACTTGCACTGTGTGTGAAAATAATTGTAAAATTATACTATATATTCCTACCCTGAAATTTGTAGATATTTACTTTTAAAATTATTTGGAGGGTTTTTTTTGACAAAAAGGAAACAAAGAAATGTTACATAAAAACAACACAGACTCATTACATAGTGTCGTTACACTTTTTCCCCTTATAGAGCAAGTTTAAAAGGAGAGTCTCAGATTGAGTTCTCTTTCTCTATGTCATGATTTCAGTATTTTAACATGGATTAATGCCTTCAATAGATAAATGTTATGTGTTAGATGAATGATTTGGAAATAGCATTTAGAAATAATGTAACCTTAGAAGAATTATATTTAATTCATTATCTAATACAACAGCATTATTTTGGTCTCTATTCCTCTTCAACAAAACTGAAGATTCCAAAAGATATTATGAAACTGTAGTTTCTATTAAAAAATAGGGAAAACAATTTCTAAAATTAGGAGTAACAAAGAAGGAAACTTAATTTTACCGAGAATTAACATATTTTCAAAACACTTTAATATTTAATCTGGCTTTCTCCTCTTCTTGCTCAATATTCCTCACACCAGGCACTAGACCTGAAGGAGCTTTACACCCAAAACAATCCTGACTGCATAATCAGTTGTTTTGCTTTGGTTCATCTACCCAGCACGTAACAGCAAAACTACTCATGTGAGTCAGACAAATTTTAAATTAGACTGTTAAGATTTCTCTTATACTAATAATAATTCTTGACTTACTTACACAGACAAGGTGTGCTTCCTTTGCCCATAAACAAGATTTTGAGCATAACAATTCCTAACCTGTTTTACCTGTACTCTCCTTTTACCCCAGAGTTTTCTAGTGGGGGAATAATTTGCTGTTATTTACTCTTCAGTCTCTTTCCTTATGTTTGCTCAACCTTACCATGAGTTCAACCTTGCAGGATTGTCATAGAAATTTATCAGCAGAATGGTAGAAATTTATCATTCATTTCAACAGACAGTGATACTTTACTTACAGAAAGAGACAAGTGTAAATGATAAATGTATGCAACAACAAATAGCACAGGCAAGGTCAAACAAAACTTTGGTTCACACACCCTTAAAAACCAAGAACAAAGGATACTGAATGAAGGGTAAAAGGTGGCCATTTCAGAATTACTAAAAAGGAATAACGATTTATCATGAAACACCCAATAAACTGAGGAACACACACTGCACAAAAGTTTACCTTCACACCAAGTTTGCTTCAGCAAAAAAATATAACAAATCTTATATGGTGGAGATGTACCTTGTTGGATAAGGGCTTCAGCTGCAGGCTCCCCAGACCCTGCATTGACATACTCTTCATTAGGATGCTTCCTGTTGTAATGCCTCTTCAGGGAACCAGAGATATTGCAGGAATAGTGGCAGTGTGCACAGCGGAAGGGCTAGGAGCAAAAAGGAAAACGTTGGACTGTATTTCCTCACCTTAACAGGATATAGGTCTAAGCTGCAATGTTTTGATCCCAAGAAACCATGTCCATTTCTGGCTTAGGCATCTTTCAAGGAGACCCTCCGAAATTCAACATAAATGGAAGGTGTAACTAAACGTTACCTAAATTTGGTCCTTTTTATTATGTGCAAGACAACAAGTGATCTCAATATTGTAAGATTACTACACAGTTTTTGTAATTCAGTAAATTGCGTGTTTTCATAATTGATGATAACAGGTCTGATCATGTGGAGACTCTCTACTATGAAATTACTCAGATGCTGTGAGCTTTGTTCTGAAAAAGGGGAGCAAGACAACTAAAATAACTGAAACTACAACATGATTGTACAGCCAATCTAATTTAATAGGTTTCCCCCTCTTTTCCTTTTTTCTTTCCTTTCTCCTTTCCCTTTTCTTTCACCTTTCCCTGGCATTTGCAATTCTATGACCATTTGGTGAGCTAATTTTGGCAACTAAATTAATTAATTTTTTAAGAACACATGTCTCTCTTCAACTGACAAGGAGACAAATTCCTAAAGAAAAAAAATGAGGAAAACAAACATTTGAGCCTAAAGTTAACCTTTGAGAATAACTTTCTGACTGAGATACATCACAGCTATAGGAAGCTTAACACAACCATTAGGTCCTGGAAAAGCACGAAGACATTGACCAAAGTCCTCAGGGAAAAGTCAAGTACCTTGAGAATGGGATGCAAAATGTCTCGTGCACAGCAGCCCCACCTAAAGCTGCTCAGCAGAAAATGGTTGGTACAGAAATGTTCATCTAGGAGCTGAATTTAAAGCAGAGAAATGGCTGCAGTCAGGGTACATTGATTAGAACGCTCTCCTAAGCTCACTGCTCATGATCTTCCTTCAGGCTCCAAACAGTAAAAATAAGGAAGAAAAGTGATGTTCAGACTCCCTTAACCTCACACTTCAGACGGTACTGTAACATTCAGCTACTCAATATTTCAGAGATGTACTCTCTTGCTATTGCTGCAACTGTCATTTTTTAAAGAAAATAATCCAGACAGACTGCTGTGTTCTTGTAGCACTCTCTTGTGCAAGTCATGCACGTTACCTGCTATTGGACAGCAGGACTGCAACTTCATGGAGCTGGGAAATAGGATGGATTAAAGGATAATTAGGTCACATAAGTAGTGAAGTTTCTCTGAGTCTCATAAGCATGCAAACAACTGTCCTAGAAGGAGTTAAACACTTTTTGAACTCCTTTACCCAAATACTCCTGATTGATCTAATCCGGTGGTCAGTTCTCTTGACAATGTCTTGAATTGCCACACTTACGTGCAGGCAGATCCCGAGGTCAGAACCAGCTACATTTCAAGAACTGCCCTGTGAGTACATTCATCACTTTAGCCATCAAAAAAGGAAAATTATCTATTTTCATTTACAAAAAATCCTTTAAAAATGTAAGTCCAGAGCAAAACCACATACTTGAGAAAGAAAAATTATTTGTTCAAAATGTATCATCTCTTTAGATTACTTGTTTTGCCTTCCAAAATTTAAATCACCATTGAAAAGACTGCTTGCTTTTCTGCTTTATGGCACTTGTTAAGAATGCCTGCAGTGTACTCTTTATAGAAGCACAATGATCTGTTAGATAATGAAGGATGTTACATATTGAAATAGTATGATTTTTTCAGTAAGAAATATGCTCATTGTCAAGATAAAGCCTCACATTAACATGAACATTTTCATAAATACAAAATACTGTATTTTCTGGAAAAGAAGCTAGTATAATTCCTATTTACTGAATATAACATTTGACAATAGATTATATTAAGATTTATCATGCTGAGAAGCAGTGTGAAATTTAGAAATAAAACCATAGTACCATTTATTAAAATAAACTGTATCTCTAATCTCAGTACTTCATAGAAACATTAACAATTTTCAAAACTCTTTAGAATGCATGTTTCAGATAAATGGGGTGTTTTAAAATTAATTCTCTTCAATTTTCTTCAAGTATATGAACTCATCTATAGTACAACAGACTGGCAAACTTCAGGGAAAATAAAGGTGGGCAATGAACAGTGATATAAGGCATTTGCTTTCATACCTCCCTAGGGCATTTTAAGGTACATATTAGATCCACTCTCTCAAGGACTGACAATCAAACCCAATAATGCTTGTTTCATATTGCAACACACAGGTATTTTGTCAACTAAAACTAATAATTACAAATTGGTCATGAACAAAATAACCCTATCTCAAAAGCCTGAATAGGAAGGCAAAATTTCCAAAATATTAAAATGTTTATATACCGTTAATTGTCACCAAACAGGAAAATGTGCCAGTTCTAATACTGTTATCTAAAGTTCTGTGTATTTCCTAATAATTTTAAGCATGATTTATATGTTTTCTTACCTTGAAAGAGACGTGTTGTTCCATATGACGCAGGAGCTGTGGTTTCTGGGCAGCTGTATAGTCACACACTGTGCATTTAAACTGCTTTCCTGAAACGGGAAATGGAATAAATTTTTCTATTTAAGTTTAGAAAACTACTGATTCTATTTCCCCATAAAGATAAATTCCAAAATGCTAAGAATGAACAACACGAGAAGTCTGGCACTTGCTCTGCAAAATTTTGGTTAAATAGAGCTAAGAGCAGAGTAAGGGAGGAAAAAAGGCTCGAGTGTAATCTTTAAATTATAAGCAATAAATAATCTGGATTCTCCTGGGATAGTCACTTGGGAAAGAAGAAAAAGAATTGTTGTAGTGCACCCTAAATGAAAGGAGGAAATCCATTATTTACAACTGCAGGCACAGCTACTTTGCTACTTGTAAAGCACACTTGAAAATCCTTAAAACACCCATGTTTGATCATGTTCACACGGTTTTATTTATTTCTGTCCCAAGCACTGAATTGCTATGATTCAAATACATTTTCCCTTCAAAGCAGCCTCTCTCGCTAATTTATTTTTTCCCTTATGATTTAAATGAACACAATTTCCTTCCTTTTATTCTCTGGGTTTCATACTCCCTTTCTCCTTATTTTGCCTCTAAGATTCCATTGGGGCTGCTACCTCCAGCCAAATTACAAGGTGCATTAAATACAGAAGGACTTCATTCCTGAATTAAATAGGCACGGCTGGCAAATTGTATTTGACTGATGTGCAATAAGGATATGCTAAAAACTACTCCAAAAGCAAAAGAAGCAAAAGGTAAAGTAAAAGTAAAATAGAGAACATTCTGTATTATCACAAAGAAATAGGGTTTCTTTAGATTCCAGATCCTGATGAAAAAAGTCACAAGCATTTTATACTAAGTGTCAAAGTTTCCATAAAGCATGGCTATGAAGAACCTTCTGGTATCTACATAAAATAATGAAAACCAGGCTTTCTGGTTTGCTTCTAATCACAAACAGTAATGACCCTGGACTGCAGAACTGCTTTCTATCATGCCACTCTTGAGAAGTCTGTCTTCTGGAAAAGAATAAATCATACACAAAACTACTTTATATTCCACTGCTTAAACTGACCTTGCAGGGCTGTGATATTTGAACAAAAATTGCTTGGATTCATAAGTCAGGGAAGACAAAACTCATGAACGGTGAAACACCTTTCAGATTCACTTATTTGTGAAATAACTGAAGAACACTAGGTGTGTGCAGGTAAGAACTTCTGCAGTGCTGTCACTACAGGAAGGGACACTGGGCAAAGAGAAACTGTCACTCAAGAGGCTGGAAGTCCCCTGACAAACCACATTCCTGGTGACAAATGTCCTCTTCTTTTTTCACAAGGGTTTGAAATGCATGAAAAGTTTGTAGGGGTGGACTTAGTGACGAAAATTTAAATGTTTAAAGCTAGTTTCATACTTTTCAATCCAACCCAGACATTGCTAGATCCTGCTCAACTATAGTGCTGTTCTTAACAATGCCAAATTTCAAAGCAGCCTCAGATGAATTGCAGTAATGACTTACACACACATAGATTTTGTTCAAGAAATGTAACTAAAAAATAGCTGAAAACAAATTCAACTTTCATTGCTGAATTTCACTGTTTGATCATGCCAGATGGTGAAAACAAAACAGAAAGGTTTTGAAATTAAACCCCATGTAGTGATTTTTTTTACAGGGACATAGAAAGAGACCTTTTTATTTTTCTTTATAGACTGATCATGCTTGAAATTTCCTTTTCATTCAAATACAACAACCTGCCTCTTTCTCTCAGCCAGCAATCAGCTGAGGATTGCATTTGTAAATAAAATCTTGATTCTTGCATATGAAATTTAGATGCATGTGCCACACCTACTTGTTACTGACCAAGTTATTTCAAAATACTGTGAAGTACTTTTTGAATAACAAGTGATTTACTAACTCACAGTATTTCTGCAGTAACTTTGGTAATAAAACAATAACTATATAATCTTCCTGTAACATGTAGCATATTGATGTAAAAGGGATTTTCTCTTTCACTTGAACATACAGACATAAGCATTACTTAGTATCTCTGACACAGAAACTTCAAATATATTCTAAAAATGTAACAGAGCATTGTCTGCTTTCTGTGAAGATGTAATTTGAAAAAAAGAATGTAAATAAAATGGTCAATAAAAGTGGAACAAGGTTTCACACAGTTGCATGAGTAACAAAGATCAAGCTACTAAGTCATAATGAAGTAATAATGAACTTATCCTGCTAAATAATTTACTTAAATTTGATAATCACTGAATAATAAAGTATTGTTGTGCTCTAACTTTTGATATAAAATGGGATACTTTTCTGGATGTGCATCTTGCTTTTTTCAGTTATCACTACAGAAATATTAAAATTGCAGGGAAATGAGGTGCTGCATGTGAGACTGCAGAGTCAGTGCCCAGGTTTGCCACTGGCTGATCAGACACCAGGACAGGGCCTTGTGTCTACTGGGCTGCTGGATTTGGCATTAGGATCCTAACAATATTCTCACAGAACAAAACAGTAAGAGACTTAGACACAGAACTATCAGCAGTTTCAAATTTCTAATGAGATCAACAATTTTCTGCAAGAACAAGGAAGGCATATAAAGCCAACACAAAATTTCAGAAAAACCTAGTATTTCAGAGACAGCTGCCTGTCTTTCGCAGAAATTCGTTTTGCAAAGTTTTGAATTATTTCCCAAATGGTGTCTCCTGGGAATAAACAAAATCTGTAAATCACACTTAAGTGTTCAACTGAAAAACATTTGTTAATAAGGCCTGTAGTCCCAGCCAATATTTATTGTCCCAAAATAGATTTAATAAACATGCACTTACCATCAGCAGTATGAAGGAGTTTATGGCTCTTCAAAGTGCCTTTTGATTTGAACTTTTTCCCACACATATCACAAAGGTGGGTTTTCTCTGTGCTGTGACGATTCATGTGGGCTTTCAAGTTGCTCTTGCTGCGAGTGGCGTACTCACAGAGGGAACATTTGAAGGGTTTGACACCTAAACATGAAAAAATGCACCATGAGACAAGCAGGCTGTGCCTTTCCGTGAGAGGGTGGACATTTGCTTGAAAGAAATTTCAGATCATGTGAGCAACATGGACAAAGAGAAACACTTCAAAATTTGGATTTCTACAAACAACAAATTTCATCTATAGCTTCTGTGTAAATGACACCGAGCTCATGACAGCATCACTTAACTTGCTAAGAGAAAGGAGGAGTTCTTTTAGAACTGAGTATTGCCCTCCTGAAGCCAGGTACTGAGTTTAGCCAGGCAAATACTGGTATTTGGGCCTTGCTATGCCTATCCTTCATTTAGAAGTAAACTCCGGACTGCCTACATTGATGCCTAGCTGGTGTACGTATCTCCCTCTGAGTATCTTCAGATGACTACCATTCCCTGTTTACTACAACCAACAGTGAAGAAACCTGTTCTAAGGAGGACTGCTTCATTAGGTAGTTAAAGTGTAAGTTAAATGTGCAAGCTGTGTTTTATTGTTAATTAGTGTCAGATTTGCTAATGGGTCAGGCAGTGGTATTGCCCCAGCCCTCAATAAGATGCAAGCACTTAAAACTTCACTTCCCTCAAACTGTCCAAAGCACATGGAGAGACACCCAGTGTGTCATATAACAAAAGGTCTGTAAGAACAAAGTAAATCCTTCAAAGAAAAGCTGAATAAATCTGAACTGGCAGAGTAGTTCAACAGTTGCATGAGGGTCTGCACATTTTAGATTGATGCTCATGACCTTAAAACTAGATTTAAGGTTTTAAACTAGAAGCATGAGGAATTACAGTCTGCTTTAAGCAGACTTGATTGCACACTTTGACTTGGGAAAAAATTTCTATTCACCTCTTTCTCCTGCTAGTTAGATGACATGGGTTCCCAGTTCCAGTCAGCATAAAAGAACTCTGTCTATGGAATACACAAGGAATTGCTCTAACCTACATTCTGCCTTACCTGAACTCCTTAATGGAGGAAAGGCCACTGGAGAGGAGCCCTGCTATGCTACACAGGCAGGAAAATTCAGAGCATTCAAACAAATATGCTGAACTACCTATAAGGGAACAGTTTGGAAACAAGACACCAGTTTGAGAGCATCAAATCCCATTATCCCCTTTATGCACAGGGATGGCTAAAGAACCTCAAAGCATGGGCAATCTGTTCCACAGATTATTAACGTGACCAAAGACCATGTAAGCGGTCTTCAACCTTTTATTAAAATACACAGACTGGACAGACACAAGATTTTACTGTCTAAACATTTTAAATTCTAGGCATTTTTAACCCATGTGTTGCCACGTTACTGGAATTTCTCCCTAACGAAGTCATACATATGATGAGCATTATCTTAGGGGTTTTGATCACGGTCTGTGTCTGCAGCAGCTAGCTGCCATGCTCTGCATGATTTAATTATAATACTCACAGAATTTATATGTATACATCAAAGCAAGTGGATTTCAATTGGTTTACTAACAGATTTCCAAACCAAGGATTTTTGGACAAATGTGAAAGGAGCAGCAGCAACTCATAAGACGGTACAGAAAATTACTTGTTTTAAAATACTAAGCATGTATTTAATTCACTCCTCTTTTCTCACATAGAATACTTGATAGATGTTTATGAATGAGTTTTGGAAAAAAAATTGCATCAGTGTTTTATTAATTTTTATAAAACATTTAAACTGTCTATTCATGTTCTGAGTGTGCAGTTCCATATGTGATCCAGAATCCATTAAACTAATTAATTAACCTCCAGTGTAGCTTAAAGTTTTTCATTTGGGTATAGAAATAAACTTGAATCTGCCTTTTTATGTCAGCAAAGCTTCAGTGGAATATGAGACTCATTATATGCCCAAAAGTGTAAAGCCAGAGTTTTACCTTCATGAGCCCAAATATGACGTTGAAGGTCTGATCCATTCTTCATAAAATAAAAATCACAGTGGGGACATTTCACAGCTCGTTTTCCAATAAGTCCTTTCAGTTGAACTCTTCTGCCAAGAATCTCAGAAATAGTAGTCATTGAAACCTCTGAGAGAAATGCAAAAGATAGTAAGAAATAAAAGGACATGAGGGAATTTATTCTGTAAATAATATTGAAGAGCTAGATCCTGATTCAGTCCAATTTCTTAAAAGCTCTATTTCTCCCACCCCCACTCAAAACTGACTTGAGCAAAGAGCACAAGGACCGTTTTTTCCTTTAGACCTTCTAGGATGCTCTGTCCTTTTCTGATCTGTGAACTCACTGTTCTCACTGCCTGTTTAAAAAAAAAAAAAAAATTTAAATATTAAAAAAAATTTGGTTGTGCCACTGGCACAAAAGATCATATTCTGACTATGAACCTTTCCCATAAGCTAAATTAGCACTTTTTTCTTCAATACTTTCAAAAGCTTTATTCAAGATTTCACCCCAGATTTCCAGATGTCAAGAATCCGAAGACAATTCACTTCAGCCACATCTACAATGGTCAGAATGTTGATAATCAGGCACTTTAAAGTCAAAACCAGACTCGTGGAATAAATGTGACTGGAAAGGACCTTTGAGGTCACCTACTCCAAGCAGGGTCAACTTTACAGTTCCATTTGTGCAGTTACATCAAGTTGCTTGGGGTCATACCCAGTCATGTTCTGAACATATCTAAGGATGCAGATTCTACAGCCTCTCTTGGCCCATTCCAGTGTTTAACCACCTTTACAGTCAAAACTGTTTTCCTAGTTCTAATCAGAATCTCCTTGTTTCAACTTGCATCCCTTCCTGTACAGCTCCAAGAAAAATCTCCCTCCTTCTTTTTAATTAGACTGCTGAAGACAGCAATTAAGATTCCTCTCCTGGCCTTTTCTTATTCAAGCTAGACACACTCAATTCTGTGTATTTCCTTCATATGAGATAATGTTTTGGTTGTCACAGTGAAAAAGTTCAAAATAATGAAGTTTAAATTAAAGTGGCCCAGACTCATAATGAAAACACTGGCAGATGCTTTTAAAAATAAATCAAATTGCTCAATGCATGTCAGATGAATGAAATGCTATCTCTTGACTTAATGAAAGTACAACACCCATGCAATCTAAACCTTAAGACATAAAAGCTGGTGATGTTTCATGCCCCAAACCTTATAAATTTGGAAGTTCCTGTCTAAACTTAGATTTTTACCAAAATCACTTTGTCCCCTGATGATCGGTCCCAGAATGTAATCACAAAAATCCTGCCTGAACTCATACGCACAGGGAAAACAACCTCAAAAGGGAACTATAAAAGCCCAAGAACTGAGCAGAGATAAGTTCTAAAGTACCCAAAAAAGAAAAATACAGCCAGAAGTCTGAACCCTCATCTGCCTTTCATGGCTTAGATCCTTCATTCATGACTGCAGGCTAGGATGTCTGCTCAGTGGGAGCTATGGAAGCTGATGCCTCTCATGTCTCAGAACTATTAAGAAATATCATATTAAATCAGACAGTGGATGAAAGATAGATAATTCTAGAGAGCTGGGACCAGAACCCAGGACTCCTCCTTCACTGCCGAGTACTAAAATCATTGGGCAATAAAGCCAAGCTCTCTTATCTCTTTGGTGTGAAATACTGCTCTGCCAAAGTCTATGGAGAGTTTTGTCTCACTGCCTTCATGGGACCAAAATTCAACTCCTCTGCAAATATAGAAGAGGAAGGAGTACTTTTTGATTTCATACTTTCTACTTGATGAAACAGAAGAGACAAGGGAGGGGGGGAATGCTGAATAATACTACGAAAGGAAGGACAGGGGGAGTTCTAGAAATAACATTTTAATTATAAAAATGAAAGTGTTTCAGTTGAAATTCATTTTTGATATGTCCTTTTAAAATTCAATTCCTGTTACCATTTTTCCTTTCATCTTTATTCATTTTCATTTTTGAAAATAACTGCACTCATGCCACTGCAGTATTTAATAGCTTATACCATCAGACCCCTCACATTTATTTGGCTCGTAATTAGGTATGGTGTACAAATAAAGGATTTCCTCCTGATTACAAGGAGAACATTCACAGAAATAAAAAAGATTTGTGCATTAATTCTCCTCCATAGATTAAAACAGGAGGATGCATGCATAACTATTGCATAGGCATATCTTAGATGTAGTATTTTTTTAGTACCACAGAGATGTAGCTAATAAATCTGCTATTCTGCCTTTAAGCTCTATTTGCCTGTGATACATGAATGAAAAATGAAAACACAAAATAATTTTTTTAATTTTTATAAGCGCAGATTTTCTTTTTAAACCTTATGTCTATTTTAAGAGTTTAAAAGACCCACTTGGATCAAAAAAAGTTACACTTTTTATGAGGGATTCAGATACCAAATGAATTGTTCAGAAGTATTTAAATCCATGAGTTTAGTACTTCAGGGCTCCAGTGTTAACTGGTATTTCTGGACCTCAGACACAGCATACACCAATAATTCAGCAGTCAGTCGACCAGTTCAGGTTAATGGCAACATGTAAGGGCACAGAACATAATATCCTGCCAGTTGACAGATCCCGTTATTTAAGGAAGTCTCCTGTGCTCCCCGGCCAAGGAAGCACAAAGGTTTTAAAGGGCACAGTTCTTGAGATTCAATTTCTATGCTTACTGGTGTTATACCTCCTGACTACAGTATATCTCAGAAGCCTTTTCTCATCTCAATTTCCTGCATCAGACATGTCCTCTGACGTACGACAAGCCCTCCAACCATACTGCTCTGGAGTGGTCTGCAAATAAAGAGGTTTAGTAACAAAAGAGCTGAAGTGGGAGTTAAGTAGGAAATTAAAGCGAAGGAAATTGTTTAAAACACGGGTCTAGCACTATCTAGTGGTAGTAAGAAGATAAACTACTGCTTTACCTATTATGCTGTACTTCTGACAGGAAAGACAAGAAAAGTTACATCATTTTAATAGGATTTTGTTTTCCTCAGACTCAGTCTGAGAAAGGCCAGCGTTTTCTTTCTTTGTATCCAATTATGTCAGGTGATAAGGAGCGCTGCAGGTGAGTTAATGAAAGTGTCACATCTCCCTCCTCCACAGTAGCAGTGGGGCTTTCTATCCAACACAACACAGATCCTGAGGAGGAGGAAATTAGGGACGCACCAGTGTGGCTCTGCCGAGTTCACATCAGCCAGGTTTAAATCAGCCCTCACACCAGCATTTTGTCATTGAACTCCTAAGATCTGAGAAGAGCTTGTTTACTCAGCCATAGCACACTGACTCACCACATTCATGTTATCTTGTACTTGCACTGATAAATCAGGGCACCGGAATGCAAGGTACAGAGTTTGGAGCAGTTTGCAGGATCCAGCCAGGCTTGCCAGTGCCAGATTACTACTGGCCCCACCACATCCCAGCTGGTTCTAGCAGGAGTCCTGCTGCAGATTCCAGCTGGCCCTGGGGGTACAGCCCAGCCCACAGGACCTGGGCACACACAAGGCCAAGCTCTGCATTCCCATCAGGCACCTACAGACAAATAATGAGCACTAAATGCATTGCTGTCATGTAAGGCTAGTGGGAATTTTACATCTCCTGGGTTGCTACAGGATGTCTATATGCCTGATCCCAAACTTCCTAATGCTTCATTTGAATTCACCCTTTGCCAGATGAAGACAGATTTCTTATCACAATTGCCTGACATACTCCACAACAGGCGCGCTCAAACAGTAACATTTTTCACTCTAAATTCTAACATCTGCAAAACCAACACAATTCTTACTCTAAACCAGTTGAATTAGAAATAGACTCTTTCTTAGGAATATAATCACATTACATTGCTCATTCTAAACCCTTACCCATTTATTGCAATAGACTGAGAAATTTTTCTAGATTTTTTTCTTACCAGGGTGATTTGTCTTGATGTGAGATTTTATAAGTCGATCTTCAGAAAATGACTTCTCACATACAGGACAGGAATAACTCTTTTTATCCTTAAGTGAGAAAGAAAGAGATTGCATTATCAGTCTACTGGTACAATCACTCTTGTCATTATTCAGTAATACATGGTGCTCAACAAAGTTATAATTCAAGGTTCAGTTTTTAAGGAAAAAAGGAAGGTATTTATAGTGAAATAAGTGAAGGAGAAATATTAAAAGACTCTAAGCACATCATTAATCCTCATGAATACAGGGCTCCAAGTTACAGCAGATGAGAATATGCACAATAAATGTAAGCATTATCTTCTGACTTGACTCTGTAGAAAATCAGGAGTCAAAGGATCAAGTCGCGTAATAGAAGAAAATGTATTTGATGTAAGCAGTAATCTTTAGGATTTTTTTTTTCCACAAGTCCACCCTTCTGAAATCTAAGGATCAGATTTTACCCTTCTGAAGACAGCCACCACCATGTGGATTTATAAAATGGCCTGAAATTGAGCAGCAGAGTGAATAATGACAGATGACATTACTTATTCAGCGTCTACATTTCTAATTACTTTACAAATATTCAGCATTTTATGTATTACTGATAAAGTCTTATTCTACTGTTTTGATTTAAAGACTTACAGACACTGTGGAATTTCTCATTGTTACTGATGTTATAACAGATTTAACACTATCAATCAAGTTCAACTGCAGAGTTTTGATACAATTTCTTCCTATATGCAATTTTAGTCTAATTGTAGGTTTCATGTTTTTTACAAATGCATCTGACTCCACATAAAAATGTAGGACTTTTCTCCATTAATTGGTACATTATCCAATTTAAATTAAACCTTGCCATTTATTATATAAATTGGAGAGGCTGATCTTTCCAGAAGCACCTGCTGACACTGGATGCTCAATCAAATGAGTGGATCATAGTCACCTCTGCACTAAGTGGATTAATTTACGAGTGGATTATCAAAACCACAGATGGAGGAAGTCTGGTCAGTCCCGACAGCTGGGCAGGTGCCCAGGTAACACATTACCTGACTGGAGAGGTGCAGCTACCCAACTACAGAGAACTCTGAAAAGGTGAGCTGAAGCTACAGAACAGACACTTCACTACTTGTTTCAGGAGTACAGAAATACTTCTTGAAGAGTGGGGAAGGAAGACTACTGATCAAAAAGAGACAGAACCCTGGGTTATGAATGAGAAATCTGGAGGTAACAGGAGGCTAAGGGTCCTGGACTCTACCAGTTTCTGACCTTTGACCAAAGAGCAACTCTGAATAGCAAGGAGGACTGTACAAGGACGTCATTATTGTCCAGATGCTGCAGCTGTACAGTTGTAAATGGACACCTCTCTTGAAAGGAAAGCAAAAATTGATGGGTTTTCATGGCAGACAGGTTTTGGAATATGATGCAGCATCTGCAGTCAGTATCAGGTAACTCTGAGAAACAAATCCCTATGTTAAAGTACCTACAAGTTAAAACCAGCAGTAGCCCTAGAACTCATGAGCTGAAATAGCAATAAATACTCCCACAACTGTAGGATATGGAGCTCTCTCTGCCATTAATGTGGCAGTGGCACAAGGAGAATTCTGCCTGAGCTGACAGTCATTTGCTCCTGCGGGACAACCCGCACCAGGGACTGGGGATGGCAGCTACTAAAGGATTACCACTCTGAGGACAGGACCTTGCTGTGCTGGAGTTGGGGCTGTCAACATTTTAAGCCCTAAGAATCTCAAGTAAAAAAAAGGAACAACAGAGAACACTAGCTGAGTTTTGGAAGAGACTCAAGGAGCCTACAAAGCTGACAAAACCTTGAAAAAGAGCTGTTAAATTGTGGCATTACGGTCTCTAAAATTATATAACCTAAATCTGCTACTGACAATTTTGGATTTCTGCCTAAACACATTACTCCAATAAAGATTGGTAGATTAATCATAACAAAAATCCACAGCAATGTTTGTACCTTTCCAAAGACGGAGTTGCATGATCACATTCATAATTTGGCACACATAAAAAAACCAGCACAGTATCATTTAGGGGCTCTTGAGCTGAAATTTGTTGACAGATCTGTCTGTTCCTCAAACTTGCTATGTATCTGATTTCAAAATATACAACAAATAAAGGAAAAAAAATAATATACTTTTAAGGTACAGTTGGGTGTTGTTGGTCTTTAATACTCACTGAATTAAGTATTTCTCAGTGTGACCAGAACACTGAGACAAATGTTAAATTAAAAAAAAAAAAAAAAATTCAACACTCCACTACACACATGCTACTTTAACCAAAGTGCTGCTAACTGTGAAAACTTTACATTCTTGATAATATTCTTGAGGAAGGCAAGGCTATAAGCCTTAGAGGAAAAATCAAAATAATCAGTAAATGCATCAAGAACTGTAGAGCAACATGAATGGATGGGTGCTGAGAACACATCTTTTCTCAAGACAACGGTAACAGAGTTTTTTAATAATGAAATATTCCCAACAGCTTTTATCAGGCAGTTGGAAAGTTAACTACACAAAGTTCTGCAGATGTCATCTTTAAAAGGGTTATATTTTGTAGTGTAACAAACAGAGCGTGCCTACGAGCACCAAGTCCCTTCAAAGTGTCTCTGTCAAGCTCCAGTTTCTCACAGAGAGCACCCAGCTGAAGCCAAATCTTTCCTTGCTGGGTATCCAGGCCAGTGCCACAGAGCATTGGAGCTCATGTTGTTAGCTTGGAATGCTTAAGTGTTCTTCTGTCACTGCCCTGAGAGCTTGTGCGAGTCCTTCAGTGTAATCCCATCACTCTCAAAACAGCTTTTAAAAGTCCTCTGTTGCAAATGAAGTATTTCAGAGCACCCAGACCACAACACAGAGCCCCAGGGAAGGTCTCCTGCACCACAGCTCCAGCTCTTCAGGGGCCCTGGCCGTAGGTGATGACAGAAGCCCTTTGAAGGCTGAGGCTGCAGTAATACCTCAATCACATTCTCAGCATTCAAGTTTTCCTCTGGTAATAATGAAACTTATTTATCCTACGCCTTATTGGAGTGCCTGCCTTTTAAATGCCTTTAAAGGTTTTTTTGAAGGACACAAACAAGCAAAGCATGGAGACAGCTGGATCTACCTTTTTTAGAGACAAGCTACATATTCCAATCAGCTGTTTAAATTTCTAAGTCAATCACTTCCTGATACTTGCTCAACATCCCTATTAGCCAATTTGAGAAAATGTAAGAAACTTAAAATAATTCCTAAATGAAGGTAGGTTTTTGACTGAAAGTGTTGTTTACATTCTATAAAACAGGAATTTAATTAGGTACATAAGTATTCTTAAACCTAGTGAAAATAAATTAGTCTAATGCTATCAGAAATTTTCTTGTTTATGCTGTTTTGTTATAAAATAAGGCCACTTACATAATAATCACAATGCATTTCTCTTTATATAAATGAATTAAAATTGTGCTAAGAAAGCATCAGCTATATTGCATTACCCATTCATAGTGCTCTGAAGACAATCTTATTTCTCTCAGGCATGTGTTTCAAGATAATTCAAGGTGTAGGTGTACAAGTATACAATCACAAAAATTAAAACCCTCTACTAAATACTGGCACTCACAGAGCATTTCCAGGAAAAGTTCCTACAACTCAATTAACACATTTGATTGCATAATTTTGTAGAGAATAGAGGGCCAAAGCCTCCTCCCACATCTACTCAGATCAACAGAAATTTAATTTCTAACACCTATGGGATCAGAATTAGACCCCTGAGTTACACTTCTAAGGAGTGAAGACCTCCAGAAATCTTCACCACAGTTGTTATGATGTTCAAATTAAAATATCCCCAAAAGATTCCTGAATTAAAGTTATGTCCTATTAGAATGCAACTCAGCTGAAAGAATGTGATGTACCTAGGAGACAGCTGTGCACACATGTGAAGGAGGCTACAGAAAAACTTGCAAATGCTTAGACAAACTTTTCTGAAGTCTGGCAAGCAGCAGAACTCTCAGCTCACAAAATGACAAGCACCTGCATACACTACTTAAGCATTTTTTCATGAAATAACCACTAGTAAAAACAAATGCCAAGCTGATATTCATTACAGAAGTGAGGACTAAGAGCAAAGCTGTTTTCCAACTGAGTCTCCACTCATTAGATCAGAGAAGTTTTTGTTAATTACTTCCCTTTGCAGTACCTTGCATTCTTGACTGCACAGCAGCACTGCTCCGGAGGCAAAGGTAACACAGCCAGATCAGTGACCATGTGAAAATTTACTCTCCTCAGGAAGGGCAAATAAGCAATCAGAGCTCAAGCATCTCACATCCTACTGACAGCTACTCTATTACATGAAAGGTCAACAGCATAATGGAATTTCTAAGCATCCTTCCAAAGACAAGAATAATTTACATCCCAAAAGGTGCACGAAAGCAGATGTAGGCACCTAATAACAAGTGATGGTTCTGGGTCTGAACTACAGCTTTATAGAGGTGCTAATGTTGCAGTATCAATTACATACACAGACTTAAAATATTTTCAGAGACAGACCTCTCTGTGATGTTTACCTGCTCAGCATAGTGAGTATGGCAAAAGCCACTGGGGGTTGTAAACAAACTCTGGTACCTACATCAGCATTGTTTAGTTCCACCCTGTCCTTAACAATACCATGAGCTCATTCATAATGTAAATTGTTCTAAAGCAATTTGAAACTGCCCAGCCCTTTCCCAAGTCCCATGACATTGAAGTGATTGGTCATGTCACAGTTTGAACTTTTGAAGAGCTCAATAAATGCCAATAAATGTCAAAACCCCCTATAAAAGCTCTAGGAGCAAAAGATGAGTAGTGAAAATCAGAGAATGTATACAAAGTTTTGATTTTGAATCAAGCCAAGCCTCAATTCCCAGGCTTCAAAAGTAAAAATCTTCCCTGTAACAACAACGTGTAGCAAATACAGAAGGCAAGAGGCAGCGCGTACACACTCCCCATCATTATCTGCCAGGGAATAACCAATCCCAAATTCAGTGCAAGACTTGGGTGCTGCATAGAGAGTAACATGGGTGGTTATGCAGTGAGTGACAAGGATGAAGGGAAAGCTGCTTTTGAACACCCATAATTTCTCTTCTTCACCAAATAATGCAGGGATCCATCTGAAATGCAGACAGCAAGGAGGTGATGAAGGATATGTATCCGTACAAGGAAATGAACTGAGATTTCCGTATCTTCGGTCTCCAGGGAAGTTGTAATTTTAATAATTATTAAAAACTGATTTTTGAAATTGAAATAAATTAGATTTCCACATTTAACTGTGCATAATTATATATCTGAAGAATCACCATTCTCAGTGAGCTCTATGCATGGAGTAAATATACTAAGCAGTGGTCATAAAGGTCAATATGAGAACTGCCAAATTTAGCTACTCAGTAAATTCTCATATATGAATTTTTCAATCCATTTAAATAAATATATTTTACAGTAAGCATCAGTAAACATGCTTCTGAGAGATCCTGCTGTCACACTGGTTTAATTACGACATACATTTTCTCAGTTCTATTTAGTATTATGAAAATGATCCTCCTTGTGGGAGCTGTTGGACATTCCTCACACTTGAAAAACAGGTACTTACGGAAGGATATAGGAGAGATAATTGCAGACTCTTTTTTCTTAAGTGTTCTTAGACACCAATTGCACAGATTTTTGCTACCAGATAGGCATTATAAACATCATGAATTCAAACGCATCCAAAAAGAATGTCTACTACGTGAATGTTCTGCACATTTCATAGCAAATTCAGATTCTATTTAAAATAGTTACAGAAGGGGAGGACACAAGGAGGAAAAATGTTCCTTTTTGTCCCATCTTTTCTGCTAGGTTTTTAAAGTTCTCCTGAAGTAATTGCTTAAGGAAAGTAGGAAGTGAAGTGTTGTTCTGTTCCAAATACCTTTAAAGTAACTTTTAACTGTTGAAAATGGTGACCAATAGGCTACTAAAAGCTGGTTTTAGCACATGGCACTCTTAAATATCTTAACAACTTAAATATCTTTTGTCTGTGGTGTAATTAAGAGGAACATATTTTCATTTTACCCAAGTCATCTTTTTACGAAGGAAGGGAATTCAGGTTCATAGAATGAAATAAAGTAACAATAGTACCAACTTTATTCTACTCTCTCAAACCCCAAAAGATCCAACACTACTGGGAAAACCAAAGAGAGAAAATGGATACAGACATACTCTCCTGGAAACAGCTGAGAAGCTCCAAATATCCAGTTGCTGTAAATCAGGTATTCCCAGAAGTGTGCAGAGAGCACACAGGTAAGAACCCTTAGCTATGTCTTCAAGTATTACCACACAACTCCAAACACTCTAAAGAAGACACTGAATTCAGACAAACATGCCATTTGGTTTGTTACTCACCAGATCTGTGTGAACTTTAAGGTGTGCCTGGAGCTTGTATTTATCTGGAGTGGAGTAGTCACAATGTTCTGTGGGACATTTCAGCAAAATGTTACTGTGTTTCTGAATGACGTGACGCTTAAGGCAGTTCTTGGTGATGGAAGAATAATTGCACTGGGAGCAGTAATATAAATGTTCTCGAGTGTGCGTACGGACATGCATGTCATAGTGCACCTGGTACCAAAACAACTTGCCTGAAAATTAAATTACACATGAAGAAAGTGATTCCTTAACAACTGTTAGTGAAACATTCAAAAAAATAACCAATTTTCTTTCAGGGCAAAACACACTGTTTGAATCCCGTTCCTTTTGTCCTCGTCTGAAGACCCTTCGCTACTCAAAATATATTTACAAAATCGACCTTTGTCTAAAAACATTATGCTACATGTCCTGAAACAGCCTAACAAGGGCAACTTTAATACAAATCAATGTATTTCTTTTCCTAAAGAAAAAGTTCTTTACATCTGTTCTCCTATGCAAAGAATCTGAACGCAACTGTACACTAAAAGAGACTGTCAAAATATTTTTTGTTACTTTCTTTCATGTTACTCCGTCTTAAAAGCCTTTTTGGCATAATGGCACCAAAAAGCTCAGAGCAATTCATCTAAAGTACAGTGTTACGGTATTTCAAAAACTTGTTTTTTCAGACTTTGATTCCTTTCCAAGAATGAAAACTACAAAATAAATCCCATATTGCTTCCTTTCCAGTTACGTAAACACAAACATTTTCAGTTAGAATAAGTGGGAATGGTGTGTTATTCCCACTTCCATAAATTAAAAAACCCAAACAATTACAATCAGGATAGTCTTGATCTGATACCATGTAATTAAAATTTTTATCTCAGAGAACCTGGTTCAAAACAAGACACAAAATTATGCCAGTATATATGTACCTATTGTACAGAATGTCTATTACCATACATCCTCCTACACTATATGAAAAAAACTCTGAATTTTATACGAAGCTGATAATGAAGCTCAAGCATTAAAGCATGGACTGAACTAATGCTGATCACATGTGTAAATCTGCTGTACTTGGCCCCATTGAAAGTTATGACTTGGGGAGAGGCATTTGGACAGAAATAACCTATCAAATTTCGCATCAATAGAAAATTGAGCCTTGCAAAGCACTGCTTTGCTATATTCCACTAGTGGTTTGAGGAGATTTGACTCATTTCACACTCTTTGTACAGCAAAAAATAAATCTCACTGGACCCCAGAATCCATACTGAACTACAAAATAAATGCTGCTGCTGCAAAGATACACAAATACATCCAAACATTGGAAACCAGAGCAGCAGGAACAAGATGGCTCATTGCATAACACTCAAAAACCCCCAAACATAACTCTACTGCTTCTTACCACAGTATTCACACTCCAAGTCTCCATAAACCTTCCTTATCCTCTCACGCAACTCTGTGTTCATTTGTCTCTTCTGCAAGCTGTCCAAGATCTGCATGAAGGCGACGGATCCAGTCCCCCCGTTGGCTGTAGCTGTGTTAGAAGAGGCTGCCTGTGGGCTGGTGGCTGCACCAGCTTCTGCTGCTGCCAAAGGGTCTGTGGGTTCTGCCAGATTTTGAATGGGTGGATTGCTTGTTTCTGATTCACTAGGAGGAACAGACTGGATCCTCTCTTCAGGGACTGGAAGGTTCTCAGTCATTGCATTGTTCTGACTCAGACTTAAACTTTTGTCTTCAGACAGTAAAAGATTTATTTCTTCACCCTGCTCATTTACAGAACTGCATTGATTAATTTCCTCTTCATTTGGAGGAGAACCTTTTAACTCCTCAGGGCCAGCAGTACCATTTTTCAGCAGGAAGCAATCTGATGCTACACAGGGCTGAATGTCTGGGACTGCTACCTCTGTTGTCTGACACAGCGTCTCTGCTACATTCTTCACCACAGGATTTTCAAATTCTAAGGAAAGGACTGCATCAATTTTTACACCACCATTATGTTGGCCATTCTGGTTTACATCTGCAGCTGCTGATTCGCCTTTAGAAGCAGATGGCTGTGGGATGTTAACAGCATCAGTACTTGTGACAGTCGATTCATCTGCAGTTTGTGTCTGCTGTTCACCAAGGGCTTCTGGCTGGATGTCACCTCCCGGCTCAAGCAGGCAGAAGCTTTGGTTGATAGAACTGTTAAAAACAGAATCCTCCTGCAGATCTGAGTGAACGTCTTTGATGTGAGCACGGAGCCTCACAGAACTGACAAACTTCTTCAGGCACACAGAACACACATATACAAAAGGGTGCTTCCGAACGTGAAGCTCAAGGGCTTGGTATTTAGTGGCTCCGTGACCACAGAGCTCACAAGCAAAGGGTCTCTCATCACCGTGAACGAGCATGTGACGGTCCCGATCCAGTTCATTTTTGAATTTGCGCTCACAAATATGGCAGTCATACAGAAGTTGTCTTTTGCCCTCCCGTGTCATCAAGCGAAGCTCATCAAAAACATCTTTCACCTTTTTATCTTGAAGGTCGTGAGTTTCCTTCATATGCTTGATCAAATTTTTAACATCGGAGTATTTCTTTTTGCAGAAACGACAGTGCTGCTTAATTTTCTTATGAACCCTTTCTATATGGACTTTGAGATGGCCTTTGCTGAGACAAGTGAAGGTACAACAATCGCAGCTGAACTTTTCCCCAGTGTGCTTCCGCAGGTGAACGTTCAGGTTGGCTTTGATTGCACTGGCATAACTGCAGTAAGAACACTTGTAAGGTTTCTCATTTGTATGAATCCTCAGATGTGCTTGGAGGGAGTGTTTAAATTTGAACACCTTGTTACAGTATTCACACGTAAAAATCTTCAGTTGAGTTGGGCCCAACCTAAAAAACCCAAACAAACAGTATATTTACAGTAGTGAACCTTGGTAACATTATGTGTCAGAATTTCCCTAGATATTCATAATGGACAGAAATGCTTCATTTTTAAAAAAATGTATTCTCCAAAGGCATTTTAAATTATACAACTTACAGTTTATTTTTAGCGGTTCCTTTACTTAAAGGGCTCAGAAAAATAGCCCAGTTTCATGAAAACGGATGGGGAAGCACTTCATTCATATTCTGCAGTAACACAAATATAAGTACTTCAAAATTACCTGCTTGTTTTCATTGCCTGTTCATATGGGGTTTGCTGAATGGCATATTCTTGATATCCTTTTCGTTGTGATGGGTCTTGGACTGCTGTGTCTGGAGTTGTGGGTTCACTTTCATGAGGAGAAGCCTCAAGAGGAACAATTTTTCTGGCTCCTAAAGGAAAAATGATAAAAATGCTCATTAAAAATCTCATACTGAAAACATGCATTGTCTATAATATATAAGTGTAAATTAAACAATAAACTCTGTAATCATTAGCTCATCTATTTCAGTTTCTGTTGTTAGATTCCTTTGCATAAAATGATGTACACGCTTCCAGAAGCCATCAGTACTTACACTATAGTTGTGCTCAAATAACATGCCAGGACTGATGGTTCAGAGTGTTATTCATGGTGCTTGATGCCTGCTACTAAGAGATCCTACATCCAAGTACTTCCACCTTTAAAAGATTGTAACTCTTCTACATAAAATTTGAATTTTTCTGTTTCTGCTTCATACCACATCCTTTGAAAAATTATGTCAAGCTTACAAATAAGGCTGGGAAAAAAAGTTTAGTCTAAAAGACAGTTCAGTCTATACTTAAAAGTCTGTACATAATTTCCTTAAACTCCTTATATTTTGAGGCATATTGCCATCCCTCAGAATAAAAAAATATGTTCCCTGGGGAACAGGCTCCCCAGGGCAGTGGTTACAGCTCCAAGCCTGACAGAGCTCAAAAAGCGTTTGGAGAATGCTCTCGGGCACATGGTGTGACTCTTGGGGCTGTCCTATGCTGGGCCAGGAGCTGGACTCGATCTTTGTGGAGCCCTTCCAACTCAGCATATTCTGATTCTGTGTTCCGAGCGCACCTCTCAGTCTCCACTGGGAGCAGAAGGGGATCTACTGAATGCATCAAGACCAGATTCCTGAAGATACTATTTATAAAATATAGGCAGTATTAACATAAAGTCTCTGAAACCACAGTGGGGGTTACCCAACAAAATGGTGTGAAAGACTTAGGGACATTACATGGAGGAAAGCGGTGCTATAGACAACAAGGATGGCTACAGATGGAGATTCTGTGAGTCCTTCAGACTGATTTAAAGTGGGAAATGGAGATATTTTGAAAAGAGGCCATTTGGGAGAGTGTAAAGCTACTGACAGACTGGACATCAGCCAGCTCTGTAACTAAACAGGGTAACTAAATTGTAATAGCTCTGTTGCTCACTAAACTGGTTGCATCTAAAACCAGCTTTTTTGGACTACGTTTTTTTAATAATGCTTTCAGTTCTGTACTAAAGATTCTGCAGGTTCATCAGAACTGATCTTCCAAGTTTTCACCCTAAGTGTTACTAGAACATTAAAACTTCTGTTCTTCCTGTTCCTCCCTCTTCCACAAATGTCATGTTGTCCACAGGACTGCATCTCCCAAATCGCACTGTGGTAGCCCAGGGAGATGGGACCTTGTCATTACAGCACAGGAGCCACGGTGCAATCAGTGGGTTCAGTATAAAGGTGACAGAATATAAATTAGACACCAAACAAGTCTTCCGATACTTCAATACTTAAAATAGAAGCAAATTCTATATTTAGAATGACTCAGTTAAAAGAAAATAGGTCTTAAACTGCTTTATATGCACGGTTGCCTCTTCCAGGCCTCCCATTTCCTGACTGTGAGACAAAGATCCTCATTAAATGCTCCACACTAACTCTCCTCTGTGCCCTTCTGCATTTCAGGATGTTTGAGCATTTCCTGAAAGGACTGCTGAACTCTTTAATAGACTTTCATACTACCACTATAAAAATTTAATCACCTAAATTGGGTGAATTAAATATACACTCACTAGATAAATACTAACTCACCAGTATTTTGTACACTTTGAGTGGGCAGAATGCTCCAAGGTTATCCTCATGTTACTGCCTCTAAATTACCTATGCAGTTCACAGAGAGACAAACGTCTTTAAAAACCTAAAGAGGGAGATCCAGATTTTCAGACAGGCTGATGAAGTACCTGCTCACAAAAGGCAATCATGTCCCCTAGTGGGAGGTTGCTACTTCCCACCCTTAGAAGATAGGGAAGCATTAAGAAACATGAGATGTCTCCCTCCACCTGGGATACTGACTGAGGGTACCAACGGACCAGCAGCCACAGCAATCACCACTAGATCACGAACTAATGACTACAGCATATGCCCAGGAAATGAGAAAATTGGCTTCTAGGCTCAACCCAACTTAGTCTCCACATGTCCCAAATCCCAAAAGAATGCCCTCAATATTCACGCTGGGGAAATGCGTAAGAACAAGGCAAACAGACACAAGGTCATTTCTTTCATTAAAATCGTCATATGCCAGTGAGGAAGATAAAGGTTTTCCTAACCGTTTCCCTAGACAATCATGTCAAGAAGTGAGAGCATATAAATAGCAGGAGAAAAAAAAGAAAAAAAAGTTAACTGTACTGATCATTTCTTTCAGAAGCACTATCCTTAAGCACTATCACATCTCTATTTTAAAGGCAGAATTGACTTTAGTTCACTAGACTTTATTTATGCCTTTTGCTTTCCTCTTTTCAGTCAATATCATCTAAGTAAATCTGCCTTCGGAAGAGTAAGATTTGAGTTCCTCATGACATTCTGACAGCAGCTCCTACAGATAAGCATTACCCAGTGAGCCTCATCTCTGGCTCAAACTCAGAGATGGCCTCCGATCTCTCACAGTCTGTCCCTTAGCAAAGCAGCTTGTCCTTCACTACAGAGCTCTCCAATACTTATCAACAGTCTAAAAGGTAATAGAATTATTAGGAATGGGTCAGAAATACACCAGGAAAGAACATCAACCAAATTCCTACTAATTTAACTGAATTCTGCGAACCTCCTGAAGCTTCAAGTACAGATCACAAAAAAAGATAAAGAAGAACCAGAAAAAAGTAGCAAAGACAAAATCAGAAGTATTTTGTTTGGGAAAGGTATACAGGATTTGGCAACCTTCAGCTTGGAAAAGAGAGAACTGAAAGTGAAATACCAGAAAAACCTCTAAAATTAGCAATACTGTGAAAAAAAATTGTGAATAATCGTTATCTCACAACCCACAAAAGAACAGTCAATAAGAAGTCAGCAGACTTAAAATAAAGGAATATGCCCTTTCACCCCACGTGTAATTAAATTACGGAACAATTACTGCATAATGTCACAGAGACTGAAAATATAAATGCATTCAAGATGGGATTTAGACAAATTAATTGATACCTATTAAATATGATCATCTACATGCAAACACCAGCTCAATAACTATCAGAATCCATGAGACTTTACACAATAAGCGTCGTATTTCTTTCCTGTACAGATGCTGCTGTACAAAGCTGACTTTAAAGACAACTGATCCAACTAGACCAACTTCTTTTGTTTTAAAAATGACTTTAGCTGAAGTTTAAGTTTAAAAAAAAATCTTCACAATGTAGGTATTCTGGTCTGTATAGTTAAAATAATGTGCTATGGGTATGAAGTGAATATTTGTTTCTTACAATCTCTTTTTGAAGGAATGTATTTTTCCAGCTTCTACAATATCCTGAGGGATGCGGTCCAAACGTGTCCATGATCCATGCTAAGAAAGTTCTGAAAGTCAAATCACCAGAAACCAACCCTACCCATAATCCCCAAAGCTCTGCATGCAAACCTATCCCTAACCCCCAAAATAAAGCTCAAAAAAAAGCAAAAGGACCATTTAATGGGGTAGGTCACCATGAAGTTGAACACATTTTAATTCAGACAAAAATAGAAACACAGACCTGTGTATGAGGGGATGAAGATTTCTACCCCGTTCAACAGAGCTGGATATTAGGCTGGCTGAGCTAAATCAATCTGTAAAACCATGATAACAAACACCTGCTCACATTCAGAAGGGAAAGGTTTAATTTTCCTAGCCTTGCCTAATCCAACATTTGCTTTCAGTCAGCATAAGGACAGCATCTTTTCTCTAGGTTCCATTCAACTACACGTTGGTGAATGCCTGAAAAGTACCAGCACCGGAGTTCATGAAGATGAAGAGAATTAGAGAGGCGATCTGCCTAAAATCTACACCCTATCTCTCCTTCTGCAAATACATTATGAGTTTTCTAGTATGTTTTACTACAAAAGTGCATCAACAGGCACAATGAGCCAAAGGACAAGAAACTGGGCTTGGAGAACAGCACTTGCTTGTGACAGTCTGTACTTTCCGACCAAGACTTGAAAGACTATAAAAAAGGATAGTCTCAATCCTCTTCCTTTCCCTGAGAGGCTCATTTTATTTGATATTAAATCCATTAGGATGTGTCATAAACTCACAACCATCATTCCATGAGCTACAGAACAGAAATTATCTTAAACAAAAAAGACTTTTATCAGTTAAAGAGAAAAGACTGCCACCAGTTAAACTAAGTCAGTTCCAAAATAGTAACCAAAATTACATTCTTCTACTTTTTCCCCACTGCCAAAAAATTTCGATGGAAGAAGGAACCAAGTGTTCATAGATTACAGATAGAATCCTCTCACATAGCAGCAGGAGAACTCAGATGGACTTTTATGGACAGTGGAAATCAGGGAGAGAAAAACCTTCACAGTTCTGTATAAAGAATTGGTGGTTGAAAAAAATTCACCTCCTTTAGAAAACAAAGAATAATTATCCTCAAGAAATTCAGTACTTCATGCTGTTTTTGTATTTCTAGGAAAAAAATCCCCAAAAAAATCTACCACTGACCATCTTCACTGGCACTTAAAACAACTCTCCTAGTAACAAGCTGAGTCTTTAAAATACAGAATTTACATAAAACAATAATTTAAATGTTCAAATCTCTTCTGAATCAAACGAATTGAGCGTGAATTATAAATTGGTTTTAGAAACCTCGATAATTTACACAATTTAAACATGGGAAGTAAATTTCCCCTCTTGGAAATTCTTCTAGTCCTTGCCAGAAATGTAAAAGCCTAAGATAAAAACTCTTATAAGATGCATAAAATCTAGCACCAGGAGAGGGGAATCCCCAGTTATGGCTCTTTCCAAAAGCCCTGAGGAAGAGAGGTTTGTATACATCCATAGACTAACACCTATCAGAACCCACTTTCTAACACCTCCATGAGCCCCTGAACCAGCATATCACAGATCTCAGTATCAAAAGATACTAACAACACAGAAAATCCTGCTAGCTTCTAACCCACAACAACAAAAGAAAGACCTGAGAGTTGTTCTGATAGTTATAAGCAAAACAAATACTCAGAAATGTTAGCAGCAACAAAAAGGAGAACAATAAAACTACAAAGCTGAAAATAATGCACAAACTATTAAAAAGGGATTCTGACAGTCAGAATGGTTAACGGTTTATAACCAGCTAATGGCTTATATAAACAGTCAACTGCAAATCTAATTTTAAATAAATTGTTTGAAACCTCTAATCATTATGTAGAACTTGATTTTATACAAAGTGATACAGATACTTTTCTGTTCTCTGGTCAGTGTTTTATCATTTTCTTCTTTAAAACCCTTCACAGACGAAACATAACTGATGTTAATGCAGTAGCTGATGTTAACTACAGCCAGGCCCAGCATTTCTTGTACCTATGAAGAAATGTGACTGAAGTTCCAAAATTATGTAGCTGCCAGATGTGGAGGCTCTGGATCAAGATAATCAAATAATGCTAAATATTTTTCACAGAATAAATATCCTAAGAAATTTGGTCTTAAACCAATGAATATTTTATACAGTGTCAGTATAATAAAAAAAAAAATAATTATATAATTGGTGATTTTGATTACCTGGAATAGTTTCATGGGCTGTCAAAACCACACTTATAATAGGATTTTTAGCTCCTGGAACCTGTTCAGTCTCCTTAGTTGATGCTGTTTTCTCTGTTTTCTGAACTCTGGGCCTCTTTGGAGTTTTTTCTCGCTCATCTTCCTTCCTGTTAAGGTCAACGTCAGAATCATTACCTAAAGAGCAAACATCAAAAAGAAGGTAACTATGTACAAAAGCAATGCAGGTAACACAGTCACTAACATTGCACAAAAAAATGGGGGGAAAATTAATGCTACTGTAGAAAGACATGTTATCTAAACAAGATCTGCTGCATGATCCCTAAAAGGGAACTTTTTTCCCTCTGTTTAATAAAACCGGTATGATACTTCTACACACAAAGAAAATAAGAAAGAAAAAAAATCAAAATTTTCAAAATGAATTCTCAGAAACATGTGTTTCTAAAATCATTCACAGTTATCGTGGATTTCTGTGAAACCTCTACAAACTTTGTCGAAGTTCTCATGATTTTGCAATTAATGAACAATTATTTTTCTCTTTTCCATATTTAATTGTTCTGACAAACTTAGGATTATTTCTTTTAGTATTGGCTTCATTATCAATCTTATTTAATGGAAAGTCTTTTGACAATCTCTTTGGGTTAGACCTTTCTCCTCTTCTGTTATTGTGAATCAACAGCCAGAAACATAACTGTCGTTTTAGTGTTGATTCAAGAAGAATTAGGGTTCAAAACAGGTCTTCGGTTCAACCTAACTCTCGACATGTAACTGTCTGACTGTAATTTTGAAGGCTGCACTTCCAAATCGTTCCCTGTTGCTGTTCAGAATGTCTTCAGCCTCTCAAAACTGGGTAAGTTTTGAACCTGTTGACTAGAAAGCCACACAACAGCTGTATACAAAACACTCTTCTGAAATAAAAATGAATAGCCAGTAAGCAGCTCAGTTATTCCTTGAAGCTATTTCTTTCTTAAAACAAATGAGGAATTCCTTACTGAAATTCTAAAAAATAAAAAGTAAACCTAAAAACAACCCCAAATGTCCTTATATGTAAGTAATTAGCAGCATAGATAAAAACAGACAACTCTTTTAAGTTTATACCAATAAAATTTCTTCTATGAGACGAAGCGGTAGAAAATGCAGACAAGAGAAAACAAAGTTGGCAAATGAAGGCATTATGCAAATGTTCCAGAGGTAATAAAGGAAGGAAGAAGAAACTAATGGAAGAAGATTATAAATAAACCTAGTGAATTTTTCTTTTTTTTTTCCCTCTCTCAATCTACATCAGTTGATTTGATCTCCAGAGTAAGTAATTCCATGTAAATTCAAAGTGTGCGTAGTTGCTCTACTGAGATAGGGAAACAAAATATAAATAAAAAACCAGTAAGAGCAAAGCTGTAGTGTGTCCAGACTTGTTTCTGACATGCAAACAGCAGAAGCAGTGAAAAAATACACAACATGGAAATGGCTGTTTTAATTCCAGTAATATTTTGTAAACACTCAGCTGAGATTGAAATGAAGTCTGTCTCTGTGGTCTGACCGTAATGGAACAAAGGTTTGAAATGTGCTGGCCATTCCTGACAAAACTGAAGGACAGAAGCAGAAGCTAGAGCAGCACGGGTAGGGCTGATCATGTAACTACCACCGGCATAAAGCACCATTTCTTTACTAGACACAGAACCAGAAGGAACAAGGAGTGCAGGAACAAGTTTAGCTTTCTCAGGCATACTGAGACAGAAATCTGTACACTGCAACTGGCAATGATTTAATACTAATCTGTAAGCCTGAAATTCACATTTAGAATCTCCAGAAGGAGGAACAACCACAAAGCAAACTGAATTCAAACACAGCCAGCCATGATTCTGCCCAGCTTCCAGCTCCTCTGCCTAGAGAGCCCCCAGCTTTTCAGTATCTGCTAATGGTTTCTTCAATTTCATTACATAAATTCCTCGATCTATGCCTCTTCTCAACTACCTTTTTCTCTGTGGACCTGTATGATTTTGGAAAATATTGCTGCTTTATAGGTATAAAGAGTTTCATAATGTCCCCATTTAACTCCTTAATATAGTTGTAAACTTTTCATTTATACTGAAAGCACGTAATTCTAAAACTGATCTTTTTCTGCAATACTTGAAAGGGATATTTGAAGATAAAGAAAAATCCCCTTCTTACAGAACCTGCTTGTGCAGTGGTTTCTTCTGGTCTGCTAAGCAGGGGTGGAAGGAAGCAGTCAGACTCTATCTTACAGGTCTTTTTCAGCCTTTGTGATTCTATGAAACAAACACATTTTCACATCTTCTTCATTAAACAGCCTGTGCTAGTTTATTACCAAGAACAAAATGAATCATCACAAATTTCTCAGTAGGACCAGGCTACCAACACAAGAAATTCTTCTCAAAAAATCAGAATACACAGAATCACAGAATAAGCTGAGTTGGAAAGGACCCACAAGGATCATGGAGTCCAACTCCTGGCCCTGCACAGGACTGTCCCCAAGAGTCACACCATGTGCCCAACAATTCAATCTGTTTATTGAATTGTTTCCCTGAGGGTACTTCACATACTGGGTTAATTACTCTGCTTTTGTTCAGTGGACAGTCAGTTAGTGATAGCATTAGAAAAAAGCCCCAAAAGATTTTATATACCTATGAACAAAACATGTCTTAGCTAAAAGAAATACAGAACTATAGATTGGAAAGAAAGCTGTGATGAGGAGAACAGAATTTTCTCCACTTTGCTTGGGATCACGTAATTCCCAGTAGTTATTATGAATAGAATCCAAGCACCTTACTTCTAAACCCTCCTTTCTAACCATTAGAAAGATTCTAACCATTAATCAGTTTAATGAGGAAATAAAGTGGCTGAAGACAAATAAAACCATTTATTACCTTTTCTTGTTAACATGCAACTCTATTAACTTTTGAGTATTGGAATTCTACTAAAAAAAGGATGAACCACAGATTTGTTTGTGATCCATATTAGTGAATAACTATGACCACAGCAACAAGCCAGTGAATGTTTCATACTGTTTTTCTTTCCTAATATGCTTCTGTCAGACAGATCAGTTTGCCAGTTTTTTCAGTCAGACCAAGGGTCAAAGCTGTGAAGAGATGTGTTAATAAATATTGCTGACTGTCTCCCTGCTTTCAAAACAGAACACCACAAATACTACTTAAAAAGGCTTAAAAACAACATACAGAATTGCAATAAAAAAATATTTCTTTTTTTAAATAGTGCTGTTTCATATGCATAGAAAATTTATGCATGTAGACTAAGCACTAAAAATTATGGCCATGCAAAAAAATATTCATACAAAACCCAAAGCTGGTAAGTACTTCAAACAAAGAACTGAATTTCAACTTCCAGTATGACTCAACTTTCTCAGTATGAGCTGAGGACACCCAGCCCCTAACAGGAGGACTACATTCAGTATGAGCAAAGGTGTGAGGAAGCTACTGAGTGCTGTGAAATCTCAGTTAACACAAAAAAAGCCCACACAAAGATCAGAGAAACAGGAGTGAGAAAACTCCACTGATTTGCTGACCATAAATCTGCTACTTGTGCTGAGTATCTGTATGAACAGTCTCACGTGATACCTGATCAAAAAGAATCATCTCTCTACAATGATCTAGTTCTGATACTTAAAACAAAAACTTAAAAAGTTATTGCCTAATCCAATGCCTGTTGGTGGCAGTAACCCCATTCTACCCCTGTCTGAGAGGAACAAACATCTTCCAGAAACAGTCTGTTGATAACGAGTTGGGGTGCACACATTGCCAACACTTCTTGCTACAAACAGAACTATTTCATAGTCTGTTTGTAACCCGAGACTTAAAAATCCTTCAAACCAACACTCCCTACCAAACCACCAAACCAACAAAAAACTTAACTTTCAATGGTAGCTGCTTTGCTTCTGAACTCTCTCTACCAAAAAAGAAACCTGAAGTGGAAGGATTAAAAGGGAGACAAAAGTATGTATTAATGAGAAAGAGCTTCAACTTTGACCACGGGGCTCAAACAGCCTTTTTATAGTATAGGGCCATCTCATCAGTATTTAGTTGCCTTCCTGGAAAATTCCTTCAGTGGATTTGAAAATCCATCATGGATTTGAGTGTCAAAGTAAGTGCTTTGTCCATCACAACTAGGACACTTCTGCTGCATAATAACTACCATGGGTTATAAAGGAACACCCTTGGGTGATTTTAAGATTATTTATGAGAAAATGGAGTATATGCCACTTGAATAGCTAAGCTGAGTTTCTCCAGACAGTAAAGGCCTTGGCTTGCTCCTGAACAGGTTTGTTTGGACAAACTCTCTCACTCTGCACCTCCCTCGCTAAGCAGTCAGCTCAGCACTTTGTCAGCTGGCACTTGGATCCACGAGACAGACGAAGTGACCTCCCCTCCCCAGAGCCTTGTGTTTGTGCAAGAAACACAACACTGAGCTGTGCCTTCTAACACAAATAAGAAATGGTCATGTCTGTTGATCAGCAAAACTGCTGCCAGCTCTGAATTAATCAGTGCTTCCGGAGTCCCATCGAACTGGATCGTTCATCTGTCCCATGATTCTGCTGGAGTCAATAACTGAAGGGACTGCTCTCAACAGTTGTAATTGGATGTACAGCATTTCGCAGGCATTTAATTGGCATGTTTTTAAACTACTCTTCATTCAAAGTTCTATTTTTTAACCTCTAAAAAGTGGTATTTCATAGCAGCAGGAGAGCAGCTTGAAAAAAAGAAAGTGAACTGGCCATTTAAAATTAACACAGGCAGTTGTTTCTCCTGCAGAGAATGACATCCTACTTGCAGCAAGAATTAATTTAAATTAGAATCGAGGTGATGGCGAAACCATTTTAAACTAAGGCCAAAAGTGACATCTTTAAGAATTATGTAGGCTCCTACTCCACTAGGACTGAACGGTTCACTCCAGAGAAGGGACTGTAATCTGTCTTCCACCCAAATGCCATTCCCCAGCCATTAAATGACCTCTCTTGTGTTCTGCCAGCCAGATCCAAATCATTAGCCAGAACTGTTAACTTGGTTTAACCAAAAAGAAACAGAAATAGGTGTACACACAGCTTGGCTTACAAAACAGCAACTTGCTTAGGCAAACAAGCCCTCTATGAAAAAATATATTTACTAAGCATGTACATAGGGAAATTGGAAGTACAATGGCCATTTTTTTAATCCCGTGCTGTATTTGCTTTGTGTGACCAGGTTTTGGTAGCAGGGGGGCTAAAGTTTGGCTTCTCTGATGCAGACTTGGGTTTATTCCTCATTATCCTGCTCTGACTTGATTGGTAATAAACTAATTTCTCCAGGTTCTGTCAGTTCTGCCTGTGATGGTAACTGGTGAGTGATGTCTCCTCACAAGCCTTTTGCTATATTTTCTCTTTCCAGTCCATCTCAGGAGCTGCTTTTTGGGCACCCTGGAGTCCAGGCAGGGTCAACCTGCCAGATTTGAAAAAAAAGTCACTTTTTTTTGTTTGTTTTAGTGAATGGGCCCAGAAGGTAAAGGCAATCATTATGCATCAAAGGATCAAATTAGATGCAGAGAGGATGTCAGTAACCAGTAAGGCCTGGTGACCCTGGAAAGAGTAGGAGAACTATCAATGAATCAGTGATTTCAGAGATCAATGCAGGTCACTAATTACAGAAGCAAAGAACAGCAGAGGCCCATTGCATCTAGCAGTTATTCTTCTGACCAATACATGTGCAGTTTCAATAGAGTTTTCTAGTGATTTATTTATTTTAAATGTCCATTCCGTTAGGGATTTCAACACTTTTCTTGTCAACATATAAAAGACAGCAAAACATTTTATTACTTGGAAACCTCTATGAATATTTGAGCTCCAGCTCAAAACTTGTATTATGTTTTTCTCTATAGAGAATATCACATGGAATAACTATATATGTATATATTTCCAATATTTACACACTTAGCATATTTTAGCAATAGCCAAAACATTATTTTGGTAAAAAATATAAAACACTGCAACATATGAGCTGCTATGAAGAAAGTTAACTCCATTACAGCCAGACACAGTGCAAAGTGAAAACATCTGATCATTAACCAGAGGTCCAGAGTGCTAAGCTTTGCAAGAAATTAAAAACATGAGAAAGTGGCAAAAAAAACCAACCAACCAACCAAACTACAGAAACATCTCAGAAGCATTAGAAAAACAGATAAAAGTAATTTCAAGCTGGAAAAGACATGGATAAAAGGAAAAATACAGCCTGTATGTACTACATAAAATGTCAAAGACTAAGTGAGAAGAACCTGTAGCCAAAGCTCCTTGTGAATTTTAGGCCATCTATCTTGAACTGTATCTGAAATGCAGGAGTAGATATTATTTTTCTGGAAGATTCAAAGACCTTCAATAAAACCTTCCATCCAGCTCTAAGAAAACTGGCAACAGAGGATTCAAGAAAAAAGAATTTACGGATAAAATGCTGGGTTCTAAATTGACTCTTAGAGTACAAGAAAGATCTGACTGTATTTCTAAATACTTCTCTGAAAACATAAGTTTAATAGTAAACAGGAGTCAGAAAAATCAACTATAACCTAAAGGAAACATTAAGAAAAGAGTAGAACAGGAAAAAAAGCACCTCATGCCATGGTATGAACCAGGAAGGCTCTGCAGAGGGATCCAGACAGGCTGGATCAATGGACTGAGGCCAACTGTGTGAGGTTCAATAAGTCAAAGTGCCAGGTCCTGCCCTTGGGTCACAACTGCTCCATGCAGTGCTCCAGGCTGGGGACAGAGTGTCCCGGCACAAAAGGATCTCGGGGTGTGGTCAACAATGGCTGAACATGAGCCAGCATCTGCCCAGGTGGGCAAGACGGCCAATGGCATTTGGCTTGTATCAAAATTAATGTGGCCAGAAGGACCAGGGCAGGGATTATGCCCCTGTGCTGGGCACTGGTGAGGCTGCACCCCAAATCCTGTGCTCAGTTTTGGGCCCTTCACTACAAGAAAGACACTGAGGTGCTGGAGCACGTCCAGAGAAGGACAACAGAGCTGGGGAAGGGGCTGGAGCACAAGTCTGATGAGGAACAGCTGAGGGAGCTGGGGGTGTTCAGCCTGGAGAAAAGGAGGCTCAGGGGGGACTTCATCACAAGGTCTGTGGATGTGACACTTGGGGACATGGTTTAGTGGTGACCATGGCAGTGCTGAGTTAACAGGGGCATTCAATGATCTTGGATGTCTTTTCCAAACTTAGTAATTCTGTGATTATGCAAAAGGTTTGTCTCGGTTTTGAAAGACAGGTGTCTACTGAAGAAGGCAGAAGCCCCTTTTGGACTGAAAATATAACTCCCTCCTTTCCGAATTATTATAATTTTGAAATTAAGGGGCTTTCAGGCCAGGATATGAGGAATAGGAATAACAGTTCTTTACTAATATGTGTATA
>VXAZ01003890.1:179974-360790 GCA_013399875.1 Gymnorhina tibicen
GAAAGCTCAAAAACAGCAACAAAGAAACGGCAGAGGCAGGCAACTGCCTCCCGGTGCGCAGTGAAAGAAGGGCTCAGGGTCCCGGGCCACCTGAGGCACCCCAGCAGATGGTGAAAAGGGTCCCTTCTCAGCGGCGGCTCCGGCCAGCAGAAATCCCCACTCACGGCAGAAGAAAAGAAGGTAGCAGAAGGCAGAAACCTGCAGTGATGGCGACCTCCTCTCCCCAAAACCGACTGCAGCCTCTGTCTCTTCTGAAAGCCGAGAGCTCGAGAGAAAAAAAAACTAGCCTTTGCCCAGGTAACAGGGCAGTTAAGTACCCTCCCTGCTGTGGCCTGACCTTTTGTCTCCCTTAAGTATCCAGCAATTATCCCTTAGTATGGGGAAAAATTCCTCAAGAGAAAAAGAAGGAAAGAAGAAAAAAAAAAAGAAACAACTCCCAAACCCCAACAGGTTATAGGGAGTACCATAGAGACCCATAGACAGAGAACATGATGGAGAACTGTTCTTGCTCATTCCGCAAAGTTTTGAGCTACTGACTGTACTCACACTTCTTTAGAGGATAATAATAATGCACATGCTACTTTCATCTACATATTCAGAAACTGAAAAGTTGTCTCAAAGCAGTTCATATGGTAAAGCCAGAAGTGAAAAGTTTTCCAGTGATGGGACAATAACTAGTAGACAGCTGAAGACTGAATTTCCCAGATGTATTCCAAGGAAGAATTATGTCTTCAGGTGTCCTGGGTTACAATGTATTCTATTACCATGAGCTGTTGAGACCGGTATAGCAATGTTCCTTGCCTCCTCCCTCTGGACTATCTCCTGTTAATGGGCCCATCAGTGCCTTGCCCCATGACTCACCATCCCATTGTGAGATGCTCCGCCCAGCGGGGAAGGAACCAAGCATTCCCACCAGGATAAAAATCTGGGGCCTGGAACAGCAGGCAGCCTTACCTGCTGGGATCTCAGAGGACAAGGACTACACCACCACTGGATTTTCGGAGGAGGACCAGACTTCTCCTTCTACAAGATCACCACTTCAACAGAGCCATTTCAAGGAGAACTGCAGCTACCGCCGAATCGGACTGCTCAGACCTCTTTCTACAGGATCACCGCTTCAACAGGACCATTTCAAAGAGAACTGCAGCTACCACTGCATTGGACTGCCACCAAAACCCTGCCCGGCAGGGTGCCAGGTTGTACCCCTGACTCTGTCAGGCTTTAAACCAGTTTCTCTGTATTATTGTTTTGTTATATATATATATTAGTAAAAACTGTTATTCCCATTTCCTCATATCTTTGCCTGAAAGCCCCTTAATTTCAAATTTATAATAATTTGGAGGGAAGGGGGTTGTATTTTTTCCATTCCAAGGGGGGCTCCTGCCTTCCTTAGCAGACACCTGTCTTTCAAACCAAGACATCAGGATAAAACCAGCCTCCAATACCTTCACAGCTTGCAGTCAAGATAGAAAGCTTCCAAACACTGGAACCCCTTGTTATTTGTTGCTTATGACTGACTTTGATTGATTGTTTTGCTTTTACCAGAGAATAAACAAAAAATATTTCATCTGCCCAGAACTGAGGCTATTTTCTTTACAAAGAAGGAAAAGGATGAGCAATTTAGTTTGGAAAATTTGCCAGTGTGTTTTGCAGACAAACAAATGAAGATAAGACTTAGGAGCTCTAATGAGCTAACAGGTCAAGAACAGGTAATTTGAGTTTATACTTTGACCTGAGAGTTTATTTTAAGAGGACATTAGAAAAGGCAATGTTGCTAAAATAATGCAAGTGTTGACAGTGGACCCAGCACATACAAACAGCAAAGGGCATGGACACTTGGAATGTCAGAGGTGAGACAGCTGGAGTAACTGTCATTACGTGTAGTTGAAAAGTTGTACTGCTGATGACAGTAAAATATAACCAGGTACTTTATCAAAGCAAGAATTTCTCTGCTCTGTCATTATATTCTAAGCTTATTTTAATTAGGCTTTGCCACAGAAGTTTAACTCTACATATTAGTGAAAGTAAAATAGTCATACTATTGTATGTATAATAATGTGTATAATAGTGACAGACTGGACACAAAAGGGTAACAAAAAACTGGAAAAAAAATCAATGGCAAATTTTGTCTGCAAGCAGAATCCACAACACCATACTGAGCGACTGTAGCAAGAGCAAAACCTGAATTTTACCATCAACACAGAACTCACATAAAGCTAAGGTAAAATGGACTAAGTCATAGCTTTGTATGTATGTGACTTTCACCTTAGAGAAAAGTTAAACAGGCAGGTGGATGAGATGATTATTGTACATCCCTTCAACTACTCTATTCTGAACGAATATTCACTGTTGTCTTCTTAAACACACTGGGGTTCAATGCCCCAGGCCTATGAGTGTTTAAGAACCCATTTGGACAATGTCTGTAGCAACAGCTGTAACTGTTGGTCAGCCCTGAACTGGGAAGGGAGCTGGACGAGATGGTTGTTGTAGGTTCCTTACAACTGAAACTGACTCCATCCTGCTCTGTTCTGTACTAAAAATTTGGGAGGCTGAATATATCCAAATCAATCTTAAAGCTAAATTTAAACACTGAACTCTCATATGCCAAAGACCATCATTCACATAAAGCTTTGTTAAAAAGAAGAGGTGAGTTTGACATTATTTTTTATACAGTAAAAGAAGCCACCAAGAAAAACAGACTCTAAATCTCTCAAAAGAAGAGAATAAAATTCAGGTTTCCCAAGCCACAAGACAGAAACACCTGTACAGGACCATCCTTCCTCACCACTGTGTGATACTCACCTGCATGGCCTATGCCACTTCTCACTGAAAATCTGCAATCCCCTTTGTGAGAAATAGAACAATTGCTAATGCAAAACAAACATTTCAGGGAGTTGTAAGACAATAATCAGCATAATAAAGATTTTGACCACTTTGAAAGAACGTTAAATACCTTGTCTTAAGCTCAGTTTTCCTTCGACATGCTTTTTGTGTTACAAGAAACAGACAACTCCACTCCATTTAAAACCAGCACTGGGGATTCTGAGTCAGGTCTCACAGTGGGAACACACTGTTCCACAACCTACTTCAAATATTTTTGCTGGATGCTTTCTTACCTCCATCTCCTTCTTCTTCTCCTTCATTCAGAACAATAATGCAGATGTGTTTAGTCAGCTGACGCGTGTTGGAGAACTTCCGATTGCATTTCCTGCATTCCAGGCTGCCTGGTGAGACTTCAGACGGTTCCGGGCCTTCTTCTGTCCCAGCTGGAGTTTCTTTGCTTGGAACGGGGTTGTTTTCTGCCACGTCTTCATCCACACAAAACTTCTTAGTGGACCCTTTTGGTCTGCCCCTTTTCCTCTTCACTACGAGAAGCTCTGAAAAAGAAAATTGAAGTTTAAAGTAAACTATAATTAAATTCCAAAGCTAATTAGCTAATATCCCTCTGATCTTTGAAAAATAGGTGCCTTAAATGAAGTTTGAGAGGCGTTATCACAAAAGCTTAAAAAAAGGTTAGCATCACACAAATTTATTTCAAGCAGTGGTATTTGCTGGCATTTCTGGTAGCTGCAAAGCAGTAACATTTGTGTTATTGAGATCAGCAGATGTCAAAGTGCCACAGTTTTACATAAATTACACTGCAAGCACTCTTCTAGACTACTGTATAACTCTATCAGCACACATATTCTACAAAATTGGTCTACTGTGTTTCAACAGTCTACAAAAAGCTTTTTAATTTAAATCATTTTCAAAGGAATTATCCTTTGATAATTCTGAGTAGTGAGATGTAATCAGAGAAAAACAATTTATATTTTAGAACCAAAAGCTCATTGTCCTTTTAATATAGTGAACAATTGCTCCCTAATACTTTCTGTGGTTCTTGATTGTCAGTACTTTCTAGAGAAAAGCTGGCATAAAAGATTGTTGGTAAGAAATACACTGCAGAAGTCACGCAAAAAAATGTTTCCTTAATTAAAATGAGAAGTCATCCGCAACTCCTAATAAGTACAAAATAATTTTACATTTCCATATTTCTGTGGAGGAAATATTGATTAAATCCATGAGATGCAGAGCACAGAAATGCCTGACAACATAAATTCTATTTCCTGCTTAAAATTTCTCTCATCACTGCTGTAGAATCACAGATACTGATAAGTTGAGATTGACAACGCAGAAGTCTGAAAAACTGTAAAAAGAGATAAACTCCAAACCACAAGCATTTTTCAAGCACAGGAGCCAAAAGACCTTACTGAATTGGATGATTAAGAGCATATGGAAAAATAAATGACTTAAGGAATCTTAAAGGAAGATGATTAAGGAGAACAGAAGGTAGTGTCATGTTATTCATAAACTATTCAGCATTTCCCTTAAACATACCAGGAAAACAAAACCCCACATTCAGAGACCACAGCTTTGAGTTAATCATGTAACTACTATCAAATGAAAAAGAAAGCATTCTGTCTTCTTAGAGAAGACACTGAATACCTGTCTGCTTAAATAAATGTAATAAAAACAACAATAACCTTACTATGAATAGAAAAAAAACAACTATTTCCCGTAACTTTTTGGGACCCTCCACCAGTGTCCTGAACTTCTGTGCTACTCTAGCAAAAGTAGTTTTGTAAATTAACAGCCAAAAAGAAAGGGGTGATTTCAGTGCTCTCAAAACTTCTCTTTGCTACCATCCATGTTATTTTAATATCCATCAATCACAGCAACCAGTATTTGGTGCCTTGAGTTGAAGAAATTAACACACAATTAAAACAAGCCCAACAACAACAAACAGCCCAATTATCTTTACATGAATCCATCAAAAGGTCACAGTTTGCTGAAGTGTCCAACATGAGGAGTACAGATGTGGATGCTGGTCAGACTACTACAGAATAATTAAATCCAAGGTTTGGAAGAGTGAATGCAACCACCGTATTCTGTGCATATTATATTCTTTTCATTCCTTTACAAAGCAATCATCAGATTTCCCAATAAAAAGAAATGAAGAAAAATCATGAAGAAAAACATGCCTCTTCCTGACTGTTTTAGTGCAAACTTAATGAAAAACAGAGCAGCACTCTCACATTAAGACAGAAATTGAAACAAAATCTTGCATGCAAGTGGCAATATGAAAACTGCTCCTTTAGATGGCTGGTGATAGAACCTCTGCTACGGCTTACAAAATTGCAGCTCTTATCACTGTGACTGCTAATGGTGTGGCAAATATACAAAGAACATGCAAATGTTAGAAATGTTTGTGTGTCCACCAGTAGGAGAATTTAAAGCAGTTCTCAATCATTTTGAAAGCGTTGGTGGCAAGAGGCAGGCAGCAACAAACACAGGAACAGGAGGGCTCATGTGGGCAACTGATACACCACCAGAAGTTCTGAGGCTTATCACAGTCATTTCTTTTCCTTGCTCCTTGGTTTCCTTTTACCAGGACAGAACTTATCTCAAGCCACTTTTGAGTTAACAATGCCAGAATTAAATTTTTAATGAGGCACATAACCATAAATTCCAGCTGTCTCTCTACCCAGCTTGCCCCCAGTGAGCTCTTCACACTGCATTATATTAATTCCAGCTCAAAGCACCACCTAAGATCAACAACACACAGTAATTTAACAGCAGAACATTGTCATTCATCTGCCAGTACATAACCAAGTTAATCAAACATTGCTTGTTAGAAAAAAGAATCTGTTTAGCTGTTAAAAATAAAGTAGAATGTAGAATATTAAATAAATAATAAAAAACCCCCTATTACTTATTTCAAGGATGCTTAGTCATAAATAGAAGTTTTAAATTGGTCATTAAAAAGATTTTGAATTAAGATCCTGCTCCCTCAAGAACAACTTAGTTGTTTCTGGGGATTTTGCACTCATTACAGACTGAATGAAATTAATGAATGAATGAATGAATGAATGAAATAAATCTTTATGCTGCCTGCTATTGGACGAGCAATGGCAATATCCAGAAAAGACATTCTGTGCTATGCTGTATAAGTATGTACTCCAAGACATAAAAAAGACACTTCAAACAGAGAGTAATGAAATAAAACTATATGTCTATTTTTATACTGTTGCTTCACAAGAATTGTTCACATAAGTTTCTCCAATTCAATCAATTTAATATAAAAAGTTTGTCAGTAGTCACAAAACACTTGTGCAGTATTCACTTAAACATCCTGACCAAATTTTAGCAGGTTGATGCATTATGCAACATGAATCTTTCCCCAAATGTCATATTAGAAGTTTACGTTTCATTAGTTACAACAGCACATGGCCATATTCAGAATCTTCTGCACAAGGTGTCACACAAATGCATGCAAATAAATCTCATCCCCAGATGTATTTTGTTACTATTCTGTATCACGGCACCTGCAAGACCCTCCTACCCCTCAGGTGTGAATGCAGGCTCTGGCTGCATCCTGTGTTCAGGCTGATGCGCAGGCCGTGGTTTTAAGTGACCTGAATGAACTAACCTCCTTGGAGGAAATTATGATACTCAGACTGTAACTTTCTTCAAGGTTTCAGAAACAACAGAGCCATGTATCCCATAATCCAGATACAGCCCAAAACAAACGAGAATCCATCAGGGAATAACAGTATGAATAGATGAAGCCAGGGCCATTGATGCTGCTCCTCAAATCCCCACCAATCTGACTAAGCAGAAGCAAAAGAAAGCTGAGTTTTGACAAGCACTTTGAAGGAAATGGAGATCATTGTGAACAGTCAGGAAAGGAAGCCCTGGACTAAACTGCAGTATGAATGACGACAGTTACCAGGTAAACACCTGTCATTTCCCAAACAAAGATGTCACACTCCAGTGCTGGAGAAAATGTGACCTGTGCATAGATGTCTAACAGCAACATCTCCCTGGTACCCTTGATCCTACTTAATAAAAAAATTTTAACGTCATCGTGCCAAAATGTCTAGGACAAATCAACTCTGAATAGGTCATGGCTTAACGATGGGAAAGTGGTGTGGCTAAAGAAAATTCGACAGAGAGCACTGTAAATAAAATAACATTAGAGTAATAAACATGTATTACATGCCTAGCACTTTATTTGTCCCATGTACTTATAAAATCATTAATTTATTACTCAGGCAGAACCAAGACCTCCATTAGAAACTCAGCATTCACTCCTCTAACCCAGCTGTGGGGCAGCTACAGCATTTACCAATACTTGGAAGAGAAATTACACTTTCAAAGGACAAAAAGATATTCATCTATTAGTCACCAAGTACTAAAAGTTGTAATTTCTCAGACTGTCATTCACCAATTACTTCTCCTTTCAGTGACAATACTGAATTACTACAAAGACTGGTTCACTGACAAATAACTGCATACTATAAACTTTCTAAGTTTCATCTGCTGCAGATTCCATAGCAGGAGGGTAAAATTGATGATTTGAAAGAAAAACTCTTTCCAAATCCTATGTTCATCTGTAAAATATCCTATTTTTTTGTAAACAGAACACAGAAAATAATTCAATGGGACTTTAGGACCCTCTTCTCCAATCAATCTTTCCAATCTGGGAAAGGAGAAATGCTAAAGCATGCCTGGAATATGACTTGAAAACTATGCAAAAAGTAATTTACCTTGACTTTCTTACTGACAGTAGACGGCAAAGAGTTGAGCTACATAACCTGAAAAAGGCGGCACCATATGAGCTGTCTTGGGGTGACTGTGCTGTTGTATCCCCTACCACTGCTCTATGCCCAGACATGATTCCTGAGCCTTTCTATGCCTTTAAAACTGGATGCAAGAAACAGAGAAAAAAAAACTGAGCGAACTTTTCAAAACAGTTTGTGCTTCAAGAACACAGAGATTAACCGCTGCTGCGGCGAACAGAGGAAACACTTTTTTTTTTTTCTTCTGGCTTTTCGGTCAGCTTCTTCGGAGAGGGACGGAGAGTTGAGTTTTTTTCCTCTTGGAACTTCGGGTTTTTTTTGCCTTCTTCTCTTCTGGACTTGTTCGGAACACCAGAACATCAGAACCCCACCAGGGGACCTTCCACCGGCCTGGAGGGGGGCCCCCCACGCCGACCCAGCTCCGAGGAGGAGGAGAGAGACCACACCCACAGAAGGACTCTAAAATCTTTCAGGTTTTCTCTCCAGAGCGAGAGATTTTATTATTTAGCATTATTAGTATTGTTTTCCTGTGTGTTTGTTAAATAAATAGTTTTATTTTCTCCTTCACTTTCCTCTGAGGAAAATTTGTTTTTTCCCGAACCCAATTGGGGGGAGGGGTGGTTTGTAACCTGCCTTCCTTTGAGGAGACGTTCCTTTTGGACGTTTCCCTGAATTTGACCTAAACTGTCACATGAGCACATCAGATGAATAAAAGTATTCACCAAGAATAATGAGAAAGGTAAATCATGAATATGTAACATAAGAATGTCATGTTTTACATAAGATTTGCAGAGTTATTTTCTTAAAAGCTATTTATGTCTAATTTCTGTTGCTTCAGATCATAATGGTAATTACAAACTATCCTCATCAATGTACAGTGCATGCTAACACATGCAATACAGAAAGTGCAGATACTCCTGACACAAATGCAAAGAGAAGTTTATAGAAGAGCCTTTTTACTAAAATGAGTCAGAATATGTTACAAGGTACCGGTCTCACTGCGCTCAGAAACATACATAGTGAAGGGATAACAGGAAACAAAGATTTGAGAAAGGAAAATGCATTTTGTATGCCTGAGAAATTAATTCTGTGCAATTAAAATAAAATTAGAATGGCATTTTGAAACCCGATTTGAAATTTATTCATCATCTTCTGATACACTGGTAATTTTGGGCATTGTGTGATATAAACTGGTACAATTTTTCCTCACCAGCCACCTGAGGAGACAGCAGCTCTAGTGAAATACTATATGACCATTATTAGAAATAACTTCTTACATTGATGAAGTTAGTATAACTACTGAATTACTCCTAGTAAATAAGTGAAGAAACATCACATGCATAAGATAACACCAAAAAAATTCTTTAAGGTATGATATTAGAGTAGATTTGATCCGTAAGCACATAGTTTTTAAAATCCAGAAGTCATAATGATTGAAGAATCCTAGTATTTGTGTTAAATAAGAGGTTTGCCAACAATATAAATCCATTACTCAGTAAGGGCAGAACAGAAGATAAAAATCTGAATTATTTTGAACCCATTGCTAATGTTCCAAAGCATGGCATTTATAAGCAGTTAAAAATGGAATGAATGTAACTTCTTCCACTGCAGCGCAGAATTTTTATGTGTAACTAATTCAGCTTCTGATTGCTTTATTTACCAGCATCAGTAACAAAACACAGTTATAAATTATGAATTGTGCCACTTCCTTTTTGGAATAGAACTATTAACATCACCTGAATCACAACAAACAAGTTAGATAACTCCAAAAGGACACCTAAGCCTCAAGACCCACACTAACCCATGGTGCCCTGATTGCTTTCCACTGCTGTTAGGCAATCTTCCCACTACGACTACAGAGCTCGAATTAAAGCTGTAGGAAGCAAACTTTGCTACACTTGACACTGAAAATTAATGAACCAATCTCATCATTCCCTAAGACACATTGCGTTTATCCATATCTGCCATATGATCTGTTCTGCGCTGAATGAAATTCAGGGTGGCAGTTGTACAGTGATTATTATAAAAACAAACTATATAAACCATTCCATATACAATGCAAAGTCATCACACCGCAGGTTTTATTAAAGAAATACACAGCACTGAAAATTACATTCCCCTCAATTTATGAATGTACCTTCTCCATCTTTGCTTGTGTTTGTGGGTACTGTCAGAGGTTGCAGAGGAATAATGATGTCATCCACACTGGTCCCTTCTTCTGTGTGTTTCTCGGAGACATGAGACAAAAGTTCGGACTTATTTGGTGAAAATAAGTTACAAAGTTTACACATGAAGATGGAATTGATCCCTGAAAAATAAGTTTAAAAACAAGGAATTAATATTTTCAAATGTAAGTTATTTATGTTACCATGAGTTACTGGGATTTTGGTTCAGTCAACATAGTAACTGTAATTTACTTAATGCACGTAACAGTAGCAACAAGGTGAAATGACGAATGTTGTATCACTAAATGAACACATTCATAATACATCCCAAAATGAATTAATTTAAGGAATGGGTAAACTCCTAGCTAGATGCCCACAGAACAAAATATTTCTGATTGAAATCTTAAAAATGTTCTAACATGACACGAAAGGAAGCAGAACACATTAAGACCTTATACCCCTTCCAGCCTCAAACATCATTATTATTTTATGTATTTTCAAACACACGGTAAAATTATATGTAAAACATGACATCCTCATCCAGTTCCATGAAAAGCTGCTGTTGATTTAAGAAAAACAAACAAAAAAAAAACAAACCCAAAACCAAACTAAAAACCTTCAAAGCAGCAGCAAATGAAGAACATCATTAAAACTCCCCCTGGTCAATGCTTTAAACAAAAATTTGCCACAACTTTTTAGGCAAAACTTTGTGGGTTTTATTTACTTGACAGGTACTTGAAGCATGATGTGAAAGCAAAACCTCAAGAAAGTAAACAACAATAAAGAAGGATTAATATAATCCCAGATAAAAAAAAGTTCAAAAATTTTGGCCAGAGAAATTCAAAGAACTTTGTTTTCTAACACTTCAGTCTTTTGGTTCAATGGTTTGATTTTACAAGAGTCCCTACACCCTTTCAAGGTCCAAGGAAACCTAAGAACAAGCAAGAACCAAGTTTAACAGCACACTTGTTCTCCAGCTACATGTAAAAAGTTCTGGCCCAGAGACTGGTTTCAATTACTACTCTCCCTCCACCTCCCTAAAAACTTAGGGACATACACCCACCTGAAATCTAACTGGAACAAGCAGCACTTCTGAGTACAAGTCAAACCACAGATCACTGGATAAGTACAGAAATAAAGTGATAGTTTGTGAACTTTGGGATGAATCTGGCGGTAAGAGAACAGGGAAGCTGTATTTTGGGACCTATTTTCAAACTAATCCTAAGCACTACCTTACTCAACATTACTCCACTTCCTTCACGACACACTAATTATGCAGTTCACCCCACTCAAAAAAATCCTTCTTTAAGGTGTCCTGGAAGTTAAGAGCAGCAGAAGTGTCTCTTTTACAGGTATTTGCACTTGAAATATAACATAAGCACAGCTCGAAACTAACAGGCAGACTGTACCTTCATCTCTTTCAAAACATCTCTGAAAAAACAACTCCAATACTGCTCTACTGAAATTTTCCAAGATTTCCTCTGTATTACACACAAGCAGCTATGTAAGTGGATGGTGCAATCAACATGTTCTTAGGAGCTCGGCTGGGTTCCTTCTCAGGCGTTCTGCTGTCCTGAGCACACAGATATTTCTTGCAATATGTTGCAAGATTGCAATATGTTCAAATGTTCCTCTGAACTAGTTCTGCTCTAGTTAGCATTATTTTTTTTTTTTTTTAAGGGAGTTAAGCCTGTTACTGACCTGGTGGATGACAACTGTTCTCTTTAAATGTAAATGCACCATAAAACCTATGAACATTTATCTAAACATTTAACTAATTGAAATTCCATTATTTAGCTGACATTTCTGTTTTGAGGTTTTATTTGTCACTGTTTCTGCTTCCTGACCTGCTGGCTGTTTTCTCTAGAAGTTCGGGCTCAGTGTTTTGTCTCCTGCCTCCTCCTCCAACAGCTGCAATCGATACTCACACACCACTTTATCTCTCACTCCTCCCAGTGAGGACTTGGGGAGGGGCAGAAGAGCAAGGAGAATCCCCAGAAGCCTCTGTGGGTGTTTAAAGTGTTTGATTACCAACGCCACCAAACAGAAGTAAAGCTGGACCAAACCCAGAGATGAATAGCCCGAGCGGCAGAGGACAGCGAGTGTCAGTGAAGGTGCAGGAAGCACCAGGAGAACACTCAGAAGATGCATGAGCTTTACTCAAAGGTGAGATGGAAACTAGAGTAAAGAAATTATTTTAGGAAGAATGACTTGAAAAGGAGGTCAGAGAGCAGAAGATAAACTCTGCTGATCACCAGACTAAGCAAGTATGGAATAAACAAACAATAATTGATTACCCAGTTGCTAATTAGGCAGTATAGCAATAAAGCAATGAATTATAGTCAATTAAGTGTAAAAATCAAATAAGGAGTAAGTTAATTAACTATGCATAGAATCAATGACTAATTAGTGAATAAATAACTATGTAGGAAATCAACAGAGCAATTAATTAGGCAGCAATTAAATATGTGGAGAAAGAAAGGAACAGTAATCAAGTATGCAGGTACACAAACACCAGGAAATTCAGCGAAAACCAATCTGGGACATTCTGTTCACTAAACATGCTTTGTGGTAATTCATTATCTTCAGTTTGCCCCTATAAACTGTGCTAAATATATATTGAAATAAATAATACCAATAATTTTCTTCTTAACTGACTATGTGGAAAATTAAGCTATAACGTAAGCGAGGCTTTTTTTAAATTCCTCCAAAACCCTCAGCATACTGCTTAATTAGTGGGGTTTTTTTTCTTCACACTAAGCATAGCTGCAGCAAAAGGAGTTTAACAAATGGATTGCTAAAAACAAAGAACAAGCTGCAGACTAGGAAGCAGATTCCCTGATTACCACTCCCCTTCACAAAGCATAAACCAGTATCTGTCCTGTTCTGCTTTAAAGCTGGAGTGGGGAAGTGGGAGGAAAGAAGCACTTATCTTGGAAAGATCACTGAAATGAACAGTACTTAAGGGAATCAAGGAATATATTGTTGTCATACATACTTTTAACCATTGTATGAAAAAACTTAGTCCAGAGTCAATTTTAACTAACCAAAAACTTTTGTTTTTCATAAAAAGAAGGCTCAGTGTTGGGTATTGTTTTATTTTTAATAACTACTTTTACAAGACACACAGAGCAAGGAGACAAATCTGTATTTATATGCCCTGAGTCATCCTAATAGATCCAAAACTTTTCACCTCTCCTTTCAAAGTAGGCAACAGTTAACAACTTCTGTAAGTGCCTTCTAAGTTCTGCAGCTATTAAAAGGAACTAGAACTCCACAATTAAATACGAAAATAAAAAGTCACTGGATATTTGTTGGCCTGTGGAAAAAGTTGATAGGATGCATAACTATGCATCTGGTCAACCTTCATGAAATACACAGCAATGAAGTTCAGAATATGAATAATTACTTATTTCCTTCTGAACTTACTACAGAGCTGGGACAAACTTTGTTGCCTCACCACCATCAAATTCTTAACAGGAACTTTCTGCAATTAAAAATCTTACTCATCAGACTAGGACTTGGTCTTGTTGGGCTTATATTTTTTTTCCTCTTTCTGCTGTTTCTGTACAGATATCAAGTACATAAAAAGTGAGCACAACTATTCCAATCAAATTATTTGTTTTGTGAAAGAACTTTTCACACACAAATGTTGAGCATGTAAGATACTGAAGTGTCTAAGAACAATAAACAAGACTTTTTTCTATTTAGGTAGAAGCATTGAAATGTGAGGTAGCAGTTAATATGAAAGCAGCATGTAAAAAGCCAATAATTTTTAAGACAAGCAATACTATTTCTCAGTAATAAAATGGTTTGAACTGAACATAAAAGAATGGGCAAGTACAGTAGAAGGAATTATGATATCCTGTACTGCTGTCAAATACTTTAAAAATATTTTACTTATCAGATCTTACTCCTTTGAGCAGGTTAGAGGCTTTTCATTTTCAAAACCACTTCAAACATCCAAAATTTTCACAAACGTGTTACAATGCATCTCTGATTTTTATTGCTTCACCTCCAGGACACTTGTTTGTTGGTTTTGTGGTTTTTGGTAGGGGTTTTTTTTGTTGCTGTTGTTGTTTTACTTAAAATCTACTTTTCTTAGACCTCATAACATTTTAGTAATTATTTTTGTAAGGATGCTGGTATAAACTAATTTTATTTCTCTTCATTAAAGGAAAAAATTAAATCAATCAATACTGGTTTCTGGCTATTTTCTCTATTTTGATTCAGCAAGAAACTAATATCCAGTATTACAGGACATCTCTGAATCAAAAGCACTATCCTTGGTAAGTGTTAAAGAAAAAATAAGTATATAAAGTCTATAAAACAAACTATTTGCTACCATTAGAACAGCAGCACCACAAGAACCCTGTGCTCAAAACTAACAAATTAACCTTATTAGAAGCAGCAGGTGGAGAATCAAAAGCTATTTTAGGGTTTCCTTCATCTGAATTTGGGCAAATCTAAACAGTAAGCAACAGTTTCTTAATTCACCAGCACAAAATGACTGCTGAGACAAAACCAGCAGTGCAGAAAGCATTCAAGCAAAGAAAAGGAGCCCCTGACATGACTGTTCTCGCTCTTAGCTGCTAACAAAACTCAGGGCAGTTTAATTATCATTAGTTAAGTGCCACAGATTTTATTTTAACGGTAAGGAAGAATGCAACAGCAATGTTGGTACAGGATGCATTCCTGCAAAAACTAAAAGATGATGCTAAAATCAGTACCACTTAATATGGCTTTATGGAAAACCCAGTCATTATACGTTCAGCATTTTTCCTAGCCAGGCCATAAGTGACGTTTACTCAAACCACATCTGTAGAGGCTCTCAGACATTGCATACAAGACTAAATTACACTGAACTTTGTGAATGTTTATGATTAAGAAATAACATATTTTAAAATCTCTACCTTTCCTGTGAGGGTGGTGAGGCACTGGCACAGGTTTCCCAGAGAACTTGTGGGTGCCCCATCCCTGGAAATGTTCAAGGCCAGGCTGGATGGGGCCCTGAGCAACCTGGTCTAGTGGAAGGTGTCCCTGCCCATGGCAGGGAGGTGGAATTGGGTGATCTTTAAGGTCCCTTCCAACACAAACAGTCCTGTGATTCTATGACCTATACAATACAAATATATTAGGACTGAAAAAAAGGAAAAAAGTGCACTAGTTAAGGTGCCTGGGATATGAATTCATGATGGTGCCGTTGTGAGCAGAACTAAGTTGGCAGTTCTGCATATATCTAAGAGAAAATTACAACTTGAGAAATAAAAACAGAGGAGCATCAGGCTTTACCCAAGCAGAAATGTAAGGGAGTATGAAAATGGTTTTAAATTAAGACTAAAGGGTAGGTGACAAGTGCAAAAGACCACAAAGATGGAGGTGATTCACCTTGCAACAGTAAAAATCAGAGACTACATTCTAATGAAGGATGATACAGAAATTAGTAGAATTTTTACAGGAAAGAACAAAACAATTTCTTAGGTTTATTTTTGTAGTTGCTTTTAAAAAAATAAACCCCTACATACTACTACAATAACGCAAGAAACCTAAATAAAGTGGCAAAGTTAGAATGCCTGGCTGTAGACAAGGACTACTGACATTCATGCATTCAAATAAGCTTCTGATAAACATTGTTGTAATGCCAGTGGGTCACTACTACTACCAAAATATTGAGGACAAAGTAGGATGCATTATTTTAAAGAAATAAGGCCTATTAGAAGCAGCTTAGGGTCCAATCTGATTAACAGAAGTTACAGAACTCCTGAGGAATTTAAATACAGTGCACAGAAAAGCCCAGTGTAAGGACTACACATGAGCAACAATCTGACCACAGGGATCCGAATGACTGTGGCACACTGGAGGGGATAAAAGAGGTTACAAAGACAGAAACAATATACTGGAGGTTTCAATTAGCCTTATGCAGAGTGGTTAAATGTCAGGTCAGGACAGTACGCCAAGATTAAACGTTTAGACACCATTAGTGACTGTTTCACCCAGTAAGCAGTCAGGGAAACCACACGACGAGAAACAGTTCTTGACTTTATCAGAAGTAAAACACAGGACCCTTTTCAAAGTGACATTATTTGAGAGTTACTCTATAACCATGATTAAAGTACTACTCAAAAGCCCTCTTAAAAGAGTGATAAAGAGCCAAATGTTTGTGTTTCACTTCAACAATGCAAACTATATAAAGATAAAAAGCATCTTTAACAAAACAAACCACAAAAAGGACTAAAAAAGTTCCCAGACAAGTTAAATCCTTGAAAGCAGCATGAAGGCTATTTAAAAGCATCATATTTGATGCTAATCATCAAAGAAGGTTTTAGAAACAGGAAGGAAAAATCTAGCACAGCTAAATAGCAGTGAAATTAACTTTCAGTAGAAGAAAACATCTACACAGAAGTTTTGTAAAATGAGGAGTCTCACCAGAGATTTAAATTGTGTCAAGTTTAATGTAAAAACACAGTGAGGCAGGTCATTAAGGGTAATTCTATCAACTTAAAAAATAAAAAGCAGAATGCAGCAACATTTTAAAAACATCTCAACAGTACCAGGCCTGCCCAAGAGCCTGTGCAATGAAAAGTAATCTGTATAGGAAAAAGACTCTTCAAAGAAAGCGACCCCATAGCAAAACAAGTTTTTCAATTTGCAGTCATTTTATAATGGTTTGAAGAGGTTTTCTGTGAAAGATCTCTCAATTATAGCAAACACTTTAAAGACAGCCTCAAAACAAGGCTAGGAACTGTACTCCTCAGAAACAAAACCTTACAGCTAAAACAGACAGACCTATAAAACAGATGGTCCTATAATACAAAGACCTATTAAAAAATAAAAGATCCATACTGGGCTTACATCTTTGGATATTGCTCCTCTACTGGAATAATCATAATCATCATCTTTAAAAGGTACAGAAATAAGGAAGATCAACAACACAGCATAGTAAGCAGTTAAATAAATTAGAAATTTTTTTGCCTGAGAAGGTTGGAATTGGGACTGGAGAAAAGGCGAACTGGAAAATGAAGAACTACAAAACCATGTGTCATGAAGGACATGACCCCTCTGAAACCACTGCCTGTCTTGCAGCTGATCTCTCCCTGCTGCTGCAACTCTAAGGCAGGTACACATTCACTTGGTGTCCAAAATTCTTAGAAGTTGACCAGGAAGCACCAAGTTGAAAGAGACTGGTTGGGGCTCAGCAAAGCCTGTAAAAAGGTCTAAGTCCATATTCTGGACAAGTATCACCGTGTGCATGCCCTGTTCTTAGACTTCTCTATTTAAAAATGCATCATGAGTGGCTGTTAGGCACATGAAACGTCAGGAGTGAAACAAAATTAAGATCCAAATCATTGAATACTTTCTGACACTATTTTGTACACTGCAGTAAGAACATTGCATAACGTAGACCTTAACGTAGCTCAGTTATTCCATCGTTCAAAGAGGATCCTTCCTATGTTTGAGGTCCCAGAGGTGGTCACAGCACTACAGGTGGAGTCTCACCAGAGCAGAGCAGAGGGACAGAATCCCCTCCCTCACCTGCTGCCCACAGGGCTTTGGATGCAGCCCAGGATATGTTTGGTTTCTGGGCTGCCAGAGCACACTGCTGGGTCACGTTCAGCTTCCCATCCACCAACACCCCAGGTTCTTCTCCTCAGGGCTGCTCTCAATCCGTTCCCTGCCCAGCCTGTGTTTGTGCTTGGGATTGCCCCAAGCCAGGTGCAGGACCTTGCACTTGGCCTTGTTGAGCTCCACAAGGTTCACCCAGACCTCTCACATTCTCACCTAAACCAAACACATTGTATTTAACCAGTCTGATACTGTATTTGTGAAAAGAAACTTGCACTTGAAACTACTGGTTTAACTGATGATGGCAAATAAAAGCACAAATATTCTTCTGTTTTACACACCCCATCTTTACAAATGCTCCTGGAAAAAAGTTAAATAAAGTTCTTTCAAAGAAGACAACTGTCTCTACGCATCTGTGTTGGCTAAAATACGTAAAATTCAGGACTTGGATATAACATGGATTTAGTAGCATGTTCAAATAACTAAGAAATTGAATTATTTTCAGTTTAGAATAATCACTTCATCAAACATATAAACAAGATGGCTTTTCTATCATTAAGGAAAAAAATAAAAAGTCAGAGTAGGTATGTTTATAGCAAGACATTTTTATTTTCATGTTCTAAGATCTCCCTCATGTGGCTGAACACAACACTGCTGAAGGTTCCACTGAAATACACTAATGCATGATATCAAAATGTGTAAGGTGCACTACCAGACACCAAAACCACTCAGAACCCCTCAAAGAATAAGCAGAAACTACGTGATCAGCCATCGACTTCAGGATGCACTTCAGGAAACACTCTGAACCTGATTTTTGGAAGCAGCCATAATGGAAATGCATCTGAGGTCAGATACAGCTCAGCAGCAGCAATACAAAAATACTGAACACTCACAACAGTTCTGGGTTCAACCACACTCAGAACACTTTCTATTAAGACAAATGTGCTTGAATAAATATGAATTTATTAGTAGCACTAGTAATAGGAGAATTATTTCTCACTGAAAGTTGGATCCCAGAATATAAAGCAGTCCTGGAATGCTTTTACAATAGTCCATACAAGTCCAACAAGTCCAACACAGCACTTAGCATAGATGGTGCTACTCAGGTGTTCTCCTGTTAGTGCAATTCTCATTGGCATAAAATCCTATTTCACAGAATCACAGCATAGATGGGGTTGGAAGGGACCTCTGGAGATCATCTAGTCCAACCCTCCTGCCAAAGCTGGATCACCTAGAGCAGGTGACACAGGAATGCATCCAGGTGGGTTCTGAATGTCTCCAGAAAAAGAGACTTCACAACCTCCCTGGGCAGCCTGTTCCAGTGCCACCCTCAACATAAAGAGGTTCTTCTTCATGCTGAAGTTGAACTTTCTGAGTTTTAGCTTATGGCTATTACCCCTTAGTGGTGATTTGAGTTGTGAACTATCCATCAATACTTCATAGGACAGGTAGAAATAACTCAAGATTCTAAAAATTAGAAAGTCAACTCGGGGAGTGACAACCAGAAGCCAAATTTGAGTATACAGGGTAATGAACAGGCATTAAATTATTGCAACATCACTTCACAAACTTGTACTGCAACAGCACACAGGGATTGTGAAAGGCAGAAAGCACATGCACAGCACTCCTAAGGCTGCCACATCTGTGTAACTTTATTCACTGCTGTAATGAAAACCAGGCCAATACAAGGCACGTGAAGGCCTGAGATGATAACATCTTTTAACACATCTTAAACATCTGCGTTCTGCAGCTGAAGTCTGAGGACTTTGAGCTGTTTACACTATTTACAGCGGGTGCCAAAGGAGCTCACGAGTGTTTCAAACCGCGGTGAGCACAGAATCCTGGAATCACAGAATGAAAAGGGGTTGGAACAGACCTCAAAGATCGTCCAGTCCCAACCTCCCTGCCATGGCCAGGGACACCTCCCACTAGACCACGCTGTTCAAGGCCTTATCCACGATGGCTTTGAACACTGCCAGGCTTGGGGCAGCCACAACCTTCCCTGTCAACCTGTTCCAGTGTGGCACCCCCCTCACAGTAAAGAATTTCTTCTTAATATCCAGCCTAAATTCCCCCTCTTTCACTTTGTCCTCATTACTCCCTGTCCTATCACTACAGCTCCTGATGAAGAGTCCTTCTCCGGCTTCCCTGCAGGCCCCCTTCACATCCTGTAAGGTTGCTATGGAGTCTCCACGCATCAATTCGGCACCAGCAGCAGTTCCCAGTTATTCACGACTCGCTGCTAAGCGGAAGCGCGGCAGCCTCGGGATAGGCAGCCGGGGCACAGTAGGACTCCCAAGCTCGGACTGCCCGAGTCTTCCGTCGGCTTCCCGTAGCCCCCACAGCCCCCCCAGGTCCCCCAACAGCGCGAGGCGATGGCTTCTGGGCCGGCCTCCACTGTGAGAACTACTTGTCGTGCGGAAGGAGCGTCGCTACAGACCCACCGGAACTACTTCCCCGAGCCGGCCGCGCGGCGATCCGTGCGCGCTCCCCCGCCCGCCCGGCCCGGCCCCGCTCACCTGCAGCCGCCGCCTCCATNGGGGCGGCGCCTGCGCACTGGCGGCCGCGTGGGGCCGCGTCCCTTGAGGCGCCGCCCGCGGGCTGAGGGAGCAGCGGGAGGAGGGTGAGGGACGCGGCGACAGCCGTGACACCCCGCCGTCACCTTCCCGTGCCCGCCCCACGACCCCGGGAGGCCGGGGCTGCACAGCTCAGGCTGACGCAGCCCCGCGATGCCAAAGGCGTTTTAATTCACCACTTGTGGGTAAAATGTGTTTTTATGAGCCTGGTACTTTAGCACGTACGACGTAATCATAGTATGGACTGGGTTGTATGGGACCTTAAACACCGTCTCATTCCAACCCCTCTGCTATGGGCAGGGAGACCTTCCACTAACCCAGATTGTTGCAAGCCACATCCAGCCTGGCCTTTAACGCTTCCAAGAATGGGACATCCACAGCTTGCCTGGGCAATATTGAGTCTGACTGACTGAAGAATCTGCAGAGCCTTGCCACCCTCACAGTGACGCTGTCGGGCGTGCCCTCAATCAGACGGGACGCAGCATCTTTCCCAGACACGTCGCTGTAGGGCTGCTGGTGATGACTTCTCTGCGCTGGCTCCTCGGAGGAGGGAGAGCATCCCAACTCGCCTGGTGTTTGAGCTACCGTCGCCTAGGGGCAAAACATGTGAGAGAGGTCTCTTGTGCAGGTTCCATAACATCTATTTTTCTGACGGGTTCAGGGACAAAAGACCAGAGAAAGAAGCGGGTTCAGGGTTCTTGTCCAGAGGGACAATGGGGCGGAGGAAAGAGGAACAACCAATGGGGTACAGCAAAACGGGTGGAGCAAAAAGAACAGCAACCAATGGGGATAACAAAGAGGTGGGAGTCAGAACTGGGAGCCAATAGAACAATGAACTGTGCAGAACTTTCCAGAAGGGGGAAGCAGCTTCGGACTTCTGTTCCGCCCATGGATCTGTCTTCAGATCCCTCCCTAGATCTGCCCTCATCCAGCCATTGGAGGGCTAGAGTCTCGTGGGCATTTGATTGCCACAGCCCAATGATGGGCTGGGCCACCACAACATCACAGTAAAGGATTTCTTCCTAATTTAAACCTACCCTGTGAGGTAAGAGCTGTGATCGTGGGGACCCAGGGCATGTGTCCCTTGTCCTCCGTGTCACCACAGGCGGGACTAGATGAACAAACACCCTTGGTGTTTATGGGCATGAAAAAGCAAGTGTGAGGAAGCAGGGTCATTTGTGTGTAAAAGTCACCTCTCCTCGCTGGTGTCAGACTTCTAGCAGCCTTACACTGAGCTTTGTTCCATCAGTCCCTACAGGTGCAGGAGGGCAGGGCCAGGCTGGGTCTTAGCCCCCAGCAGACAGACTGGGCAGCTGTACTTTACCAGTGTTCACCATCAATGCTTCTCTTACTCAGAATGACTTGGATGAGACAAATCTTACAAAAACATGTTCTTTAGAATTTACGTCAGACACCCTACCAGAAGGCAGAAGAGAAAGACCAGACTTTTCCAGAGGCTGTGGTTGCTCCTCTGCAAAATTTGCCTCCTCTGATGTCATGAGAAGCAACATCGGAAACCTGTTTCAGCCTGCTGCCTTGACCTGTCCTCTTCACATTCTAGACTCCTTGTGCCCCTTTCTGCCCCTCTTCCCACCCACTACACATATCTTCTGGAGAATGTTTCGTACTTCTAGGAGCAGTAAAGATGAAAGCACACTTATGCTCAGGCACACACTGCCCTTGAAAGGAAGGGACTGTGCTCTTTTTTGGACATGAATAATATTCATCCTTACCTTGGCATTGAAAGAACATTCTCTGGTCCTTGAGTCACTGAGCCTCACTACAGCAAGTGGGGTGGATTCTCCTGCCAAGAAAAACACTTGTCTTCTCATAGAACCACTGGTTGAACATTAGCATGCCACGTGGTTTACTTTTTACATATAGATATTGCATACAGTTCTGCTTTGCTCAATCACAAGCCTGTTTAAAAGGCCACATTAATAAAGGCGTGTTCTTTACCTAAGACAACAAATCAGAATTGGAATCTCTGAGCTGTTCTGCCTGTCCCAGTCAAAATGTTTGGGAGGTCTGTCTGTTGAATGTCAGAAAAGAAAGAGAAAAGCTATCACTGTTGGAGTGCCTGGCCAGGTCACAGAGCCTCATGAAGCAAAGTTTTTACAGCTCTGAATCAACAATTTCACAGCTTAAACAAAAATACCCTCAAGTTCTTCCAAGTGCCATCATGTCAGAAGCCACATAACTCGTCACCAGCAGAGTTCAGCTGCACCACAAACAACACAGATCCAGGCACTGGGATAAGCAGCATCAACTGAGAGGCCCTCTCGACACGGACATCAGTGATTCCTCAGGCTGTCCTGTGCAGGACATGGACTTCAATGATCCTTGATAGTCCCTTCCAACTCAGGATATTCTGTGATTCTATGAACAGCTCCTGTCTCAAGGGAGAACCTGATCCCCGTCTGTTCATCTCATTCTGTCATAGTTTCCTTATTGACAAAATTCAAGGCCCACACTACCCATGCTTTCCCTGTCCCTCCTGCACATTCCTTTGTCTGACCTCTTTTGTTGTTTTTCAGGTCCCAGTCTCAGTTTTCATTCACAGGAATATCTTTCCTGTTTTTCCCAAGTGCTCTTCCCAGATGCTTTCCGCACTTTCTCTCTCACCCCTGACGTCTCTCTAGCCACTTGCAGATAAGCTCCTGCACACACAAGTATTTATCAAATACAGCTCCCAGTTCCTTCTCTTCAGCCCACTGAGTAGCTCCTTCTCATAGCCTCCATGCTTGGCTGGTATGAGTTGACTTCTCCTCAGTCAACTACTGTATAATAATAATAATAATAATAATGATAAGAATAATAGTCATCTTTACCAAGTGCTAGAGAATGCAAGGTTCAAATATAGAGCAAGTTCAGTATTACACAGGACTTCGGGAGCTGGAATCCATGAACAAAGTGTGGATGCCCTTATTAAGGGCACAGCAGATGCTGACTTCTCCTTTTCCCAGTTACATGGTTTGGCTTTATTCACAAATAGGAAAAGCACTTCACTGAAGATGTGTATTCCTAAGTGTGAAACAAGAGTGCAGCTTGCTTGGCTGTTCCTTAAGAGCAGCCCCACAGAATTAAGGTGGTAAACTCAATCAAAAGATAGAATTAGTACTGCTTTGTACAGCTTTCATTTCCATTTGGTTCTGCATAAGCTATTTCTGGGAATCTTTTACATCCCACAGTCATACACTGCATTTGTTCAGAATCTCTGACTCATTCAGCATTGCTGACGTACCTGACCTAGATATGAACGAGGGCTACACAGCACAGGGGCTCATCTGCAACACAAGACTCTGCCTCATTTGTTACAGAAGCTGGAAAATGTTGAGAAGTAAACATGAGGTTTTATGAAGGGAAATTAGGAACAGATTTTTCTCATGAAGTTCATTTATGATATAAAACCAGCGTTCATTAATTGCGTCTTCCTCCTTTTCTGCTTCCTCACCATGGCATTTGCAATGTGCTTTGAAAAGTATTACGCATTTCTACAGCTGAAAATTTTAGCATCTGTGCTTAAATGTGATAATTACTTTTAAAACCCCTTATCCTAGATGTCTTATACTGAAAATATCCAGTTAGGGAAACTTTACCCTAAACTTCAGTGCTTCACTTTCCCTTTTTTTCCCTGTGAGCATTTTGAGAAAATAAAGTCATTTCTGTTGAAATATCAAATCAATAAATGTCCCATAAGCACCCAATACAAAATGAAGCAAAGCTCTGTTGAGGGAAGACACAATAATTGGCTAAATGAAGCAGTTGTCCTGTGAGAGAAAACAGTAAATTATGTGATTGTGACCTATGGATCTGCATACTTAATACTTACTTAAAATACGAACACAGGATAAAATACTTACTTAAAATACCAACACAGGATAAAAACAGACATATGCTGACAACCTTGATTTAGACACTTAATGACCTTCCAGTGCTTGAATTTCCAACCTGACTGATTTTTATTATAATACCAATATTTTAAGACAAAAATCCTTTAGCATTTTATGAAGTAGAGTGCATAAAGCATTCTAGCAGGAGAGTAGAACTCATAGATACAACAAGCTAAATATTGTAAGAAACTGTGTAAAAATAAAAAATCTTCAACTTTGTGTGCACTTTCTGTAGAATGGAAAAAACCCAAAACATATCCGGATTTTTTATTAATTACACAGTACACATACACTCTACTGCATTTGAGTTTCCTGTACTTGCTTGCAAACAATTCCCTGGGCAGCTTGTTCTAATGCCTGAAACCCTTTCTGTGAATATCCAGTATATCTAACCTAAACTTTCCCCAGTGCAACTTGAGGCCATTACCTCCTGTCACTTGTTACTTGGGAGAAGAGGCCGATTCCCATCTGGATACACCCTCCTTTCAGGCAGGTGTAGAGAGCAATTAAGTGCCCCCTGAGCCTCCTTTTCTCCAGGCTGAACACTCCCAGCTCCCTCAGCTGCTCCTCATCAGACTTGTGCTCCAGACCCCAGCTCCACTGCCCTTCTCTGGACATGCTCCAGCGCCTCAATCTCATTCTTGTAATGAGGGACCCAGAACTGGACACAGCACTTGAGGTGTGTCCTCACCAGTGCCAAGTACAGGGGGACAGTCAGTGCCCTGGTCCTGCCGGCCACACTGTTGCTGACACAGAAGGCCAGGAGGCCACCGGCCTCCGTGCCCACCTGGGCACACGCTGGCTCATGTTCAGCAGCTGTTGGCCAGCACCTTCAGAGCCTTTCCCACTGGGAGCTTTTCAGCCACTCTGCCCCCAGCCCCCAGCAGTTGTTGTGATCCAGCAGCAGGACCCAGCACTTGGCCTTATTGAACCTCATACAACTGGTCTGGGTCTGTCGATCCAGCCTGTCCAGATCCCCCTGCAGAACCTTCCTACCCTCCAGCAGATCAACACTCCCTCTCAGTTTGGTGTCATCTGCAAATTAAATGAGACTACACTCGATCCCCTCATCCAGGTCATCAATAAAGATCTTAATCAGGGCTGGACCAAGTACTGAGCCCTAGGAAACGCCACTAGTGACCAGCCACCAACTGGATGTGTCACCGTTCAGCACCACTCTCTGAGCTTGGCCATTCAGCCAGTTTGTAACTCAGCAAAGAGTGCACCTGCCCAAGCCATGGGAAGCCAGTTTCTCCAGGAGAATGCTGTGGGAAATGGTGTCAAGGGCTTTGCTGAAGTCCGGGTAGACACATCCACAGCCTTTCCCTCACCCACTACATTGTCACCTGATAATAGAAGGAGGTCAGGCTGGTCAAGCAGAACCTGCCTTTCGTGACCCTGTGCTGGCTGGGACTGATCCTCTGGTTGTTCTGTGTCTGGCAACACTCACAATGATTTGCACCATGACTTTCCCTGGCACCATCGTCAGGCTGTCGTTCCCCATATCCTCCTTCCAGCCCTTCACGTAGGCGGATGTTGCATTTGCAAACTTCCAGTCAACTGGGACCTCCCGAATTAGCCAGAACTGCTGATAAATGATGGACAGTGGCAGGGTGAGCTCTTCCTCCATTCCGTCACTACCCTGGGGTGGATCCCATCCGGCCCCATGGACATGTTGCATTATTTTTAAAAGAAAAGGGACCATTGTTTAGTGAGAGCAAAGACTAAACTTTGTAAAGTAATTAAGCAGTTCTTCCTGGGTTTTGTAAAATGTTTTTCCACTAAGAAAAAGCTTGAGACATATTTACAGCTGTGGAGGTAATCACCAGTATCCATTTAATATAGATTCTGGGGGAGGACATAGAAGAGAGCCTTCTCAGAAGATACAAATGTTTAAGAGAATTTTTTAAAGTTAATTAGCACATATATTTTTATAACATTTTTATTTTCTCATTGATTTCAAAGAGAAAATAATTTGAGCTTATGGTCTGCACTTCTGAAAGTTCTACTTGAAAATGCAAAGATGAATACTCAGAAATTATAGGGGGTTGTTTGGCAACCAGCTTTATGCTTAAGGAAGAAAAGTTGCCATTGCTTTACTGTAAATGCTACATTACTTTTTTTCCACATTATCTGTCTGCAGTAACGGTATCTGCTTGTTATTTTTATCTGCCATGTTTAATGTTGAGTTCTTGTTTAGGACTGCATAATTGCTGTTTTCTTGTTACAGAACATTAACTTTATGCTTCCAGTAACAACTTTATAATGAAAATGCTAATAAAAATGGGGCAATGCAAACTACACAGTTACAAATCTCTCCAGAGCTTAGTATGAGGCTTATCATAATTCTTGACATCTCAGGATTGTATAGTCTACTGATACTGATTATACTGCACAGTTAATTTAAAATTTATGTCCTGCAGGCCTGAGAGAAAGGCAACAATTATAAAAAACTTCAGAAAAATATATACATACTGAAAATGCTTCTAATAAACAGATTCTGGTTTTCTCAGTGTAGCAATATAGTCACTGCAGGACCCAGAAATACCCTGTATTAATCACATTTCTGCTTGCAGGTTTATACCGTTTAATCCTATTACAACTGTACAGCATGTTTTTCCTTTGGTAGGTGATGTCAGGCTAGCTGGAGACAGCAGCACAGCTGGAACACTGTGCAGGTTTAAATGGTGGTTCTCCTTGTTCTTTTAAGTATTTTTGGATTGGGGCTTGTTTTCTTACACAGGGACCTATAAGACAAAAAATTATATTAGAGAAATGAAAGTTAAGAAATGCTATTATGTGCAGTTTCTTGAGTCTAGTACAAAATGAACACTTTGCAGCTGGACTGAGATAGAAACGCATGTGAGAAAGCAAACTTTGCCTGAAGCTTTCAAAACGTAGCGCTGTCAAAAATAGAAGATTATTTATATTTATGATTATATATGAAAAGTGCAGCACAATATCCAAACAGCACCCTGATTTCATTCACTTCACCTTTACTGTAATTCAGAGCAAGAGGAAATATAGAGATACACACCAAATACAAAAGGTAAATTCATAGTACAAACAGCATATTCTCCACACCGCTAAGTGGTACTGAAAAAGGCACAAAGAGAGGTGTAGAAGATAGACATCTTTGTTATCGTATTCCTGCTGGGAAAGTTGCCACTGCTCTCATGGAACAGGGAGCTATTTATAGGATAGTGGAATAGAGAGGAAAAACAGCACCGATCATGCTGGGTTTGATTTATTAACTCTACAGTAAGAATTTGACAACCATGATATGCCCAAACTATACAAATCTGACAGTTCCTCCATGATTTGCATGATGTTAATTTGATTAGACATTGCATCACGTTTGACTTCAGCAGATTGCTGTACAATTCTCAATCTTCATCAATTTTCTGCAAGATTATCATGTCATTAAATACTTCATACCTTAAGTACCCCCCCAGGAAAATGAGAACCACCACCACTACCTACTGACATCATCTACCTGGACTTATGGAAAGCATTTGAGACAGTCCCACACAACATCCTTGTCTCCAAATTGGAGAGACATGGATTGGAGGGATGGATGGATGGATGGATGGATAAAGAACTGGCTGGATGGTGCACACAAAGAATTGTGGCCAACAGCGAATTGTCCACATGGAAACCAGTGATGAGTGGGGTCCCGCAGGGGTCAGTACTGGGGCTGATGCTGTTCAACAGCTTTGTCAGTGGCATGGACGGTGGGATCGAGGCACCCTCAGCAAATTCACTGACAACACTGAGGGGTGTGGTGCAGTCACAGGCTGGAGGAAAGGGATGGATCCAGAGGGACCTGGAAAGGCTGGAGAGGTGGGGCCGATCAAACCTCATGAAGTTCAAAAGAGCAAAGTGCAAGGTCCTGCACCTGGGTCATGGTGATTCCAGACACACCCACAGATTGGGTGGAGAAGTGACTGAGACGAGCCCTGGGAGAAGGAGTTGGGGGTGATGGCAGTGAGCACTTGCAGCCCAGAAAGCCAAGTAAGTCCTGGGCTGCAGCAAAAGCACCACGGGCAGCAGGCTGAGGGAGGTGATGCTCCCCCTCTACTCTGCTCTTGTGAGATCCCAACTGCATCCAGTTCTGGTGTCCCCAACATAAAACGGACACAGAACCATGGAACAAGCCCAGAGGAGGTCACAAAGTTGGTAAGAGGACTAGAGTTCCTTCTCCATGAAGACAGGCTGAGAAAGTTGGGGCTGTTCAGTCTTGAGGAGGTTCCAGGGAGAACTCACAGCAACTTTCCAGTATCTGAAGGGGCTAGAGGGAAGCCAGAGAAGGACTCTTCATCAGAATCTATAGTGATAGGACAGGGAGTAATGGGTACAAACTGGAAGAGGGGAAATTTAAGTTAGATATTAGGAAGAAATTCTTTACTGTGAGGGTGGTGAGACTGGACTGGGTTGTGCAGAGAAGATGTGGATGCCCCAACCCTGGCAGTGTTCAAAGCCAGGCTGGATAAGGCCTTGAGCAGCCTGGTGTAGTGGAAGGTGTCCGTACTGATGGCGGGGGGCTTGGAACTAGATGACCTTTAATGTCCCTTCTAACCCAAACCATTCTGTGATTCCATCATCTAGGCCTGTCTGCCTATAGCTTCCAGAGGGCCTCAGAAGCATCTAGAATTCCCCAGTGACTATAGAAGGAGATTGATGGGACCACTGTGACCATATAAAAAGACTCTAAAGGAGCACATACCTACTTATGAACAAAAAGCTAAGGGATCTAATCTGTGTAGTGTTGATGCCATTGATTTGCTCATTAGTCTTTCCATCCTACATTGCAACTTCCACAATTATCACAGCCTGATACTGCCCTCTTTGACATAATAAATAGTGATGATAGAACAAAAATCCATTAACAGGGAAAAGATGTAAATAAGTCCTTTTTCAGTCCTTTTTAATATTGCTTGACTGACAAAAAGTCCAATCACCACCTATTCATTCTTTGCTCCTTACAAGGAGGAAAACATGCACTGCACAGTGTTTGTGGGTATTTTAACCAACCCCTCCTTCCCCCTCTCTCTTACAGAGGAATTTTGAAAGTAGTATAGAGATTACACCACAAAATGTCTTAAGGAAAATTTACGGCTTTACAGTTTTCCTAAAAATCACTAATACTGCTTATCTTTTGAATACTCCAGCTACTGAAATGGGATGACAACACCACTGAATTGTATAGTCTACAGACAGTCTGTGTAAGAGGAGGTGACTTCACTTCTCTAAACGCCATTTACTAGGGCTGACAGAGGCTCCAGTTATACTCCTTAATTGGAATAAGCTGTTTGATTTTCTTTTTTTATTACCCCTCCAGTGTAAGCTCGCATCTTCAGGCTTCACTGGGCAGTATCTCAAACCCAAGCAACTCTGTACTCTGTCTGGCATTGTTCTCTTGCCCATGCTACAAGGTTTTTCCTCATCCAAGAATGATTTATTATTCCTTTTCCCTTCCTCCTTGATAAAAACATGTTGAGTGTGCCTAATTTGTAACTCTGGTGCTCTAATGTGATAATTGCTCAGATTGGAGGGTAAAAGCAAATAAGTTTTGTAGCTTGCACACCTGAATATTCTATTTGTGGAGCTTTTGTCAGTCAGTAATTTTCTGTGTTCTTTTAACAATGAGTGAAAATGTAAGCATTAAAGGTTTAGTTAGACTTCTTTCTGCTTCACTTCTCTTTCTCTGAAAGAACAGCACAGTTGCGTAACACGTGAAGTACAGTCCCTAAAAACCATCTGCTCAGTCTCCTTTTGTTAGTACGCCATGGCGAAGGTTTGGGTTTGGTTATTTTTGTAACACAGACACCACTACGTAAACATCCAATAAAACTATATGAGTTCTGGTTTTATGTTCATACAGGGAAACTTTGCTAAGAAAGTACTCATCCCTGTCACAGCTCAGCTGTCCATTTTGCAAAACTCATTTATGAATAAACCCAGGTATGTATTGTGGACACTTCATGTGCTTTATGACTGTTTATATTTGCACATATTTATCACCTGATATATTCTGAACCATAGATGAAGCCTGATTATAATCTCATTCATATTAATGAAAGCCAGAAAAAAAAACCACCTTAGAAATCAGTGGAGTCACTCAGATGTTATGGAATGTAATGGAGTCAGAATCTGGCCTTCAGTCACAACAATTTTAGATAGATTACATGCTCCCACATCAGCAGCACTACTCTGCCATAAAAACAATCATCAAATCTAATTAACAGATGTGAGCTGTCACTGAGATCAAGCCCTTGGAAGTCATTACTTTTGTGCGACCTTAGTATGACCTCACCTATTTTTCTAGCAGAAATGCTGCAGCTCAAACAAAAATTCAGAGAAAACTCTAGGATTTCCCTATATCCCAATATCCCCTGGACACACTGGAGGACAAGACCAGCAGAACTTTCACATCCCTTGTGGTTCCCAAGCATGCAGGCCAAGTCTGCAAGAGCTCCAGAACCAGAGCTGCCAGTGAAAGGTCAGAGCCTGGGACAGTACAAGCCTCCACACGGTCACTGTCACACTGCAGCACACATGGATGTTTAATTAAAATGGTATCTGCATCAAAAAGGATGTTTTTGATAGAAGGAATTGCAGCCTTCATTGTGCATCCCACAATATTAACTACTGCCTCATCAGTTAAAGCATTAATAAGCAAATATTCTTATCAGCATTGCCCTATGAAAAACTTATAGATCTTGACTCTTCTTTTATATATATGTATTTTTATATATCTAGATATATATATACACAGTTTTTATGGTACAGTACCTTAAATCTGCACTTTAAGCAGTCTAAATAAATAGAAAAAAGTTTTAAGATGAGCATCTGTATGGAAATTTTTTCTGATTGTTCAACATACAGTTGGTTTTTCTAGCATTAAAAAAGAAAGATGAAAAACTATCAAAACCTTTACTCTTACTGTGAAACACCATCCAAGATTATTTAAATACTTATTTTCTGCTACTAAGTATGTGAAATGGCTAAAGTTTCCATTTCCTGAATTCACTGATTAAAAATAGGAAAAACTCTTATCTAGCAAAAACTCAAAATTAAGTTCAGAAAGGAGCAAAAAATATACAAATCTGGGAAATTTGTGATTCAAAAACCTACAGAACACATATCAATTTAGTTGACCAAGAAGCATCATAGCATAAAGAACATAGACACAAGAGATTCCTCACAACTTCTTAACTTAGTTTTCACTAAGTTTTCTAATGTGAGGAAGCCTGAGCTAAACACAGATGTAAATATATTTACTAGTGGGAAATGTAACATCACTGTTCAAATTCCTGCAGAACAGAAAGCACACACTAGTGCCTCTGTCCTGAAAATTCTACTAAATTATCTTCCCTCTCCTTTGCCACTCAAAGATTCCATCTGGTAAGATCCAGTTTGCTTCTTGCCTTCCTGCCTCTATCCCATAACACCAGTTTTTTTCTAAGACTAATTTAAGCAGGAAGGGGTTGGGGATATTTCTTTGTTTAGTAGCAGAAGCCAGATTTCATTAACACTTCTCTGAAGGTACAAAGTTTGTGTCTCCAGCTGACAGAGCCAGACCAATGTCAACCCCTTGGCGTGGGATGCATCCAAGAAGTGCCTCTGCCTGGAGAACCAGAGTAGCTGTGACAATGGAAGTCCTGGGTGTGTTACGTCTCCATTACGGGCAGGAAGCAGCCTACAGTAACTACGGCAGACAGTTCATAGGATGAACAAGACTTCATGTGTAGTGGGACATCACACGCGGTTAAAAAGCTTCTGTGGACTGTCAACACTGGACTGGAATCCAGGTTAGAGATTTGCCATCTTATAAATTCCTTAGAATAAGTGTGAAACATCTCCAAAAAAAGATTGTTAACAGATCACATTTTCTACTAGATGGTAGCTAGTCAATTCAACTAGTTTAATAAAATGTGGGAAAATGTGTTTATTTAAAAAATGCATTAAGCTATGCACCTAATGTGTATGTTTCCAGCATGTTTTCCATAGCCTTAAGTAAACAGAGCTCAGTTCACAAAGCATCTTTCATCCCTGCTGCTTCCCTTTTTCCTGTCAGACAAAGATAAGGCTTGTGTGAAGCTTGGAAAAATAATTTTTCACTTTATTAAGAAGGCAGATTTTTCAGATAAAGCCATATTGTTTACAGGAAATGATTTCCCTGCTGAGACAGCGATGTTATCAGACAACAAACAATTCTGACTGACACAAACTGCATTTCCTTCGTTCCGCTTCCAGAGCCCATGTACTGTTCCATGGATCAGGCTTTCCTTGCCTGCAAAGGTGGACAAGTGAGTGATCTGCTGTTCCTTTACAGAGGAAACCCAAATGCCAGAGGTCAGACCCTCACTACTAATACTCACCTACTATAAAATCATGTTTTAGGCTCAAGTTTTAAGCAGTTTTAACTTTGTACTCTCTCCAGACACAGGACCTCCATGAAACATGAATTAAGCTGGTCAGAACTGGCGTAGCTGGTCAAAAGGAAGTGAGCTGAATTTTGGAACAGTCTTAGTGAACACAACAGACAAGTAAACCAAGTATCAATGAACATCTATGGAAATACTTGTATTTTTAGCAGAAGATAAACCCAGGAAGAATCAAACATATGAGTAAATGTGTATTTTCAAAATTGCTGTGAAAAAAATCCACATTAACGATGCCTCTGTGTTTTTCAAGAGAAATTTAATTTTTGACTAATGTTAAGTGACTTAACATTGATGTCATATCTATAAAAAACTTCCAGACAATCTTATAAATCATTCACACTCTATCTTTGCCCAAGATATTTATCCCATTTTGTTTTAGGCCATCACTGGCACCATGGGATTACTGCTGTTTATCTAAATAGCACCAAAAGAATGGAAGAAAAAAGTGAACTACACTATTTAAAACACATTTTCAAGTTCTGCAGGGTTATTTTGTGCTTGGAATCCTCAAACACATATTCTAGAAGTTAAGTTTTAGTTTAGCACAAACCAGAATGCCAAACATTACCTCAGTGAGGAGGAACAGTACCAAAATCAGTCTGTCTGATTCTCAAATGAAGATTTTCACAGAAAGGAAAACAAGACAGCACTTTCACAACACTCACAAGTGGAGCCAAGCCCATGGAAGAGTGCACACAGGCACAATACTCCTCCTATCAAATCCTCACTTAAAAAAAACCAAAACCAAACAACTCCTACTTCCCCCTCCAAATACTGGTCCTGACACTCTTCAGTGAGTGTGTTTTCTCCCTTAGGAGGAACCAAACTATTTGAAATCATTTGATAGAGTAGCATTATAACCTACTCTACTGCCTATTTAACCAAGGAGTAGCTAAACAAAACCCCCAAACCTGGAACCACAAAGAACTCAAACTCTTGCAAACCCCAACTATTCAAATATATTAATTAAAGCTTCAACAGGCTCATTGGTTTACTATTTTTACATTTTACTCCTAGTGAGTTTTCAAGTGCTGCATTAAAAGTGGTCAGAACTGTTCTTTCTGTAATAAAACAACAGCAAGTCTCTAGTTTGATCATACCCAAGTTTCTGCAATATGAATTCCAGATTTCAAATGCACTAAAAAAAACCAAACTGCTGAAACACCAAATATACCTCCACATCTGATCTGGTCAGATTGTTTACTCACTGTCCATGCTACCAAAAAAGTCAGCTCCACTCAGAGGCACTGGCTAAAAAGAGGAATCTTAGATTTTTTGGTTGGCAGCAAATGTTGATTTGAGGATTCCTTCTTGCCATCAAACTTTTTTTTTTTGTCACTGCACTGTTGTGTGGCTCCATCAGCTTGTGGTGCACACAATACACCCAGTGAGGGCATGGATCCCGTCTGTGGAAGGACAGCGAGAGCATTTCACTGCTCTCCCGTGACACAAGAGAGCTGTGTTAGTTACACTGTGTGTTCCTTCCCGTGAGCAAGGGCAGAAATCACAGTGGGATGGGTCAAGAGTGTGTGTCAGCATTCACCACCACACAACAAGTGACAGCAAAGCTGCAGGATGTTACAGCCTCACGGGGAAATCCTTCTGTCTTGGCACTTTCCTCATGCTTCAGCACAGCTGTCAAAACCCAGCATTCCCAGAGCGTGGCAGCCCACAGCAGGACGGGTGAAGCAAAGACAGCAGAACTTGAGAGACGTTCTCTCAGGCAGAGTCAGGGGTGCCAGGAGGCACCTGATTCTGGGAAGTGGAAGAGAACAGACAGACACGCAGATTTTTTCTGGAGATAAGCTTTCAATGTTTTTAATTACATCATCTCTCCTGAGGAGAACTCGTGTCCCTCATACTTCCCTAGCTCATCCCAACTGGAGAAATGTATTTTGTACCAGTTAAACAGATGCACTGAATAAAAATCTAAAACAGTTTTGTACATGCAGAAGTGCACACACAGCGAACACATGGTTGCACTGCCGTGTTCACACACACACAGCTGATCTTCAAATACAGAATTTGATGTGTTCTCTTCCATGCAATAACCTCTAGTGCCATATATTGCATAGAAACTGCCCACAAGGACTTCAACATATTAAAAAGACCTCCTCAGTTTGTAAGCAAAAGTAAAAGCATGACAAAAAGCTTAACTATAGCAAAAAGGGGCTCATGCGTGGGAATTTAAATGAGGACAAACCCTCTTGATTATTTTTATAATGTATTTGGCCTTATAAGTAAAAAATGTTACATTTTAGAATCTGAGCCTTTCAAATATTAACAAGGATACCAGATTGTAAAAGTGATCCTCAAGAAGTCAGGTTATGCTTCACAAAGATGATAAATTCCATGCCCCCCATTCTTCCATTAGAACAAAAAAAAATTTAAGTTATTTTAAAATTTTTTGGTACTTAGTATTGTCTAAATGCTGAAGCCATACTTCATTTAACAACACATCCATCATCAGTAGGAATGTGATCCCAAGAGATAAGACATGATAGAAGAGCTACTAGGAAAGCAAGAGATGCTTATCTTCTTTTTTCTCCTATGCAGATTTCCCCTGTCAAAAATATTTCTTATTTTGTAAGATACAAAGGGCAACAGAAATGGTTAAATCTTAGTAGTTTTACTAGTTTAATGATATCTTTGTTTGGGAATTGTTTTTACAGTACCCTGTAAATCTATTCCTCCTTTGACAATGATCAGGTAGATAACAAGCAATAAATCACTGCTGCAACTGAGACCTGAACATTCAATATAAGGTTTTAGATTATTTCTCTGTCATCAGGGTATCAGAAGTTGCTTTTCAAGCAAAGATATATTGTCACAGTTTATTTGCAATTAGAAAGATATAGATCCCATCAGTTAAAGCCTGCTTCACAATAAACATGTATGCCTTTATACAGCCAGAATCATAATTTGAGTATTAAGAGATTTCTAGAAATACATACTACTTCCACAGAAATTAGTGCTTACAATACTATTTTAAATACTACTGAAAAATAGTATTCCCTGCTTGCCAGTATGTCACTTGGTCATTGAGGAAAGCTGCCTTTCCAAGTCAGTTGAAGTTAACACCCACCCCCCAGCACCACCACTTGTTATAGCTGAGTGTAGAATGTTTACAGGAACTAAAAATTAGCTTAACTATATAAATACTGCAGTGCCTTTCAAGAGATCTAAAAATAAATCTGCACAGATATACTTTGGTGTATTTGCACAACTCATAAAGTACGTGCGACTCTTACTAATCTTGACTAACGTTACGAAGTCAAAATATGTATTTTAACATTTAATCTTCTGAGAATACAATGATACCCATGTACAGTCCCTGATGCTGTAGAGGTCCAAAAGCAAAATAGAAGAAGTTTCTCACAGCCTGTGTAGATAAGCATTCTATTGGATTTAGCTGCCAAGGCCCTTGATGCTCAGTACAGGCACCTTCTAGAAATCTCACAATTTTTAAAACTGAAACTCAACTCTAAAATATATATGGGAGATTAAGGGGGTGGTAGAGACTTGGAGTCCTCAAAAATGCCCATCTCAAGTTCTATGCAAAATAACCCTTTGTTTATATTTCAAGTTTCCTTAGTGTGCTAAATTTTACAGCATTTATTGCGAAATTTGTACATCTTATGTTCTTAAAATAATTCCCATTTCTCCTCCAGAATTTTTTCAAGGCACTTCTACTGTTCTATTTTCATTCTTATTTTTTCCTCCACTTTCAGCTACTCAGAAATACAAGTCATTTTAACAGCAAAAGAGCAGAACGCTCTTCACCTTCAGCATCTTATCTTGTATTTTCCAGGTGTGTTTAATTTGATGTCCAGTCTTGAACAAACAAGACCTCAGCAGTGCAGGCAGGGAAAGAAAACTTCGATGAACCCAATCAGTCAAGAGGCCGAGCCTCAGCCTTCTCCAAGCTCTTCTCTGAACAGGTGGTTGCAGCTTTACTGGGTAAAAGGAATCACAGATGCAGATTATTTCATGCATAGAGGAGGGGCGGAAGCCCTCCAAGTGTTTTAACAGTTGTTCTTTGTATGAAGGAAAACATGAGCTCAAGCATTTCTGCTGAACACAGCTGCGAGTTCCGAGCAAGGGAAGACAGCGCTTCACCAGGGCAGTCCAAAGCCACCAAGGACTTGGAGGTATTGCTCAGAAGTGGTCACAAAAAGCACTCAGAGGAACACCACAGGCAGCCCCCAAACACTGGACTTCACAGACACTCCACTGGCTCAGCAAGGGACAACCTTTGTGTTAATCACAAGCTTCCATCACCAAGGGCAGCTGTACCTTGCACCTGCACATACAGCTTATGACAGCCACCCAAAAGCAATGGCTGTGTGCCCACTGTGTTACTCTGGATCCCCAGACTGGTTTTCATTCAGGTATTTCCCTCTGCTGCAAAGCACCAGGAACTGATCCATGTCACACAAGCATTGGTCGCTGGCTTCATGTGAACAAGACGAGGTCATTTGTTTGTTGGTCACCAGGCTGACGTGACAAATCTGCCTCTTCTGTTCCCAAACTTCACTGCTGTGTTTGTAAGCCTGTGCTGCCTCATTCTGCAACAGTTGCTTCAACTCCTCATCCCCACCACCAGCAGAACTGCACAGACACCGTGCCAAATCCCCCTCATCCCTTCCCAGATCTCCCAGTACCGCAAGCTCACCTGGGATCACAGCATAAATATGCATTTGGACAACACTATGACACCCACATTCTTCAGCTACAAACAACAGCCATGTTTGACACGTGCTAAGATGTTCGGAACTTTGTATTTCATACATAGAAAAAGCAGATCCTTGCATGTCAAACACTTGGGAAAAAAAACTCAAGCAAAAATAGAGTGTGGACCTTAAAATTTATTTATTTACTTCCTGCAGTTTCAAGCCACTTCAAATTATTTTCATGTGCTGGCATGTGACAGCTGTGTTGGAGTACATGCATTAGGCACCAGTAGAATATAAACGTATGCACAACTACAATTCCACAAGACTGGACTGACAAACTGCACATGAACTAAGCTTATTAAAAAACAAAACCCAAAACAAAGCAGCACTTATCTGGCATGTGGAATGGCTAAGACAACACTAACCAATATGTCCACTAGACTAATTATAAGACGTTTACTTTGAACAAAGAAGTTTGTTAACAAAAAACATTTCCTTTCTTTTAAGTCCAAATACTATCTAGAACTAGGAAATGCTAAATATTTACAGCAAAGAAAGCTAGGAAAACAACTAACAGCATTTTTTTTAAGAAATCAAGCTCTGTAGTTTCTGCATCAAAGTCTTTTTTACAAATCTACCAACATGATTTTTCAAACCAAATAGAGGGTTATTTTTAAAAAAGCAACTTCAACTGAGGTTGTATTAGGTGTGCAAGTTGCTTTAAAAATCTTTGTAGAGGTGCTAGCAATGAATTAGAGCAATAAATAAGTTCACAACCTCTATCAACACACACGTTCCTATGTCACCAGAGAGAATACAGGGAAAGAGACAAAATGGTTAGAGCAATAGGACCATCACAGAATAATAGCTGTTCTTGGTTCACTTCTGGTCATTCCCTGACAGCTTCAAAATCATCACCTTTCCAATTCTTATTAGTTCAGCTTTCCCAGGACTAAGAAATGCTCCTAGTTTTAATTCTGGTAAGTTAAGGAGAAAATATTTCCCTTTTAAAAAGTATCTGTATTTTTGGACATAATCATCTTTTATAGAACCACTATAGTGAAGCTGAACAAATAAATACCTAGGCTTGGTATACTAGCACTTTAATTAAAGTCTTTCATTTAAGTGTTAGGAAATAAAAAAAACATTTTGGGAGGTGAAGAATGGAGAGCTAAATTACTGCAAGAATATTTTTTATATTGGCAGCAGTTACTCACATAGGCCATCCCTTTAAAAATAGAAGACTAAAGTGAAACAAAGAAAGAAAGAAATCCCAGAGAAGATCCAGGCAGGAGCATGTGCAGATCCCACTGGAGAAAAGTGGAAAGTGCTGAAGCTTTTCTGCAGGTACTGCTCCTGATGACATGACTGTTTTAAGTTGTCCAGGAACTGAATCAATGAAGACTTTCTTCTGAAGGAATACTTTCAAAAGCTGTTATTTCCACGAAAAGCAAACCCTTGAGGTGCCATGGTGGGGGCACCATAAACCAAGCACACCACAGACAAGGGTATATGCTATGCAAAAATACAGCAAAAATACAGACTGGGCCAAATGTTTTTAACCTTTATTTTGGTCTTGTGTTATGTGCAGCTTACAAACAATTTAAGAGCATAACCTACTAACAAGGAGACTGGGAATACAGAATTCCATAAAAACAACAAAAAGCAAGGCACAGCAGGTAAGGTGCCTGCAAAGTATTTGACAGCATTGATAATAATTTGTCCTCAGAGCCCTAAGTAACAGAAGCTGCTAAAACAGACAACTGATAAAGCAATGAAGGGTTCATGGGCAATTGTAGAAGTTTACCACCACTTGTCATTCCAGGGAAGCCTAATCCTGTAGTTTATACCACAAAGCTGCAAAGAGCTCAGCCAGACTAGATTTCAGGAAATCACACCTACCAGGCAGGTTAATTCATGGGAAGGCAATTCATCTCTTTCTACAGAAACACTGTTTGATAAATATAAATGCACGTATGTATTCATGACAGCTTCTCCTTCTGCTGTTGTCCAAGCATAGCCAGGTGCAGCAAACATCTGACTGAAAGCTGGAGCTGGTACAGCTTCCAGTCGGGGATGTTTACAGCAACAGACTACGATACGTCACAGCGAGGGCCTTGGTGCAGAGCAGCTGGTCACCTCTAGGAGAGGGAAATAAAAAAGAAAGGATTTAAGACAAGCTTCTGTAGCATTCCAGCCAATTACTGTGGAGCTAATATCACAAAAAACGTATTTTTACATTCAGTAGCAAAAGTACAGTTTTAGATTTGCATACAACTTACATTAAACTAGTATTTCTAAATGCAACAACTAGATTACAAATTCTCAATTTTAATATACGTTTTAAGACCTCTTTAGGTTCAAATAGATTAATTCTTATTTATACATTATTTTATACTGATTTATAAGTATTTTTCATTTATACATTTAAAATAGACATAAAATAATTATTATTTTAAAGATATGTTGACTTTACTTCCCTATAGGCTCATTCCTGGAGCTCTCAAAAATGGACTTCCACTTTGAACTTTCCCATGAATTTTGCAAATGGCAACCCTCTCATAAATATTTGTTTTTAAATACAGTTCTATGCAAAATTAAAGACAGAAGCAAAAACAAGCCATGTTCATAATGAAGAAAATATCAGAAACAAAAACTTGACAGAAATCTGGAAATATTTACCCTCAGTGTCAGAATCCTGCCTGATCAGTTTAAAGCTCTATTACAACCAACTGATTAAAAAAAATCCAACCCAAACCCACTCTCTTTGGGTCAGCATTAAAGGAGAGGGATGGGGTGAGAGGGAAAACAACAGCAACCTCTGGATGGAACCATTTCACTCCCCATCTTCAACAAGTTCCTATCAAAACTCCCACAAGACTTGCATTCAGCACTGCAACAATACTTCCTCTCAGTTAAAAGAACCTTTATTATATTTAGTATTTATACCGTATAATACTCAAAGAGGAAATGGTGTACATTACACCAAAGTAGTTTACTAAAAGCATTTCACTGAGTTAGTTGTTGCATTTTCTCCTACTGCTCGGATTTCACGCCGTGGAATTGGGAGCATTCAACCACTCTGGCTTGATCATATTCACATACTTCTTAGAAGCCTCAATTTTTTGGTTTATAGCAGAATGCCTTCTTTTTACTAACACAGCTGCAAGCACAATGATATATTCCCCATTTAGCAGTCCTTATCACTTCCAAATGAAAGTAATTTTTCAAGTCACAAGTTTTCCAGTGCCAGATTATACATATACTTCAGCAATTTAAGGTTGCTTGTTCTCTGTTTAGACCTCCACAGCAACTCATGCAAGCACAAATTATGACAAGGAGTTTAAAACTGAAGAAAAACTACAGTATTCAAGATTTCTGAAGTTACAGAAACCCAATCACATCCAGTTTTCAAAGAAAGGTTTCCCTCTGCAACACGAAAAGTTGTCACTAGTAAGTGAATTTCGTTATTACAGCAGCACACCAAGATTAACGAGGAAGCTGCATGCAGTCACTATGGATACCATGCTGACCTTCATTATTTTTGAGAATAAATAACTAAAAAGCCAGTGGTCATTTGCAACAAAGGCCTCTTCAGGCTGTTCCAAAACTGAAAATTCCTATTTTACTCTGGAAAGAAATAGGCTATTTCATGCAGAGGTAGGCACATGGTATTTGACTAATTAGGCTACTGAGCATTAAGTTGCAATGAGCCATTTCTTAGGCTGCTTTCCTTTAACACTTCTTAAGGAATAATGAAGGTTACTACAATGTCACCTGCCCAAAGAGAACAAACTCTCCACAATCTCATTTTGATTTACCATGTGCATCATCACAAAATTGCCAATCTACATGACAGTGAAATCTCTTGCTGCCTTATTGAATTCACTATCGACTATAAATACTTACACAATATCTTACAAAGTAATTGTATAAAGTGAGTTGAAATTTTCATTTCCAAATGTGGTGTTAAAAAAGGAGTCATTACAGGTTACAGTACAACTACATGCTTGAAAGACACCAATTTCTAGAAAAGTTCAATCAAAACTGAAGCCATACATTCATTAAGAAGCATCTTCAGCTATTTTCCCAGCCACTTTCTTCTTTTCAAACAAAAACATAGAGAGCATACTCCAATCTTCCTTAATAGCACAGCCCTCTTGTTTTTTTAAAGACTAAAAGCTCTGAAAACAACCAGGATTTATTCTAATGTCATCACAAGATGAAGAACATTGGCTGCTGGCTTCCGTTAATGCCTTTAACTGATTTTATTGAGAACAGTAATAAAATACACCATTCTTTGAAGTGTGAAGACCCCTCCTAACTCCACATGTAGACAACACACAGAATGATGCAGATCTTTAGTACTACATGAAGTCCTTCTGACACCTGAAATTTACCTCTTTGTCATTAACAGCAATGTAAGATCACCTGCCTAGGAATTGGTCTTCAGCTGTCAATACTCCAGAGTAACAAAAAATAAATTAAAATCCTTATTTAACTACCAGAAAATTTGTGGATGCTGGATGTTGACTTCCATTGTGATGTTCTTCCTACTGTAATTAGATTTGTGTGCAGTTCAAGAATCCCTTTAACAGTCAGGATTTAATGTTTAATTCTCAATTCTCTTCTGGTCAATATGCATGACTTTAAAAAAAACTCATGGTAACAGCCAGGATTTAAAAGAGACACCATTACAATACTGTTTGTGTTCATTCACCATTTCCAAATCAAAGCCAGGCAGATCACCAAGACTTACTGCAATTTTCTCAAGCCTCCATCATTAATTTACCAGTCACACTGAACTTCTACTGCACCTTTCATGAGCACCTTGAACAAAAAGTCCAGCAAGACAGAAAGGAGGAGAAAGGAAGAAAGAAGAGGGTGAGGAGCCAAAGAGCTTCTTCCTTCTCTTCCCCCACATCTTAAGACTTCCTCACTCTGCAACCAGCATCACCACTGAAACTCGTTGTATTTGGGGCCTCAGCTGCCACGTAAAAACAGTCAAATGTAAATGGAGCCCACAGAGCCTGTCTGTGTGTGCATGCTCATGAGTGTGTGTTTGGAGCCAAGGTCTTGTCAGTCAGTCCATCTGTCAGTCAAAGCAATTTAGCCTCAGATGCCTGATGCAAGCACAAAGTGATGAGAAATGACAGAGGCAGACAGATGCTCACTGTTGCTATGAGGTTTTCTTTACAGTCATGCATATTGACCAGAAGAGAATTGAGAATTAAAACATTAAAACCTAACTATTAAGAGGGATTCTTGAACTGCACACAAATTTAAATACAGTAGGAAGAACTTCACAATGGAAATCAAGAGGTTCCACTTTGAACTGCAGTGAACTTCTGACACCAACAGAGTTCACTACAAGTTAACAATACTCATCATGAGGAATTATGGTGAAGTAGGAAGTGTACACAAGTAGTTCTAACACTGCATTTCCTGGGTATTTTCAGAAAAACACACATTCAGCTTCTTTTGATCACTAATACTTACACAGTGCAACTAGCAAACAGCACAAGAGGGAGAAAGACCTTTTAAACTGGGACATAGAATTCCAACACAATGAAAGAGATTGAATCTAACATTAGCAATTGTAAAAAAAAGGAAAAAAGTGTCTTTGTATTTTAAAAATGTCTGGGAAAGCATGAAAGTAGAATGTTACTAGCACATCTCAGATGGAATTTCAGTGCAGGCTGGATGCATACACCGTATGTAATTATTTCAGTAAAAGAAACAACTAGAAGTCTGTGTGGTACAGTAATTATTTTTATCTGACAAAAGGAGTTCTAAGGAGGACAAACTGAAAAAGGATAATGGTGTGAGCCAAAATAAAGTTCAGATCCTGATTCAAGATTGCCCCACATCTTAGTCTGAACAAAGTCAGAAAAAGTAATAAATTTAGTGTGCTCTGCCTGAGAGTGATGGCAGCAGTCAGACATCCCCTTCTTCCCCACCAGAGTCTCATATTCCTCTGGCTGAGCAACACAGCTCAGCCTAAAGAAACCATATGTTTATTTATGGAACACCATCTTGGCTCTCCATTGGGTGGAGTACTATACCCAAGATGTTATTCAGGCAAATTGAGTCTTTATTTCAGGGAAGTTCTGCAGTAACTGGTAATCTCCACAGTCACCACAGGAGGTAGGAAGTGGCTAATTCAAGTTCATTTTGCTTTAAAAATGAGCTAAAAAAATTTAAAACTCATCTACCACACTAAAAAGTTATTATAATGAATTACCCTCAAAGTCCCAACCAGTAGGTTAACCTGCAATCAAGAATAGAAAAAAGAAAAAACAGTATTACCACCCTTACTTGTATTTTTCTTCCTCAGCACACAGACATCCAGCAGTTTACATTGCAATATGATACACAACATGCACTGTTATTTTCGCTTTCTAGATTTTAAACTTTTCTAACAGGACAGCCTCATCCCAATGCACAAGAGAAACCTGAACAACCAGATCTACAAAATTGGGAGAACTACGAATACTATGAACATATTATGCCAGATTTCACATAAAGATTTGATTCTTCCCTCACGTTTCCAATGAAGTATTCCTTCCTCAGTGTCAGCAAGAAATTCTGATTATACAACCTCAATAGGTTTAACATTATAACTCATTATTGCTGTGCATGGCATAGGTTCTAATTTTGTAGTTTCAGCTATTTACTCCTTTTGCTCTCTCTTACAGGAAAGGAATTCTTGCCTCATTCCTGGTAAAGACCTACAGGGAAACTAGATTGCTCAATCTGGGACAGATTCTTGTAGATACTTAAAAACAAACTATTCAAACAAATCTCTAAGTATTTCTAGCTACCTCTACATGACATATCTCCATTTTATCCTGAAGAGTCTTCAAACTCCTAATTTGGGCCCATAGGCTGTCTTTTCTTCTTCCAAGGTAACAAAGCTGCCTGTAGAAAATGGGCTCTTTCATTTTAAAGGCATCTTTAAAGTATAAGATTCAGAATATCCTCCAATCTGAAAAAATACAAAGAAAGTTCATACCAGTGATCTGATTGTGCTAAGTGGAAGAGAGAAGCACAAGGGCAAGAAACAACACCTGACAAGAAATAGAAATGAAGAATACACCTAATAGATTTCATTGCACTGCCCTCTAAAAATAATCTAAATACTGGGAATGGTAAAGATTGAATTATTTGTAATAAGTTCACTACTGAAGTCCTCCACACCTGCTGACTCAAACATGGCCAAGTAGGATGGAAAAACCTCCCTAAAAAGACTGAAACCAAAAAATCTATATAAATATGTCATTTGTTAAGCAGGTTGTTGGTTGTTTGGGGGTTCTTTTGAGTGGATATCATTGAGTCTGGTGCCACAGACTCCAATCAATGACACATTTAGCACACTCCTTCACTTAATGACTTTTCACTCACATTTGCAATTATAATTCTCTGGTGATAGCAGCAGCCAACAATACTTCTCTGTAACACTGTGAGGGAACAAGTAGACAATTGCAAGCAGACATTCAAAGTCCCTTTACTTACCTTGCTGAACAAGGGCACATTTGGACAGTCTGCTAAGGGCAGGGTCCAACAACTAAGTCTGCAGCAATTTATAAGTATCTGCAGAAGCTTATAAGGGCCAGGGCACCAAGAAGTCCTCAGGGAATGTTCCCATTTTAAGTATAATCCTCTGTGAACCTGTACCAATCCCTCCAAATGAGTATAGCTGCAAATGGGACAAGTCCTGGCATCATCACACTGAATTTTGAAAGCAGAATCTGCAGCCTGTAGATTCTGCTGAAAGTACAGTGCCACAACCACCTATTTTTCCTGCTGTATAAAGAGGGCTCAACTGCTCCACTGCATTTACATCCTGAAGGATATCAGACTGAGAAGCAATCCATACACTGGTATTAATCCTAACCTTACTGCCAGAGCATATACACTTTTTAAAATTACTTCAAAAAAAATAAGCTCAATCCAACAAGCATGCAAGTCACAAACACCAGGTAAGTGCACAGCACTTAGGTTTACAAAGCATCTTTGTCCTTATGCACAAGTTTTTGTTTTTTAAAGAAAGTAAATTACTTGTTTTGCAATAATACCCAGGAGATCCATTCTTTTAAGCACACTCGTAATCCTGCTTCCACAGAGGAAACAGTGCACGCCAGAACAGCACAGTCATGGCATCCATTTCAGGATCAACAATCTCAAAAACAAAAGCAAAACCATACAGCATGAAATAACACAAAACTCCTTTCAACTACTTTCAGACTGATTATCTCCATTTAAAATGCAGATTTCACCAAGTCCTTCTCCGAAAATAATTTTCCGGATTTACTGACAGTAATTGGAACCAGACACAGTGCGCTGGCCAAGCAGCTCATTTTGAAAACATTAACTCCATATTATAGAATCAATCTTACATCGGATCTGACAAATAGACGTGGAAAATTACTGCTTTCAGAGCCTCTCAAACACCATCTCTCCCAGAATCAAGCCACCTCCTTCAATAATTTATAACAAACAAGAATTAAAATAGACTTTCCTAGTCTGCAAATTTGCTGGGAGTATAACTGATAAATTTGAGTTATGTTTCCCTACTTGGAACAACGTAAGAGCTAAAATTTAGTTACTGGACTACAAGACAAGGCATACAACTTTTTGGAGAAGACAAAAGTAACTTTTAGTAGCAATTTTTTTTTTCTAAATCATGAAAATAATTTTTCATTTTCCTACTGTCTGTTAAAAATTTTGCTTACCAACTACTAAATTAGTTGGTTTTATCTGTATTCTACACAGAATTACCCCAAGAATCACTGAACCATAGAATATGCTGAGTTGGAAAGGACCCACCTGGATCATGAAGTCCAACTCCTGGCCCTGCACAGGACACCCCATGAATCACACCATGTGCCTGGGAGTGTTACCTACTTAAGTGTCATGGCATTCACAGGAGGTTCCCCCCACACTTGTGCCTGAGAACTCAGAAGAATAGAGTCCCATCAGCTTCTGGAAGGAACATGGAACAAATCCGGGTGAAATTAATTTTGATAATCTTAAGGAGTTAACAAATATTTATCAAGAGTAGAGTCTACCCAGCTGCTGGGGGGCTCTGATGAAAGCTGAATGGCCAAGAGAAAATTCTCTGACTTCAGGACCGATCTCCCAGCACAGTCTTACCTGGGAGCCAAAGAGCCCCGAGCTCCATGAACAGAAGGGAAGCTGGCCAGGTCTCTGGATCACACAGCTGCAACCAGCGGCTGAACACCCAGCTGCAGCTTGGCCAGAGAGGACTCCAGGGGCCATCCCAGGGCTCCAAACACTCACCAGCACCCAGAAGATGGGGCAGAGTGCACTCTCAGCAAACTGGCGAGGGGATCGAAAAGCGAAGGGGGGCAGGGAAGAGAGGGCTCACAGAGGGAATGGCAGCGCTTCCACAAACATAAGCCAACCAGGATAAGCCTGAGGATGGGGCCAAAACAAACCTCATCAAGCCCAGGGCAGGAAAGCAAAGCTGTGCCCCCAGGACAGGCTGGGGAGGGCTGGCACAGCACCAGCCCTGCGGGAAAGGGCCCAGGTGCTGGGGCAGACACTGGAGGGAACAGGAGCCAGCAGGAAGGGGGTGATCCCTGCCCAGCCAGACACTGGCAAGGCCATTCTGCACACACCTGGTGCCCAGGTGGGGACCCCACTTCAGCAGGAGACTCAGGAACCAAGGAGGGTCCAGCCAGGGGCTACCCAGGTGGTCAAGGGCCTCAGGGGTATCATCCACAGGGAGAGGCAGAGGGGCCTGTTTTCTCTGGCAGAGCGAAGGCTGGGACCATCTGAGAGCTGTCTACAGCTACACCAAGATGGGAGCTGTAAAGACAATGCAGACAAACACTCTCAGCCCTGGTAGACAGGGGAAGGAAGAGCAATGGCCACAAAAGGCAGCATGGGAAATTCAGGTTGGACACAGTGACAATCTTTTTCACTCGGAGGATGATGAAGCCCAGGCACAGGTTTCACAGAGAGGCCATGGATTTGCTGTTCTTGGGGGTTTTCATGGCTTCAGGGGTCAAAGCCATGACTTATCCCAGCCAGTGCTAGTTCTATCCCTGCTTTGAATGAGCGGCTGGACCAGAGACCCCCAGAAGTCTCTTCTGACCATTACACCTGCAGCTCAGGTAAAAAATTAAGTGTAAAAAATTAATTCCTGCGATTTGCTTCCATCAGCTATAGCCTTGTTTATGTAATTGTCCTCAGACATAATGAAGTCAATATTGGATATAGAACTATCCACAGATTACATCAGTACAGTCTTTTCTATAAATAACCAGGTATTATCAATAGATTCCACTGCCAGCAGGTCCAACAGTTGTGAAATCACAAATATTTGATGTTAAAATGTTTTTATCACCTGATGCCAAATATTTAAAAAAAAAAATTACAGAGAGAATAGAAGTTGAATACCTAAGCCTACTGTATTTAAATATATTGCCAAACACTATCCCATGGTCACCTCTGTAGATGACTCAATGTTCTTCCAGAAAAAGAACTCTTCAAGATTATAATTTTATGCCAGTATATTAAAGAACAAGCAATATGAAAGATATTTTTACTGAGCTTGCATGCAGGAACTCCCTCAAATTTGAAAAAGGCAGCAGAGTGTTTCCTACAATACACTATTTTGAACATGAAAACTTTAAAATGTTACTCTGAAGCAGTACACAGGGATGCCTACATTTAAGGACTGACTACTGATTTTCAGTCTCTGTTTTTTTCCCAGAAAATCTCATTCTTGTTTCCTCCCAGTACTGAATAAGCTTTTCAAACCATCATAAACTAAGTACTGAAGATGGACAATATGACCCAAACTGTTTTTCAGTCACCTTACAAGTGCAGGCCTTCAGTAATAATCAAAATTAAACCATTTACAGTAAACAAACAGTTTAGAAGTAACTTAGGAGTAGAAGGACTGGTTCCTACAACTCACTCCCACAACAATGCAGTTTAAGCAACAATTCAACGCAACAGACAAAACAGCCTCGTGAAGGGGAAACCCAGATCATTACCTGACATTAAAATCCTGGGGTCTGGGTACTTCTGGTCCAGCAAACCTGGAACTCCCACGCTGTCACCAAGTTCCAAACTAATAATGAAAGTGACTCAATTTTATCAAGATTAGTAGCTAAAATGAACTCTCTTCCTTGCACTGACTGATGCTTTTCACACCTTTTGGTTAACTAACTAAAGTATTCCTCTAAAAAATACAAACCCCAACCCTCTGCCCACATTAGTGGGTAGTGTACTGCAACAGGAGGAGATCTGCAAAACCGAACAGTTTGTGCTGAAGACAATACTTAAACTACGCATATTCCAGGGGATCTCACTTCAACATAGGCTCTAATCCTGCCTAAGGTCTTAAACCAAACCCATCAGTGAAGTCTAAAAGCACGTGCTTCAACTCTGTTTCTCCTAAAACATGACTTGCATGTTCAGCAGGATCAGCAGCAAAGAATACCAGTACCCAGCCTACAGCGACAGGCATTCTGGGGATAACAACACACAGTTGTTCTCAAGTTAATCTTGAAGCAATTTTTATTAGCTCTGCAAAATACAGAGTAATACATGAACACAACAACTACACACAGCTGAATTCCGTGTCGTACCTCTAACAGAAAACAACTGCGCAACAAGAACATCATTTAATGCAACTTAGTATAGCTTTATAATTATCTTAATGAGGGAGGCTGTTGCACAATGACTGTTTCAAAAGCATGAAAAGAATACTCACACCACAGAGTCTGACTACTGGTATACTTTCCGGATTGTTTAAACTGAACATGGTAAAAGCACTGTGGGAGAAGGGTAGTTGTATTCTCTGTCTTCCAGCTGAGGGATTCCTGCTTCCTCTACCGCTGCAGGAATTTTTGGACTTCCTGATGCAAGTTACTTGGACAACCACTATATTAGCTGCAAACTAATTCTGGAAAAAAAAATAGAGAAAAAATATGAGTTTTCTGCCACAGAAGACAGACTATCTCAATCACTGAAGAGCATTCAATCCTCAGCACTGACAGGAAAGTATTGCATAGGCCAGGACTGCCTCTGTTGGTGGCAATATAGTGCTAAACCAAGATAGGTGAGTTGTTTAACCACAACAGAACCGTCCCTTCCCCTGCCCCCTAAAAAGACAAAAATACTTAAGACCTCTGGTATCAACATTTTGAGTGAGGAACAGTAATGAGAGCAAGATGTAGATCTCAAGAGACAGGGTAAACAACAAAAAATTAATATGGCAAACCCACGCTTCCTTAAAGATATTAACTTTGCAACCATTTAGATGCAGCTTCAATACTTCCCTGCCTCGCAAGAGGAACCTGACAGTTGGGAAAAAAATCAGCAGAGGAACATCAAGCTGCTTTTCACTCTCTGCATCAAAGTTCACCCCCACTGCAAGTCTGAACACTGTCCTTCAGCCTCTTTTGTTAATGCTGCACATTAACATGGAGCTCTTCCCACAGGCTTCTGTGCCAAACACAGTCAGCAGACTCCACCTCCATGGCAATCAGCTGAGCAATTCCACAGCAATCACTTTTCCTGAATGTTGGAAGGAACTCCAAGTCTGTTTTGTGCTCCCAGTGCTCCACTTGCCAGTACTTGGTACAGTGCAGGTTAGTCCCAAAAGCACCCAGCCCTTGGGGAGGCCAAGGCAAAGCAAAAGAACAAAAGAATAAACAAAACCCTTTCTGAGTACTCAGAAGCATTTAAAGCATCTCAGGCAAAAACTCCCCTGAAGACCTTGCTGGTATAACACATTTCTGAATACTAATATTCCCAAAAAATATCTGTGAAAACCTCTACCCAAGGATGTGGTTCCATCCTCCTTCAGTGACTGGAAATGACACACACACGAGCATCAGTTACTTCATTAGGTCAAGGGTACAGCTCGGCAGAATTTGCCCGAGTGATGCACAAGCCAAGCCCAAGAGTAGAGCTCCCACACAAAACTGTCATTAAATGTGGAGCTTCTACACTAAAGATTTTATTTTATATGTAAGAGCCCAAAATAAAAGCTCATTAAAGTTAGGTATCAACCAAAACAAATGAGCAAAAAAAGAAGAAAAATTAAAGCTGCCCACCTCATTTCACCACATTTGCATATGAAAAATGTGTTTACAAAAATAGAAAAATAAGAAAACATACGGCTCTTCATAGGAATCCTGCCATACTCAGTTCATGAACCAGATCATGCTCCCCAAGAGAGGTTTGAAGTGCAAGGATGCTACAGTCCTTAAGACTTACTTCATCTGTTGAAAGAGCTAAAAAAAAGTTCACTCAGCTTTCCACAACAGTTACTATTTGCTTCAATTGCTTTTTTAAAAGCCAAATAAACTAGGACAGGTAACTGAAGAAAACTCCCAAGGTGTTTGGACACTGACCAAACTCTGTAATCAGTTATTTTCCACGGCCTCTTCCATGGTGTTTACCTGCAGGTGCAGGACAAGTTACTGAAAGCAATTTTTAGAGACACCTTCTGCTCCTACTCTTTATCTGAGTGACCAACTGCAAATTCTGTCAGAAGGTTTAAGGTCAGGCTGGATGGGGCTTTGAGCAACCTGGTCTAGTGGAAGATGTCACTGCTCATGGCAGGGAGGTTAGAACAAGATGATCTTTAAGGTCCATTCCAACCCATTCTGTGATTCTGTAACTGTAGCAGCTCAAGCAGAGGTCAATGGACACCATATTAGCTCAACAGAAATGTTGTAAAAACATCCAAGAAACTACTCTGAGGAATCAATTCAATTAAAAAAAAAAAATCAATTTCATGTGCAGTTTGTAATCTTCTTTCATTGTGAAGAATGCAAATGTAACTGGTGCTAGAGTAAAAAAGCATCAGCAATAGCATTTCTAGAACAAGTATGTTCTGTGAAAATTGAACCTGTAGAACGGGACCAACAAAGGTACACTTAAGGAAATGCTGCAAACACAGGCCTCCAGTCATTTGTATACAATAAACTCAAGCACCAAAACTCACCAGCCTTGCACAAAGCCACAGTCAGCTGCCTTAGGCTCCACTTAAATGCAAGAAACAAAGTATCACAGTTGGCAGTATTTGTCAAGCTCTGTACCTTGCGTACAGAAATCTAACATTTAATTTCGCAAATACCAATTCAACTACAATACTACTTAAAAGTACAACACCTCAAACTAATTATATTTTACAACTCAAACCAGTAGCTTAAAAGACAGGAAATATCACAGAGTTAGCAACAGCCTGTACACCACAGTGCCTCAGTTTCCAATGACATGCAAGTCCCATCTGTGCAAAGATGAACCAGACAGCTAAAATAACTCAATTCTACAGAGGGGGAAGAAAAGACTGAAGCAAACAGCCACATAGTTCAAGTTACCAGCAGATTATAAACTGTCTAAGCTATTAAGAAATAGATTTGTAGCATACCAGTAAACTGACAGAAAACTAGTAGTCACCTTCTCATTTAAAGTAGGCAACTTAAGAAAACATTACCCCTTCTCCTGCCCCCCAAAAAATAAATTAATGATTAACAGTCTTTGAAAATTGCAGCAGAGGTTTGGTTTTACTGGGATGTCTGGTACTCTCAGGAGAAATTTAAAAGTAGTATTACACATTACAGCAATTCAAGCTGTGTAAATAAAGGTCTTGTGTCTTAATTTCTATACAAGCAAGAAGTCAGGTATCATTAACTACAACAGCACGGAACTTCACACTGAAGTTTGTGTTGTGTAAGAGAGAGCAACAAATGCACCAAACTTCTCCCTGATCTTGCAATATGCAACTTCACATTAACATACAGAATCACAGCTTCCATCAGTTTGTTAGAACCAAGGAATGTTTAAGTACACGATTCATTAGACTTTGATGAGATTTTACTGCTTCTGGTTAATATTTGGCATAACCTGACTCTTAACTGAACCATCAGCTTAGCAGATCCTGATCTAACTAGTGTGTTTATCAAGACAAGTCATTCAGCCACCATATTCAAAGCAAAAAACTCATAATAAAATTTTAATTAGGTTTCTGAACTCAAAGCAGTCATGCAAGCTGAAGTCAAATGAAGAATGCAAGACCAAACAATCATGCCTAATCACATAATATCTGAGGATATCAATTACTACATTTATTTTGTAATTAATAATATCAAAAGCATTGGATCAGCTGTGACAACTCTTATTTCAAGTTAGAGTAATTGAAAAAAGAATCCAAAGAAAGGAAGAGTCAAAATAGACAGATGTGTAATTTAAGCAAATATCACAGATTTCCTTGTTAAAGAACCTGTCTTGCATCACAGCTGAGTCAAGTTTGAACACTGGAAGTTCTGTTCAGCTAGAGATATGTACACCAATCTTCATAAAGCCCTAGAAGTCACCTTTACCTTCCTTAGCATTTCCTTGAAATACTCCCTTGATATACTCAGAACAGATGAGGGGCAGGTTGCAGAAAAACTGGCTTCCCTGATACCAGAACATTCCCAATGTTCCAGTGACCTGAAAGCACCTGATCCTGTCAGCAGACAGCTTAGTTATCCCACTGCAAAGGGCTGTGTGAAATTTGTCCTTGACCTACAGGGAGATCCAAGGGTTATGCTCACAGAACCACCACCAAGAATAACATTGCTGAACACTGCCTTTGTTGTACTGGGATAAAATATACACCTGTCAAACTAATATTAAAAATTAGTTAGCTGTAGTATTTCTTATCTTAACCTAATTTGATAGGAAAAAATGTGTTTACTTATGCTTCTAGAAGTGAGTGCAATATTGACTGCTCTTAAGTTAAAGTTTTACTGGTTAAGTTTACTGAACAATAATTTAAGATAAGCAAAACTCCAAAGAAGCAGACTAGGGAGAAGATGAGAAAGAATATTTATTTACAAGCATGATCTGTATATAATCAGATAATTTAGTTAAAGTTTATCTGCAGGACTAAAAATGTATCACATGAGGTCTCTATAAAATGCTCAAGATACTCTCAGAAAACATTGAGTTAACAAAACACACTGCACTAATCATATGAGCATGTTGCAAGCATGTTCATTACAATACTGACGCATACCAAATATGGACCAGTCAGCCAGCAAAAAGAATATGGATAAAATGAAAAAGCAATGCTCCTTCAACACAAAGGTGCCCATCTTCAGCCAGGGCCCTAGTGCGGATGAGGTAAAAGAAAGGAAGATGTGATGGAAAACTCAGCAATTTTAACTTTAAATACTTAAAGCTAACACTAATTTTTTTCTATTGCTATGAGTACTGACTCTGCAGGCCCAACAGCAGAGAGCTGCTTTAGAACTCTAGGTATGAACAGCCAGATGTGTCACCATGTGTTAAACCAGAACACAGCTTTCCGTCTGTTCTGCTTTTACCCTCTGGTTTCCCATTTCTATCTTATAAAGTAAGTCTGTCTCCTGTTTTACTATTCTAGTTTGCCTGGTACTGAGGATATGGGGAAAGGAGACAGTTTGGTGAAGGTTAAAAAACCTGCTCTGTGCCAGCAGCCCCAAGCAGTCTGTACCCTGGGGAGAGATGCTTTGGAAGCTTATGCACTCAGGAACATTTTCTGCCAAGCTGCAGAGGGTCAGCAGGGCATTTTCTGCTGTCAAGAAGTACTTTCTGGAAGGTACAAATCTGAGCCTTTCCTGGGAGTTACCAACAGTACACAACATAGCTCCCCACTCACCCCAAACTGTGAACTCACACTGTGATTTCTGCGTGTAAAAGTGCCCATGAAAGTCAGAGCACGGCCACTCCAAGCCGTGAACTGAGCAGTTTGGATAACGCACAGACACCAGCTCAGTCTTCAGAACACTGGGAAACACTCTGAACATCTGCAGAATGACAACCCTGCGTTTGGCTGAGCCCTGCTGTATCTGTGGAGAGAACAATGAAGTGCATGAATAAAGCCCTCTGAGGCTCAGCTGGCAGTTTGATTTATTATACTCACGTTAAGCCTCCAACATTCATTCTCCGCATAACTCGGATAGAGCAAAAGATTTGGTTTGTATGAACTTATTTTATTTCTTTATTCTTTACATAAAATGCCCATGTTCTTACAAATTTCACTAATACCACTTTGATATCTAACATGTTGATTCAGTGTGAAACATCGGAATTAAACGGCCTTTTAGCTTCCTCATTCCCACAGGATTCATCATGCCCTCAGACACGAAACAATCTTATCTAGGGCACTTCTTGTGAATATTTTAATCTTTTTCCTTTTATCTTTCTAACCTTCACTTCTGCAGAAATACAGACCGAATTTGCTCTACCTTCTTGCGCTGTTAAACTCTTCACTGCTGTTGTTAAGACTGAGGCATGCTGAGACAGTGTACAAGGAGCAAACTGGTCTTACTAAAAGATAACTTCAGGCATGCCATATTATCTGTACTAAATAAATTTTAAACTGCAAGGTGTGTGCTGCTCCTTTCATTCAGATGGCATCATTCAGATGCCAGCTCAGACAAAGAAATGCCTCTTTCTTGGGAAGTAGGGCATTCTCCAGTTAGACCACTTCACTACTGGTTTAGCCTATGGAACTAGCTGAAAAAGAAAAAAAGCAGGAACATTTTGAAACAAATATAAACAGGACCAAATTACTATGGATCAACTGCATCTCAGTACACTCTCTTCCATGTGTATACTTTTTACTGTTATAAATTGGTATTATAACATTTTTCCAGTAAAAATGGTAGGGTACGAGGGGTTTTTTTGTTCCATTTCTGGATTTATTTTTTTCTGTAATCCTCAGCATTGTACTAGGGGTTATGGGATCAATCATTCACCAGTGCAGCCATCCCTTTGCTCTTCTTTCCATTCCACACTCCAGCAATGCATCCAACCAACAATCTGGAAAAGACCACTGAGCCAGGCAACGAACAGTCAGGCCAGACAGCTACCCGAAGAGTTTTCCAATAAATTAGATAAAATAAGTTATGTAAACAATTTATCACAAATAAGTCTTACTACCTTCCAGACCTTTCCAGAAAAAGAAATAAATCTATCATCACACAGGTTCAGGCACTAAGATTTTGGATCATTTTAACATTATTCCATGTCATGAACGCCAAAGGTAGATCTGAAAAAACTTGCAGATGAAGTCTACAATAAACTAAACAGATTTTTCTAATGTTTTCCAGTCCTGATAGTTCTGAAAGCACTGACCTTTCCCTCATCCCAGAAGTTCCCCTGACAATGGCAGGCATGCCTTCACCCTTGTATATGCTTCTGGCTTGAAGATTTTTACCTCTCTGGAGTATGGAACACTGATCGCAACAGAAAAAATCCCCAGCACGTTCCCCACACCCAAAATGCAGCAGCATGCAACCAGCATACTGACAGTCTATTCAGCTTGTTCTCAATCTGATTATTCACGTGTTTTGTACTGACTGCCATCTGCCCACTCCTCCTCCTGTCTGTCTCTGACACAGACTTTGTGCCATCTCATAAGCCTTTTTTTTAGCACTTTTCTGCACACTTGCTTCAGGACACTGATACATAGAGGGAATAAACTTCATTGTATGATTGTTTCCTGGGGCTTCCCAGGCATTACATTTCAAATCAACTCCAATTTAGAAAAGGTTTTGCCATGTAACAGCCAGAAAAGTCCTACATACTTATTTTCTGCTTTAAAAACATTTCTATATAAAAAAAGTATGCAGATAAATTATACATATTAAAGATATGTATAAATATATTTACATACAGATTTAAGACGGAAAATAGATTCAAGACAAAGTCAGCCACTACTCACACTCTTTTTCTCCCAATTTAAACTGCAATTTGAGAACTAATCACCTGGAGATACATACCAGAGTAAGCACACAGGTATTTTTATTTTAGGCAAACAATCTGCTGCTTCATAGGCCGTGACAGTTGTCTCCATTAACTCCATGGCTGTTGTAGCCAAATCTTATCATGCATTGAAAAGGACGCTGGGATTAATTATGTAGCTCCAATCTGGCCCTTTTATTAGTATCAGGAATGTTCATTCCCCAAGTTGTACATGACAGTCCCTTAAAACTCCATCTGGCTTTTATGATTTACACCAGGAACTTCCGTGCTAAGAGTTCATTAATGTATTAACTGCACGGAGGGGTTTTTTTCCCTCTCTTTAAGAAAAAAAAAGTTTGCAACAAACAGCTTAAGTATGAACAAATTTACAAATGCCTGTTAGCACTTGGAAATTTAGGAAGAAAGATTCTATGCTTCTTTACACAAGGTTTGCTTGAAAAATTTGGAGAAAAATAAATGTCAAAGAGCCTTCGCTTTACTCTGTCTGCTGCTGACCTTTAGACCTGACACCCACTGCATCCTGTGGGAAACTTTTTCCAAGAGCCAGCCTCCTTATAAATATTTTAGCAGATTTAAGCATCCAGACCACATTTTATTTGCCCACATCTACTAAAAAAGCTACTGATTCATGACAACATATATGTGAACTTTTATATTCACATAAGTATCTGTAATGCAATAAAATATAATTAACAGAATCTTGAATGTGCTACATGAAGGAGCTTTTGAAGTTTGGGGTTTTTGGGGGGGGAGTTTGCTTGGGGTTTTTGTTTTTTTTTTTTTTTTTTTACAATGTTTATTCTTACAGCTGCTACAAGTCTCTAAAATGCACACAACTTCTTTGCTTCCTATTCTCCTGTACATGGTTTTAAAACAGATTTGCATATCCCCCATAAATAACAAAAGCACTAGGAGAAGTCCATGCATCCCTACCTTTGGTCAATAAAAGTAACAGTGATAATTCAAGTTCCTTCTCAAAATAAAAATTCAAGTGTCTCTTAGATGTTTTGCCAAGAAGCGTCCTTAAACTTTTCAAAAACAGCTCACGTAAAGGAATCTGTTTAGCTTTTCAGTGTCTAAGGATTGCACCTGTTCCTTTTCAGATAACCAGTCCTCTCGTCAAGTCTTGCATTCCTCTTGTTTCTCCACTAACACAATAAACTGTTTTGTGCAGTATGGAGCACATCACTCTGGAAAGTCACAGGAAAGATTTGGTTACTTCCACAAGGAACATCAGCACTCCTCTCCAGGTGCACTTCTCCTCCAGGCCAACCCTTCTTCCCTCTGTAGGTGGTTCCCCTGCAGAGCTATAAATCTCACAGTCCTGTACACGGCTGTGCCAGATTAGTGCTTGTAAGGAAACCTTCCAGCTGTTCCGAACGAGCCGAGGAGTCACACAAGGACAACCACGTTCACCAAGACAGGTAATCAGGAATTTGGCTCCCTCACACTGCTACAGCACTAACAAAAGAGACTGAAGTATGAAACATCAGACACTGTTCAAAGAAGGTGCTCCATTTACTTAGAACTAGATTACGCACATTGCGTTACTGAATGATTTTATGCCAGCAAGTTTCAGCTAGATTTAGCAAGCAAGAAAAAGAGAAGGAATGTTTGGGTTTGAGAGCTTATAATTGAGGGTTTGTTTCAATTTCACCCATCAAGTGGCAGTACTTTCATTATGCATGACTAAATGTTAACTGCAAGGACAAGTTTGAAGGATCAGTATCTGAAGACACAATTCCTCCCAAAGACCTTGTAACAAGACGTGTGCAGTGACAGTGTAATAAAAGCCTTTATTTTCCAGTCTTAATATTATCGAGGTTTCTGTTGAAACTTAAGTCCTTTGGGTTTTATGGCTGTTTTATCACCAGCCATCAAAACTGCATTAGTGGCCCATCTACATACGATACAGATCAAGGCTTCAGTCCAGTAAAACCTCTGTCACAGCCACATGACTTCACAGTGGTTACAGCTCCATTACCAAAAGGAGCAGGGGACAAGCTGTGTTTCACTCCAAGTTATTCCTCAGATGTCTCCTAGGACACTGTTATGCTCCTGGCTCATAGGAAACTTGCATGCAGACATTTGAGACAAGCAGCAGCTCTCAAACCCTCCCGTAAGATAACGCCAGTGAATTATCATGCATGAGAACAGCAGGACAGGATGTACAGTGTGAGCTTACATAAGGCACAAGGCACTGCTGGGAACCGGCACAAGTGAACAGCATAAATGGCTCGGGAAAATGCTGATGTCACTCGTGTACATTCAGCTTGCGCTGGCCAAGTTTCTCTGAACCCAACACTGGCCTTTCTGGCCGTTTGCAAAAACTTGCAGTTTGCTCTGCTACAGACAGATCTTGAAAAGGAACTTGTTTTCAAAAACCTGTGTTTCTTCCTAACAAGAGCTTTCTTTAAGATGAGCAAGAACCTAAAGAAAAACAGAAAATGTAATGGAGAACTGGAAAAAGCGTGTAATTGTGTACACAAACACTTGCTCCCAATACTTACTGAGAAAATACTTCAAGCACAACTTACCCCTTTTAAAATATGACCTCTGCAAACCTACGAAGGTCAATGAGACTTACAGTAGTTACTCAGTGAGCCCTGCTTGCATAAATTAAAGATGCCTAAGGGTAGCTATGAAACCGGGTATTTGATTTTTCCAGGGCACCTACATATTATGAATTAACAATGAATTGCCATTCTACCAGAGCAGCTTTCAGGTTCATTAAAAAATAAAAGAAAAAACAAAAAACCCAAACTAAACCCAACTGGGTTGGGCTTACCTCCTCCTCAACACAAAAGCTTTCCTATTTAATGTTAATCTGATTATGGAAGTTTCATATTAAATTGAGTAGGTAAGTGAGAAACTATAGATCAAATTACTTTCAAAAAATCCCCAAGACATGAGGCAAACAGTGCTTCTTCCTGGTGTATCCTTGTACAAGATATTTAAAAAATTAGAAAAAAAGATGAGTAATCTAGCTGCACAAGTTAGTATTAAGCAAAACTGTAAAGAGGGAAAACTTATTTCACTCAGCTCAGGATTTCTAGCAGCAACTCCCAGCTCTGTGCTTGGCTGCTTTCATCTGTTATTGCAGTGGCTGCACTTCAGAGCAGTGTGTGAACCACAAAAGTCAACTCCTTCAGCTTCAGAACTCCTGTATTTAGGTTCTTGCCTATGAAATACTTAAAAGTATTCTGATTTTCCACAGAGACCATCCTATAAGGTGAGGGGAAGAATACTGTTCCTAAAACTAAGTTTGCCTTTCATTACAGGTATAATGAACTTACTGTCACTCCCTTTGGTATTTCCTTGCAAAAATACCACGTAGTTCAGAGATGTCAACTATCAGGGATAGTCTGCCCTATTAGAAATTCACAAGGTTTCCTTAGCAGTGGAAAAGGACACCACACCAGCTTTGTTCTAGGCTAACAGAAGGGAAAAAAACCAACATCCATAAAGTATTTGCAGTGTGGAATGGCAGCTCTTTGAAAGCACACACTACATCAAAATATGAAGTGCAGGATGACCACAGTGCAAATCATGCAATATCACAGGTTATTAAATGTCTTTTCAAGCAAGCTCCTATTTCCATCGAAGTGTGGCTACTACAGTTCACATCCTGGCTAGAGCCTCTCTGCTTCTATAATAGAAATAGCATTGCTATCTACCCATTATTACTACAGCAGATAAGCATTTCACAGTCATTAGTATGTTTATCCAGAGGACGTTTTTGGAAAGCACCACTATTCCCGATTCATACGCAAACAGAGGACTGACTGGTGCAGAAAGACTGATCCAAGGTCACAGAGTAAGTCTGTGGTAAAGTAAGAAACTTCACCTGGTTTTGCCTTCCTGCAACTAATACTTTCTATTAATGAGTCACTGCTGCTCCTCTAAATTATTATTTCAGCAGGAAGAGACAACAGACCGCCTGTGGCATTCAAACTCTACATGCTAATAGCAGCTCTGCTCCAGGGTTTGCTAAAAAAAAAAGAAAAAAATCACACCCAACGGCCTTGTTCTGTACTGTCACAGAATCCTGTGCACTGGGCTGCTGTGGGGGAAAAAAGGAATATATATACATATATATTATTAGGTAGCCTGCCTAGTGGTAGAGTTTGTGACCCAGCTCTTTCCCTAGAGAAACAAAACCCAGTCCGTGAATAGTTTTACTCCCTCACGCCACAGACCAGCGGGCAAGGGCGAAGTGCAGGGAGGAAGGGACAGTCAACTGGAAGACAAGTTATGCAAAGCTGGGGGCCGGGGCGGGGGGCAGAGCCCCCTAAGGCCCACAGGAAAAAAAAAAAACCAAAACCGCCCAACTTCTGTTCAAGGGTCATGGGGGTCACAGTGCCGGGGTCACAGCCGCGGGGGCAAGGACCCCCGGCACGGGGGGGGGGCACCGGGAGGGTGCAGGGCTCCCGTCCCACCCCGCACAGCGCAGGGAGCCCCCTCCCAGCTCCCCCACCGCCGGGGATGGCCAGCTGCGACCCCTCATCCGAGGTCCTCCACAGGCGCTCCCCGATCCGGCCCCGACCCCCTCCCCGCCGCCTGTCCCCCGCCCCAAGCCCGGCCCCGGAGTGCCGCTCCTCCCGTACCTGCGCGGGGAGGCGGCGGGGACCGAAGGGCTGCCTCGCCCGGCCGGCGGGTGCCGCGGAGCCTCCCGGAGCAGCCGTGCCCAGCCGCGCTCGCTGCCCTCGCCTCCAGTTTGACCTTTCCGTGTNCCACGGGGCACAGAACCGATAATAAATATATAATATTGATATATATTTATATTATATATGTGTGTATATGTATGTGTGTGTGTCTGTGCATATATATATATGTGTGTATATGTATACATGTGTGTATAAATATGTATATTCCTTTTTCCCCCACAGCAGCCCAGTGCACAAGCAGGATTCTGGGACAGTACAGAACAAGACCCTTGGGGGTGATTATTTTGGTTTTTTAGCAAACCCTTGAGCAGAGCTGCTGTCGGCTATAGGGTCTGAATAACGGGACAGCCTGGTGTCCCTGTGGGCACGAGTGCCCGGGGAGCACGAGATGTGGGAGCACGTGCACAAAGGCCTTCACGGAGTCAGTCCTTCCCTCCTTTCAACAGGGACAGAGGCAGTGTGGGGATCCTGGTTTATGGCAAGTTGTGCGTGAGTGCCCTGGCAGCCAGGAGGGAGTCTGTGTCCTGGGGCATCAGGGGCAGCACCCCCAGGCAAGCAAGGGGATTGTCCCGCTCTGCTCTGCACTGGGGCAGCCTCCGCTCGACTCCTGGGGGCGGTTGTGGGCACCACAGTATAAAGACATTAAGCCATTAGAGAGTGTCCAAAGAAGAGCCATGAGGGTAGTGAAGGGTCTGGAGGGGAAGCCATGTGAGATGTGNAACCCCGCGCGCGCGCGCACTCGCTGCCGGTGGGAGGGGGCGGGGCCGCGCGCCCCTCGCGGCCAATGAGCGCGCGCCGGGGGCGGCCTCGCCCCGCCCTCCCGGAGTCACCCACGGGGCACAGAACCGATAATAAATATATAATATTGATATATATTTATATTATATATGTGTGTATATGTATGTGTGTGTGTCTGTGCATATATATATATGTGTGTATATGTATACATGTGTGTATAAATATGTATATTCCTTTTTCCCCCACAGCAGCCCAGTGCACAAGCAGGATTCTGGGACAGTACAGAACAAGACCCTTGGGGGTGATTATTTTGGTTTTTTAGCAAACCCTTGAGCAGAGCTGCTGTCGGCTATAGGGTCTGAATAACGGGACAGCCTGGTGTCCCTGTGGGCACGAGTGCCCGGGGAGCACGAGATGTGGGAGCACGTGCACAAAGGCCTTCACGGAGTCAGTCCTTCCCTCCTTTCAACAGGGACAGAGGCAGTGTGGGGATCCTGGTTTATGGCAAGTTGTGCGTGAGTGCCCTGGCAGCCAGGAGGGACGTCTGTGTCCTGGGGCATCAGGGGCAGCACCCCCAGGCAAGCAAGGGGATTGTCCCGCTCTGCTCTGCACTGGGGCAGCCTCCGCTCGACTCCTGGGGGCGGTTGTGGGCACCACAGTATAAAGACATTAAGCCATTAGAGAGTGTCCAAAGAAGAGCCATGAGGGTAGTGAAGGGTCTGGAGGGGAAGCCATGTGAGATGTGGCCAAGGTCATTTGCTCTGTTCAGCCTGGAGAAGAGGAGACTGAGAGCAGACCTCACTGTGGTGTGCAGCTTCCTCACAAGGAGCAGCATCAATCTCTCCTCTGTGACCAGTCGCAGGTCCCAAGGGAATGAACTGAAGCTGTGTCAGTGAAGGTTTAAGTTGGATATCAGGAAATGGTTCCTCCCCTAGAAGGTGTTTGGGTACTGGAACAGGGTCCCCAGGGAAGTGGTCGCAGCACCAGCCTGACAGAGTTCAAGAAGAATTTGGACAATGCTCTCAGGCACATGGTCTGATTCCTGGTGATCATGCTGTGTAGGGCCAGGAGTTGGGCTCAGTGATCCTTGGTGCTCCCTTCCAACTCCGGATGTTCTCTTCCATTCTATTCTGTTCTGTTAATTTAAAAACTGCCTTTTCTATGCGCACATTTGCACAAGCTCAGCTTGTGCCATCACAGTTTGCCTGCTCCTTTCCATCTCTACTGTTCTTCCATATCCCATGGCACTTAAATATTCCCCGAGGATCAAGCTGCTTCTCCAGTCCCACAACTTACAGCACGTTCCCATTGTTTAGAGAGCATATGGGTAATTGCTTTTTCTTTTCCCAAAATACTTGGCATAGATATCATATATGTAATATGTATAACATATGGAAGGCTGCATATTTCAATGCCTCAGTGCACAATGTGTGCATAAATGTTTTATGTGTAAATGCTTTGCTTCAAACACTTGTCAGCTGTGAGCACATGCAGCTTGCAACATGTGTAAGGTCAGTGTGTTTGACTCTGGGTTTGTACTTCGTTTCATGAAAGGTGTGTGCATTATCAGCATGTTACGTATTTCAGGCTTTAAGTCAAGATAAGTACGCAGGCATGATATTTAAATACGCTATCAATTAGCAATTACACTGTCTTTCATCTGCCTGACATGCAGAACACACTGAATACTTTATGCGTGCCACTTGCTGTCATTTTTGGAGCTGTGACAAATTTCAAATTATTTTAATCAGAATATTAATTCAGAAATACAATCCAATATTCATCAAAAATACAAGCTATGTTCAGCAAACCTTTCCTGAAGGTGGATGAAAGGGCATGGATACAGTTTTCCTGCCTTTGAAATGCACACTACCTTTATTCCAGAGTGTTAACAAACCAGTTTAAATCCTATCATGGCGAGACCAGGATCTGCAGTGTGAATTCATGCATGGTCTGGGTCTTGCTCACTTGAAGGTAGAGTTTTAATACAGAAATAATTTTGAAGAGACATTTTTAGCTGTCACTGAATTTGTGACATGGCTTATTTCTTATCAGCCCAAGTAGATTTAGTGTTGTGTTACTGACTGATAATGCTGTGGTTGTGGGTTCGATACCTGTACAGGCCATTCACTTAAGAGCTAGACTCAATGATCCTTGTGGGTCCCTTCCAACTCAGAATAGTCTGTGATTCTGTGAAAATGCTGCAACTGGATGCTATTCAGAGCAGGAGTGTTTGGGTGGAAGGCAACTCTTGCATAGTGGGTGGTGAGGGTGACACCAGCCTGTGTCGGGAAGCCGTGTGTAAATCTGCTGGCTTTGCATGGCAGTTCTGGTAGGTGCCAGCTCTGCTGGAATTTGCTTTTTCATGGGTTCCTTTAATTCCAGTCTCCAAGCCATGAGTCTGACTGTGGCCAGCTCACAGGGCTGTGAAGGGGATGAGTTTAGCCAGTCAGGAGCAGCCAGGAGTGACCTTATTCTAAGGTACCAGAGAACCATCTGGGCTGGATGTGAGTGTCAGCCAGGATAAACTGTGTATCAAGACACCAGGACTTGGACCTTCCTATTTGTAACGCTGAAAAAATGCAGTGTCTGTGTTACCGACCCCCACAAAAACTCTGTTGAGTCAAACCAGGAGGAAGACTTTGAAAAGCAAACTCTTAGGAAGGGCATAAATAAATGAGCCAGCAGGAATATATCAGTATGACCTCAGTGTGTCCTCAAGGAAGTAGTCTCCTTTCTGCACATCTCCTGTTGCTCCCCAGTCCAGCGAGGAGAGCCCTTTCTTTTCTGCCAGAGGGTCAGGCGATGTAATCAGTGTTTGTGGAGGACATAAACACAGTCCTCAGCATGAGTAAATTCAAACCAAATGCACTTCTTTGGCATTTTTATCAGTGAAATCTTAAAAAAAGCCAAGATAAGCCCATAATGACTAATTGGACGTGATGAAAGGAGATGGCACAACAATGTAGGTGAGGGAGGAGATGGAGAAATCAGTCCTGAGGAAAGATCTGGCACCCACAAGGAATGAGAGAGCCAGAGCTCATCAGTTCAAATATAATCTTCCAGAAAGGGAGGGGGCAAAAAACCAACCCACCAACGTCTCTCATTCTTGCACAGACAATGCCAGGCTCCCGCACCTGATTTCCATGAGAAAGGCCACTTCTGGCATTGACATTCTGCTGCATGGAGTCCCTGCCACAGATCTCCTCCTCAATGCAAGGCTGAAAGAGGAGGGGAGGAATAAACTCTGCTTTCCGAAAAGGCTGGAGCTGCCAAAGAGGCCCATGGAAAGCCAATTGTGCAATGAGGGAAAACAGGGAAGGAGGATTCCTGCTCATAGACACAGTGAAACGCCTGTCGAAAATAAGTGGGAGAAGGGGTAAGAGGCATTTTGGTGCATTTATACAGATGTCAGTGAGCGCTGGTTTAAAGCGAAGTCGTTGACGAGGACACTGATGTGGGGTTGATTCTGAATGCTGCAGCATTGCACTCAAGTCTTCCCTTCATATGCATAACATCCATAAGTGCTGCTGATTTCAAATCCCGGCTCACACGGAGGTTTTATGAGCATTTCTCATTCGTAGATCCTGGAGCGCTTTACAAAGACAAGAGCTATAAATAAGATGGATGGGAAAGTGAGGAATTGAGTGGGGCTTTTAAAGGGCAATGGATTGTTTCTTTAAGGGTTTCTATGGATAAGAACTAGATAAGAACTGTCATTTTACTGAATATAAAATATTTTGCAATGGCACACTGTGTCAAATTACTTGTGCATAGATATTTATGTTATTAAGGCAAAGTTTTGTCATGCTGCCTCCAAATTGTCTCTAGCTAAGCTTTTGGAAAGTACAAAAAGAAAAGCACTTATCGTTAGATTTTAACATAGTGTATGGATGTTTTAGGCACTTTTAAATGGAACAGATCAAAGCCTTTTATTCCTAAATGCCAGAAATCCAGGGATATTTGTGTAATTATGTAATTTGACCTGTCTGTTTTACATGTTCCCAAAGGTTTATTATAGGCAGCTTTCAAATTAAGTGGGCTGGAACATTTGATGCTCTCTTCCCTGTTTTCAAAGCCTGTTCAGAGCCCACACTGTGTGAGTGACGCTGCTGTTAAAGGGGTAGTGTTTTGGCTTTGTCACAAGGTGTGCAGAGAGGGAAAGGAGAGCACCCTAGTCCTGATTCCGGCTCTATGCTCCAAGGCAGCCATTTAATTTCTGCCTTCTTCATCTTCCCCCTCCACGGAGCTGGGTACAATAGTTCCTTATTCTCCAAAGTGGCACAAAGCTTAATTAACCTTGAGAGAAGGAATGGGTAAATTGCCAACAACAGGGAGAGGGTGGGGAAAGCCCCAGCACTGTAAACATGTCTGTGTTCATACTCACCTGCGTGGGACCGTTTTACCACTGAAGTTCCACTGCACCACAAACTTGGCAATTTTGGGAAAGCCTTAAACACTTCCAGTGCATTTGAAACAACATTATTATATAACCAGGAGGCAGCCACAGACTGATGGCTCAGCAATGTTTTATGCAGCAATCCTTTTACCCAAGGGTGACCTTGTAACTGAATAATCAAAGCCATATTCTATTCACAATTGCACCTGTGCTGCCACTATTTACATTGCAATAGCACCTGAAGGCCCCATTGTGTAAGGCACAGCAAACCTGTCGCTGTTTGGAAGAGACTGGAAGTGGGAGGGGAAGCAGTAACACAAGCAAAATATTTGTCTCAAGGTCATGTATCAGAAAAGTAGCTCTGGTGGGAGAAAAGATCAGGTGTCCCAAGTACTGTGCCCCATGAACAAGTGCTTTTAGGGATAAAAGGACATATTTACTTCTGGGGATATAAATATAAAATGCAGGAAGATGACAATGTCTGCCGCAGGATTTGTTCTTTGTTTATTCTTCTTGCTGGCTGTAGAAGTCCTTGTTTGGTAATTTTGGGGTTTGGCTTTTTTTCTTAGACACTTTAATATTTAGGCAAATATTAAATTGTAATTTGATTGTCAATGCCCTTATGGGAAGTGTGATATTATATGAAGTACTTTATGATTTTCCTAGTAACAGACCCAAAAGATCAACACTTTTATTTCAGATTTTTTCATTGTTGTGGTTTTTGTTGGAAAAGTTAATTGTTGCTGAAGTGATGCTGCTTTTGTAGTGCTCTTTTGTAGGGCATGAAACAATGAATCTTCAAGTCACAGCACCCCACTTTCTACCCAGTGTGTGTCTCTGTCACTATCAGCTCTGCTTTGGTTTGATCTAACCAGATGGTATCTCACAAGATGCTAGACATGAATATTTCATATGGTTTAGAAACTGTTTTTCCTCACTCTTAACTGGTAAAATGTGTTGATTTAAGACTTTTCACAACTTGAGATACTTTCTGGCCTGGTGCCACAACTCAGGCCAAAGACAGCTGAGCATTGTTGTCATCTCACAATGTGGGAAGCAGAGGATATTTTGGACTGCTGGAAAAATGGAGCTGAAATTTTCCATTAAAAGGAAAAAAAAAGCATTGTTCAGACAGCAGTCTTCCAGTCGAGCTGTACAAGTTACATTTTTTTGGACATAAGTGGAAAGTCAGAGGCATTAGATCAATGCAATTTTTGATCTATTGAATCAGCAGCCAAGTTAATTTCAAATCTGTGAGCCAGAAAACACTTTGTTTCCATTCAAAGTTGGTTTTATTTCAGTTTAGGCCATTTCTAACACTGCTTTCTTATTTACAGTATCAGTCTTCAACCACTGTATCCTGTGATATAACTCAGTCGCCTGCCTTTCCCTCAGACTTTGCTTTTGCTCCTCCTTGGAGATTTGAGTGATTCCTTTTGATTTAAGTCGGTGTTGGTTTTAGTGTATAATCAATATCAAGTTGCAAGTGCTGCACAGAAGCTCTGAAGCTTGTGAAACCAGTTTTTTGGTTTCTTCAGCTGCACATGAAAATTTTTATTTTACCTTTTCAGCCACAATCCAGCTCCAGATTAAGACACACACAGCTTGATTCAGTTGCACACACATAAAACTTTTGTGCCATTTAAGATATCCTAGACAACTACAGCTCCTGCTTCAGAAGGTCACAAGTCCACTGTAGATCCTGTGTAATTTCTGACAGTCCCATAAATACATCTGAGATACCCTGGGGCGTCTCCAGTGACTCTTGGCACTTGAATTTTGATTGGTTAAATGTAACTGGGCTGTGTGCAGGCATTTCCCTCTGAGCTGGGTCTCTATATTCCCACCAGAGCCAACAGAGACCCAGCCAGCAGAGCCTAGAGAGCATCCAGCTGACCAGGCCTCTGGTGTCCACTCTGGGGCATGGGATCATCCTGCTTTTCTGCTGGACATTCAGTTGACGCATTTTTCTGAGCAGGGGGTGTTTTGCTCTTTCGTGTGCATGCTGGAATCTAATTTAAACAGTCTCTGCATACCAGACAGAGTCACATATAGGAGGAGCCGAGTAGCAAGGGACTGAGAATCCAGGACTTTCTTTTCAGCTAGAAGGCAGACACCTAGAAAAGGCAGGCAAATTCCCAAGCAAAAAATCCTCCTTAACCCAGCTGTGGTGCTTCTCTGTCCCCCAACACAAGCCTTGCAATCTCCTGGAATGGTGGATGGTCCATTCATAGAAATGAGGAGTTGTGGTCCCTCAAGCCACACTTTATGTCAATGTTCATCTGCTCTGGTTTAATTTATGTTCTACATCATATGTTTCTGCTGTTAGGCACACATTCCACATGGAATCTGTAAGGTGTAGATTCCCATGTATTATCAGTTGAAAGTAAGAAGTATCAAATATCAACCCCACTTCAGGAAATGTGGGATACAAGCGGTGGCAATGGTAGAAGAAGAGCTGGGAACTGACATCAGAGATTCAGGATGATACAGAAGATCACGCAGATGTAGCACAGGGCAGAAGAAAAGAAATCGGGAGGAAGAATCAGATGGATTGGAGAACATGAAGTTAAAGGAGAAGAGGGAATAGCATGCTACTTGAGAGGCAGTGTCGGACAATACTGGAAAAAACAGAAGATAAAGCACAGAAGAAGGCGTTGGTCCTTTGGCTGGACTACAGTATCTCCCCAGGACACCAGCGGAACAAAGTGTTGAGATTCACAAGAAATCTGTGAAAGCAAAGGAAAACATTTAGGCTGCATTTACCAGAGCACTTTAAAGAGCAGTGTAATTCTGCCCTGATGGCAGAACAACATGGGGGTCACAGCATCCCTGCCCTCCGACACACCAGCCCTGCAGGGCCAGAGGCAGAACAGCTCCTGAGTGACTGAGTCCCACTGTCTGCTATTACAAACAGCCTCATGAGCAGGTTCAAACCTGTCAAATTTCGTCACAAAAGTAGTTTGGATGCCCCCCACTCTCAACACATTGCAGCTATTAGACGTCCCTGTTCAATTGGTTACAAATCTGCACTAATTTTTTTCTGAGACAATTTATACCACCTGTTTCTGCACCAGAATTGGCTTTTCACTTAAATAGTTTTCCCCAGTGTTTCCCTCCTTGTTGTATTTTTAGAAAGCAGTCATGTTCCCTTGCAGCCACTCTTCTGCCAGACTAAACAAGATTTCTTATGAAACAGGACATGATAAAATAGGCCCTCCATTCCCATGGTCCTTCAGAAAGCCCTTCCTTTCACTTAGTCCACACTGAATTTGTCTCTTCTGAACTCGTTCAGTCAGAGGTGGGCACAGTTTTTCAGAGAGGCTGGAGGGACAGCAATGCTTGCTTGTGATCACAGCTGCATTCCAAGTCCTGCTTTCAGCCTTGCCAGTCATTCGGCATGTACAGGATCCATAGCATCTCTCAGTCACAGTCCTTACAGGCCATTTCTGCCCCTCCTAGTGGAGTACTTGAGGGGCCACAGTTTTCCAGGTTGACCACTTCCCTCAACAGATGCAGGATCCTGCAGATACTCTGGCTGCAGTTAACTTGCCTCCAGGAAGGCTATGATTCCCCCTTCTCCTCATCCCCAGTAGTGCAGAAACCCTTTGCAGAAGATGAGTTGGATTCTTACCTGTATGTGAGCAGCTCTCATCTTCAGCATAGTTTTGGATCCTCCACCTCTGTCGAAGCCTGAGTGCTTGTAATACGTGGGGGAGAGGTTCTGCCACACAGCACTTCTGCAGCTCTGTGAGGGATCCCAGTTCCACTGGCCCTCCAGCAATTGCAGGAACACAGCAATGGTCACCCAGCTATACTTTTCCTGCAAGGAGCATTGCCTGCTATGCTTCCCTTGAATAGACAGCACAACATATAATTTTTTTCCTAAAAATCAGAACAAAGCAAAAAAAAATGTTAAAAATAAAGTGTTACGCCCCAAGGTCATCTATCTTTATGATCTCACCAACTTTCTTTATACCACCTTTATCTTTATTGCAGTTTTTCCTCAGGAGGATTTAACCTTCAGACTCCTTATTCTAAGCATGGGAGTTCTTTTGCAGTGGCTGCAAATATTCTTCCTGGGTTATATTACTTTCCTTACTTTTCAAAACTAGTCCACCACACTTTTGTTTTACAGCTGTTATAATCACAGTCATTGAAGTGCTGGTCAGAAGAGACTTCTGGAGGTCTCTGGTCCAACCACTCACTCAAAGCAGGTATTGTACTAGCACCTGCTGGGATAGGTCATGGCTTTGACCTTTAAAAATCCCCAGGAATAGAAAATCCACGGCCTCTCTGTGGAAACCTGTGCCTGGACTTCATCACTCTTGAGTGAAAAAGATTGTCATTGTGTTCAACCAGAATCTCCCATGCTGCCTTTTGTGGCCATTGCTCTTCCTTCCCCTGTCTACCAGGGCTGAGAGTGTTTGTCTGCATTGTCTTTACAGCTCCCATCTTGGTGTAGCTGTAGACAGCTCTCAGATGGTCCCAGCCTTCGCTCTGCCAGAGAAAACAGGCCCAAAGGGTTGCACTGGGTGGGAATGGAGGTTATGGTCACAGAATCATAGAATATCTCAAGTTGAAAAGGACCCAGAAGGATCTTGGAGTCCAGCTCCCTGCTCCTTGCAGGACATCCTGCCACTGAACCTGATGAGTAAGAGCATCATCTGGACACCCCTGCTTGGCCAAGGGGCTCAGATGTGCCCTGTGGTGGGGCCACTGGAGCCAACTGGGATCAGCTGCGTCCAGCACAGGGAGCCCCAGTCTCTCTACCCTGCAGCCCCATGGCCTGCCCCAGGCCAAACCCTGCCAAAGCACCAGGCTGACCAGCCCAGCTCCCTTCAGAGTTGCCCCTTGGCTCATTGCTGAGGTCGCTGGAGCGAGATCTGCCCTTGAGAAGTTTTCATGGACTCTCGTAAGTGGAGGGCATATGGAGGGGAACTTCCTTACAAAAACTTTAATACTGAACTTTCTCACCCAGAACATCCAATTTTCTGTATTTTAGAAATTGATTGTTCTAATTTGTCTTCTAATAAAAACAAACCCTTCATCATCAACTCTCTTTTTGTGGCCTGGTGTGCTCACTCTGAGGACCATTTACAAGTGAGTCGGCGCTAAGGCTTTGTCTTTCCTCCGGTGCCATCACAGAGTGTCAAACCTGTCATCACATCTCGCCCTTGTCACACCTTGGCTGTCCTACCAGAAGGACTTTGCTGGAGATCATTATAGTCTCTGCTCACTTCTGAGTCCCCTCCACAATACAGGGTAATCTGTCTCACTGAAAACTGGGGGAAAAAAGTTCTTTTTTGCTTCAGACTGTAATTAGATTATCTTTAGTTATTACTCCACTCTCTCTGCTGAATAGATATGCTTTTACCCTCTTCTCTTGTTAATTATATGGCTGGAAATCTTTTACTGTGATATATCTTTTGCCTTGCTGTGTTAACTATTCTCTCTAATGTTTCCCTAGACCAGAACAACATCTGTGTACACCACGGAGGCCACAGTTCCCATCAGGTTTTGATGAATGAACCTCCACCAACCTTCAGCATTCCTCACAGAATGCCATGCACTGCTATTACCTAAAAATTAATTGGAAACATTATTGGAAACCTTGCTTAATGTAGCTCCAGAGACTGGCCGGGAATTAATGACTATGGCAAGCTCTACTCCATCCAAAATTTCTTCTGAAAAACCTCAAGTGCTAAGGACAAACTGGATGGAGAATGGAGGGAGTGGTTCAGCCCCAGCAACTAAACTGCAGTCCTGAAGGGTGATGTGTGATACTCTCTTTTACTGTGTCAGACACCTGCTGATGGGAATATTTTGAACAGACAAAAGTTTTTGGCGTCAGCCATTTTGCCAAAGTCCCTTTCTTTTGTAGGAAGTGGATCATATTCCTTCATTTACCTACTTGGTTAATTATTTCAGATATCTGAAAATATTCTGAAAATCATGTTTTTTTTCTGCAGTGATCAGTGAGACAAAACTTCAAAAATAAACAAAACTGGAAAAATCTACAAAATAAGCAGCAGTGGGGCCATTATCTTGCTCTGGGCTGGCTGGCATAGCTGGCTATGGCTATATTTTTAAATTTCTACCATTCAAAACAGGATGGGCTCATGCAGACTGCACCAGCTCTTGCATGTTGTGCAGGAATTCTTTGGGAAGACACTAACTGGCTGAAATAACAACATCTTCTCTCACAGTGTAAGATAGGGAGACTTCAGTCCCAGTGCCCAGGAACTTTCCCTGCATTTTTTCATCTGTTTGTGTGGGTGTAACCTGCATGACAGCTCTGTAATTTATATTAAAATAAATTATGTATTTAAAAAACAGGGGAAGGGAGGATCCACAACTGTAAATCAAACACTGCAGTTCTGATATTTGTAAAGATACTGCAATGAATTATTTGCTCCATCCCTATGAGAAGCTGCCAACATCAAGTTTTTGAGAATAAAGCATATCCCATGAATCCAGTGTAGTTCTTAGGCCAGTGGGTAAAGGCAAAGCAGTTTTGCCTTGGCTGTAATAAAAATCTTGCCATAGCCCTGTGGAAATGTCCTCTCTGACAGGCAAAGAGAGCTGGTCTAGATGTGCACTGCTTAACCCAGGTGATACCCCACATCAGCATATTTCAGATCTCCAAGGCCCCTTTCTGTGATGAGACATGAGGAACTGAAGGGAGGAAGGCAGAGCTAAAATTTCTGACAAGGAGGAATACCCTCCTCCAGAGGAAATTGCTGTAAGGCAGAGAGTGCAATGGCCTGAAAAAGTCATGCTTTTCAAGAGAAATTATAAATTACTCACTTTACACCAGCAAGGTCATTTGGGGCTGACAGGTCTGCCCCAGCTCCAGAATGGTTGGATGTTCTTGTTGCCAAGTTTCCTGGTGATATAGACCTCAACTTGGACATAATTTCCGGAAGATAATGTTCTGGGAAAAGATGCAAGTGTTCGGAAGAGTGTTAGAATTCAAGTAATCATGATAACTTTGAGAAATAGCCTAGAACTGATAAAGCAAAATTCAATAAAAGCAAGTGCAAAATGTTCTGCCTTTGAAAGAAAAACAAAATCAATAAAAATCCAAAATGGTCAATATCAGTCTATGCCCCAGTATATTAAAAAAAAGAATACAGAGCTGTATTAGACCAGGGGCTGAATATAAGCCAGCAGATAAGATGCTGATGAGCCATTCTCATGTATGTCACATGTAAGAGATAAAGGCCATTATTCCACTCTATTTAGCAGGGGCAAGATCTTTTCTGGGGTGTGTGTCCCATTTTGGGCACACATACTTTAGGGAGTAGGGGACGTGTATGTGCACACAGACGTCTGCGTGCTCAGGGGAGGGCTCAGCAAGAGCCACAGCAGAGCTCAGAGATTTGGACAGTGTGACGCTACCTAGAAAGGGTGACCAAAGCAGGGTTGTTGGTTTAATAAAAACAGCATAAAATGTGGATGTGGAAACAGGATTCCAACAGGGAGCAGAGCTGCAAAGGGGATAATCACCGTTTGTTCCCAAGACCAGGACTAAAGAGGCGTTTGTTGCACACTAAGAGCAACCTTGCTTAGATATTAGGAAACAATTAGCAGTGAGGAGGGTGGGGATGTGTTCCTGGGAAGTGTGTGAAAGCCCAGGATGGGGGCAGCAGGCTTCTTTGGAGGGCTTTCAGTTACCTTTGAGTGAGGAGATGGTGTGGTTTGAGTTCCCTTCTTGCACTGTGGTTCCTGAGAAAGGAGCCTGCCCATTTCCCTTTCTTTCACCTCCAGAGCAGAGCAGGACACATTTCCAGAGGCAACAAACAGGAGGTGGTTCTGCTTTTTCTGTTGTCAGTTCTTTGTTTCTATCCCTTAGGATATTCTTATACTTTCCATTGAATTCACATCGATGTTTTTAAAGCAAGAATTTTTACTTTTTTACACTTAGTACTATTAGAAAGTGTAAATATTTACAATATCACTTTTGAGTGAATATTCTGTCATTTCCAAGAGTTGGGATAAATTGTGACTTCATGGTTGAGGTTGCACTATGTTGGCTTTTAGTATCACACGCCAGCATCACAATAGTGACGTTACCTTCCTTGCTGGTGCCCAGTGTAACAGTGTATCTTTGTCTTCCAAAGTCTTTCTGCTTTTCCTTATCACCCCATTCACTCTCTGGAAGCCGGCCAGATCTACGTCCTCTGGCCAAGGGGATCAGACAGGGTGAGAGAACAGAAAAACAGTGTTCTCTCTGTAGTCTTATGCTCTCCAGCAGGAGCTGCCAGGTCAGCAGCAGTTTCTCTGAGGAAGGCTCACAATCACAAAACAACTTGTCAAGGCAGAGACGGGGCTGGAGAAGCAGGAGAAGGCCTGAAGGGCAAATGCAGCTCACATTATTTACCCATTCCAAAGAAAAGTCAGTAAGAAGTGAATGCACAGCCTCTCTCTCACTAATTCTAGACCTCCTCTGGTAGATACATTATATTTTCAGAGTATGCCTATTTCTGTGTTATATTTCTGAACATCTTTCATCAATGAGTGTGAAGAACATATGAGAGTTGTAGCAGCATAGAAAAGCTTGGGTTGGGAGGGATCTCAAAGATCACCTAGTTCCAAGCCCCCCACCATGGTCAGGGATATCTTGTACTAGACCAGGTTGCTCAAAGCCTCATCCGACCTGGCCTTGAGCACTTCCAGGGATAAGGCATCCACAGCTTCTTTGGGAAACCTGTTCGGGTGCCTCACCACCCTCATAGGAAACAATTTCCTTCTGACATCTAATCTAAATCTCTTCTCTTTTAGTTTAAAACCATCTCCCACCTCATCCTATCACTATCTGCCTGTGTAAAATGTCTCGTGAGAACAAGAGAGCAATCACAACAATATACAAAAGTAAGGGCAGCAGTTTCCACCTTCAGAACATTCTTTCTTAAGATCTCTCAGCTCCTCCACCCTCCTACTTTGATTAGCTGTTCTCCCCCACCCCTGAAACTGCATTAATTTGCTGGCACACTTTGGGCATGGTGAGTGTTGAAACTATGGTTTTAAAGCCAAGGAAAATCCTACCAACTCATGCCCAGGAAGTCAGGTGTTGTCAAAACAAACATTGCTATTTTCTGGACTGCCTCAATTTGCACCTTCCTATGTTTGTTTCGTCTTTGCCCTACAAAGACCTGGGGCTGTGTTCAGCAGGCACACGACCTTCCCAACATGAGCTTTGTTTTATCCTGAAGAGAAGGGAATGTGACCTTTTCTAGTCATTTGTGGCATCTTGCAGTTGGCTTTAAGCTGTGCATCTGTTGCCTTTCTTTGGGCTTAGAATTAAAAGTCAAACACGGTTAGAGAGGAAAAAAGGGTTTTACCTCTGTATTTATTCAAGGATTTTTTGGTGTATCACATCTAGGTAGAAAGCACCCCGGAGTGCACACCGAGAATGCACACCCAAAAGTGCCCACCAGGATGCCCACCCCAGGAATGCACCAGGGTGCACCCCCTGAACAATGCACACACACACACACACACACACACACACAGACAGATGCACAAAAATGCACCCAAAATGCACCCAAATGCACACACCTCGATGATTTGCATATACAGTTATAGAGCTTGCACATTAGCATATCTATCAAAGATTTCCCAATGAGAGGCTCAAGAGAAGCTCCCGTCTTGAGGAACCTTCCCCCTGGGGGGCCTATCTTAGTTTACAGAATGTGTTCTGGAGAGGACCTTGGTGTCTGGGGCTTTCTGACCCAACTGCGAGGTTCCCACGATGTTTGGTCTCTTGGCTTAATGGAACTTTGGGTCTAAGCGAGTTATCAGACTTAGGGAATTACAAGTATGTGGGCTAAAAGCACTAAGGATACATGCAAAGGGTGTATGAAAGGGTATATGAGAGGGGTATATGAAAAAGCAAAAAATCATCATGGCATCACATCGGTTGTCCCAATCCCAGTTTGTTCAGTCCTAGCATGTTGTGCACTCTGGGTATGCATGTGAGTGGCATGCGTGCCAGTGCTGCTCCAGGAGTGCTGAGACAGACACAAGCAGGCTCAGATGCACCACACTGGCAGATTTCAGAGATATATTTTCATCGTGGCAGGGATTGAAAAGCCAGTCAACATCAGCTCAGCCAGTACAAGACTCTTGCTTATGACTATGCACCCAAGGTTTGTCTCATCTATAAACTTTATGACAATTATTTCACCTGTGTTTTCCTTCCCCTACGGACGTGGACCAGCTGTATTGTATTGCATTGTGCTCTTCTCTTGCAGCAAAGCTGCTTTGTATACTTTATCTTATTAAGGACTGGAGCTCACTGGGAGCTGAGGGGGAGGAATTTGCACTCCTTGAGGCAATTATCCAAAACCTCTATGAGATATCTTAAGCTTTGTGCAATTCAGAAGCTAAGGGGGAGCCCTTGTGCATATTCCAAATTGGGAAATTTTCATCTCTAATAATTTTTTTAAATTACTTTTAAAATTCAGAGTATATGTGTCTTAGCAAAAAAGTTAATAAACTTTCTGGGAATGCCTGCAAAGGATCAGGCAGTACAGAAAGGAGTACTGAAGCTTGGAGAAGCCGGGGATGCTCACGCCAGGAATGCTCACAGAAAAAATGGCCTGGAGGATTCAGAAGTTTGACCACCTGGCACACGAGTTTGGATGAGGTGCCCAGCTTGCTGACAGGTGGTTTTCTTCCTCAGCATTAGCTCTGTCAGCACAAACCCATTAATCAGTTTTAAATAAATGTCACTGTGAGTACAGAACCTGGCCTGACTCCGACAAAGTGCTAAGAACCTCCATCCCTTTTTCCATGAAGCTGGCATAGCAGGTGGTCTGTCCTTTCAAGAATTTGCTGCTGTTCTATGAAGAAGTAGAAAGAAAGTGTAAAAGGTTGTAAAAAGCCCATGTATTCCCTAAAGAATATCTGACTTCATGAAAGAAAAGGTATAGTTTCTCTTCTCTTTTTTATCAGTGTTATAAAAGTGGTATTTAAATAGTATTTTCCCCCTCACAATTCAGGGGAAATATCAAAACTTAAATAGTGCATATAAAAGAACCCCCATTTTCTCATAACCTCTGCATCTCTGAAAAATCCCCAAACAAACTAACCGGATGAAAAACAGAAACTTAGAAAACCAGGGCTGGTGGCTCATTGAATTAACAATAAAAAAAATCAGACATACCAAGAAATTTCTTGTTATTTTCAGTGCTGCTCCATATGTCATTTTTGTGGGGCACTATGTTCTGGTGATGCCCTGCTGATGTGGTAACAGGAATGATCTATAATATTGCCATTATAAACCTCATTTTTATAACCTGGATGTGCACATTTGCTGTTACTTGGTATCTGTTATAAAAAAATTCAATTTTCTTTTTAATGACTTGATAATTTTTCAAGTAGAAAAATATGAAAGGTTCCAAAAAGCAAAAAAGAGGCGGTTTTAAAAAAGAGAGAAGAATCAACAAATGCTAGGTTTATTAATTATTTTTAGTAGTAATAGCTGTAAGTTGTATTTGTATTGCAGTGGTGCCTGTATACTCTGTAGAATTAGGTGCTGTACAAACACTTGATTTTTTTTTAATGGATTGAGTGGTGGCAGAAAGTATTGTACTGAAAGCCTTATGAATTCTTATTTATTGTTTTTTTGTCTTTGATAGTGCCCTAGTATCTGTCTGAGATTTGGCTTTTATTGTGATAGATGCTGTACATGTACTCAATTATCTCCGTGGTGAGAAGCACTTTAATGCACGCTCACTTTTAAGGGGGAGCTGAAACACTCTCCACGGAAAAGAGCATATCTGTGGAGCAGGGAACAAGCCTCATCACATAAAGCACATAAAGCACATATTTCTTGCAAAGCCACACTGTAGAGGTGCAACAGAGGTGTCTCAGCAGCCTCTGCTGAATGTGCTGCTCTGTCTACATGGTGATGAAGACCTGGGCTGTTGGCTCAGGCGCTGGAATTAGAGAGGCTGTGTTGGTGCAAAGCTCTTTCCACACTAATCCATAGGTATTCCACGGAACCACCTTGCTTGATTGGACCTCCAAACTGGTGAGACCACAGAGCTGCCAGGCCCCAACTCAGTGAGGCCCTGAATGGGATTGACAAGTGTCTCTATCTCACACAGGGAGGATTTACTCTTCTCTCTCTACAACTACGTTGTAGAGGAGGCTGTGGAGAGGTCAAGCGTCGGTGTGTTCTCCCAAGTCACAAGTGACAGGACAAGAGGAAGTGGCCAGGGTGGTGTGAGGATTTAAAGAATACAGTTACATGTCTCAAAATACTGTGCCCAAAAGATAAGCTACCACAATGGAACCTGAGATGAGCACAGATGGCTCAGAAGGAAGGAGCTAATTCTGGGCCTAACAGAGGTAGAGGTTTGGTTAGCATCCAGACAAAAATTCCCACCATGGCAAACTGTGGGAAAGGAAGCAAGTGCTTATGCAGATGCCATCTCAAGTAATGGGAATGGCATCTACACCCCGTGAATACCCAGGACTTGGATTGCATAAAAGTGGTATCTCCAGAAGAAGGACTCTGGGACCTCTGCCACCAAAGATGAGGGTGAAAAAGGACCAGCGGAATACTGCAGGAATCCACATGGTGGTGATATCTTTTGCTTAACCTCTCTGTCTCTCACTCTCTTTCTCTTGCCCTCCCCTTCCTATTATTTCTATCTCTCTTCCTTAAATTTACTGTTAAATAAAATCTGTACTATTGACTTGGCATATGGTCTCATTTGCACCTTAACTCAGGCAGAGGCATCTCTTATAATTGAATCATAACAGATGGTTTAGATTAAATATTAGGAAAAATTTCTTCACTGAAAGGGTGGTTCAGGCACTGAAGCAGGCTATGGAGGGAAGTGATGGAATCACCATCTCTGGAAGTGTTTAAAAGGCATGTGGATATGGCACTTGGGGATGTGGTTTAGCCATGAGCATGGCAGTGCTGTGTTAAGGGATGGACTCAATGATCCTAGAGGTCTTTTCCAACCTTAATGATTCTATTCATTCCTACGTATTGGGCTGCTACACCTGTGCAAAGCCCTCATGGACTTTACCATCTCTGTGCTGCCTAATGAAGGAGCAGGTGCCCAACTGATCACCCAAAAAAGGCAGAAGGAAAAGGTAAAGAGCACTTTGCTCTCTATTTTTTGGAGACCATCATTTGGGTATTGGTACCCCACTAAGTGACATGCCCAGGATCACAGAGGGTCACAGGACACAGACACAGCTGGATCCCAGGATCATACAGACAACCATGTTTCTGACACAGTTAGTAGCTGATCCCAGACTCCTTCATTTGTAATCCAGTGTCTTGCATAGGATTTGATTTGCCCAGAATCCCCCTTGGATGGGTGGCTTAATGCAGTGTAATTGCTTTTTCCTGCCCTCAGCTAGGCTTGTCAGCAGAGTCAGCCTAGGTTGTGGTTGAAGACAAAAGCAAACAAAGGAATTGAGGCACTTCTAATTTTGATAATACACAGTTTATACCCTTCTCACTATCTAGTCTTGAGCATCATGCTCTCAAATTTGCTTTAGTTTTTACTTCAGTTTTCTTAGATTAACCATTGTGTTTCAGACCACATTTAGTCAGACACATATACTAACTTTTTGGTTGGGTGCAGCATGCCCAGACAAAGCATATTGCACTCCTTTCTCATGGCAAGTCACGCACACTGCTCATGAAGATTCACATTTAAGCCTCCCTCTCTCATGATGCATTGTGCTGCCTCCAAAGACTAAGTGAGCAGTAACTTTCATTAAAAAAAAATCATAAATATATTTTACTGCTTGGACTTAGTGCAAATGCACAACTGACTCATTGGCTCGATAGATGTAATTGCTCTCAAGGAGCCTTTATGGTCTATTGTTTCAATTATAAGTGAATTACATAGTCCCCAAGTACTTACTCACTCTGCTTTCAAGGAGAGTGAAAAGACCAAGTCAAAGCAGGAAATTAGACAAAAAGGATGTCATTTTATTGAAACTTTTCACCTTCTGAGTGAGGAAGGCAAACACATCAAGCACAGTCCAAGCCATTCCTGAACGACGTATTTTATCTGCCTGAAACCATTACAAGCTCTAAATTGTATAAATTCAGATGCTGAAAGACGAAGGCAAAAATCGAAGGTAATATACGCATGGAAAAGACAAAGTTCATGAGGGATGAGACACGGAGTAGAATGAAACAGTCTTCTTTCCAGTGATAAGTGATCGGGTAAGGGGGAAAGGAACAAAAAAAGAAGGATTGGAATTAGGTCTCTGAAAAGCTGAACTGTACTTTGAAGGACATCCTGCCCTTTCTCCTGAGTAGAAAACACTTCTGGGATCTGCAACTTCCAGTAGCACATGCTCGCCATTGGAAATCACGACATTCTTCAAGAAACTATGGAAAATGCTAAAATCGGGCAGGAGAAGCACAGAACAGATAATACTTTGTAAAATAAGACCTTCAGGTAACAGTCCTCGCAAAACAGAGGGCAACATATAGCAAAGCTTTAGTGACAACTTGGAATGAATTTATCATAAATAAGGGAATGGAAATAGCCTACAGAACCAGAACAATGCATGAGGAATAAGCGAAGATATTCTGCATATTTCATCTAGAAAGACTCTGAGATGGGACAGAATTATAGTAGTTTCACAGTATTTCTACACAAAAAAATTATTGATGTTTTAACCTATATTTCATCAAGAACATTTATAAACAGGAATGTGAATGCTTAGGTGAATCCCTTGAGATTTTGGATGAAAAGATCTTCTCATGTTTCATTTTCTAGGAGAGTATTATGTACAAGACCCTCTGAGAAACATTAGATTCAGCAGGGATTAAGAAGATAATGACAGTGGAACCAGTGTTCAAATATGGCAGAGCTGTGTGCCAATATCCCACAGCCAGTAAACAGGAAAAAAAATATCAGGGTGATTTGGGGTGTTGATGAAAGGACATCCATAACTCCTGGAAAGGGGAAGGCAGTGTTTGTTTTCCTGTCATTTGGTTGTGATCTGTGTCTGGGTGCTTGAGATGTGGTCATGATTCTTGAGGAAGTTCCGGGCAGAGGTTTTCTTTGCCCAGAGAGAGGATTGAGAGAACTCATGGAAAACATGACAGAGAAGCAAGTGGAGAAAACACTGGGTCCAGAGATGGATTCAAGACTCTATAGACAACTCAGAGTTGCAGACTCCTGCTGAACAGGAGAGTCAGGAGTGCAGAGCTGTTCTGGAGGACCAGCTACACAAGCTTGAAGTTCAGTCAGATACACCTAAGCAGAAAAACATGGATAGACAAACAGGTGTGGTGCCTGACATGTTGGAAAGAAGGAAATTTGAATGGCAGGGAAGTACACTGTGCCCTCCGAAAAAAGAAGAAAGAATATCATCTTTAATCAGACACTGAGACCTAGAGTGAGGAGGAAGGAAGGAAGGAAGGAAGGAAGGAAGGAAGGAAGGAAGGAAGGAAGGAAGGAAGGAAGGAAGGAAGGAAGAGAAGGAAGGAAGGAAGGAAGGAAGTGAGAGCTGCTGATCAGGGAACCATAAAATTATTCTATTCAGTTTGCTTTTGCTCACAGCTGGTCAACAGGCGAATGCTTAGGACAGGACAAGCCTTGCTGGTAAGCATCTTGATGGAGCTGGGCACCACAGGGATGGACTTTCTCCTGTTTTTGAGGTCCCTTCTCTGTCACCCAGAGAACATGCAGGCAAGAGATCCTCTGGCAACATGTAATGGATTGCGTCTGAGAGAAAATAAGTGAAAGAGGAATGTATTCTTTTGGAAGCATGCTCTGCTAAGCCATGCTGGTTCTGGGGAAGTTTTTGGCAGTATGGTAGTGTCACTGCAGCCTCCTGAAATTTGGCAAATTCAAACAACAAGGCCTACCAACCAGATTAAGTATCTTTGGCACCTGGTTGTAAGTGAGCAGGTCTGCTGGGAACCACACTATTCATTTCTCCAGCTGCTGGGTCACTGCCTGGGACTTTCCCATGCATAATGGCCAGCTGAGACTCTCTGCTGGCACCATACTGCAGCCTAGAGGTGATACTTCCAGAGTTACAGTGCCGTGTTGACTTCAGGCTACGTCTTGTGAAACCAGTGCTGCTTACAATCGTCAGCACCTAGAGCCCAGAGTGGTGCTGAGGTTTGCCTTTGCCTGTGTCCCTCTCCATGAATCCTTAAATCCCAAGGGACTTTGTTAGTGAGGTGCACCTTCAGTTTTGTACTGGTCAAAATGCCTGCATATTACATTTATTTATCTCTGGGGCTGTACAGAAATTTAAAAGCACTAAATACAACTCAGAGTTTGAGTCTTCTTTTTTTCTTTTTAGCTGTTTTAGTAATTATTATTCAATCCCATTCTTTGCTACCCGTGGGACTAACAATGATGGAAACTAGATTTGATCTATTTAAACCACACACAGTGCTAAAATTCAGGTTCAGAGACTTGTGGTGTGCAGGACTTGGCCATGTCAGTTATACCTTGTTTAACAAACTGACTCAGTGTGCAAGGTCACCTCTTATCTGTAGCATCTTCTGGGAGAATTAATTTAGGGAATTATCTAGGACGGGTGGATTGTTTCCTCTAGTCAATAGAGAGAAATCTGTGTTGCTGGGGACCCATGCTTGCTACAATACCAACACAGGCTCTTTGACCCGACTCTGCTGCAAGTGGCATCCCTCAAAGCCTTAGTTCATTGCTTTTCATTTGCCACTTCTGTGTCAGGTTTTTCATCTTCTTTGAGCACTACATGATCTTTTATCCTTTCAAAAGTTTTCACTGACCATAGGGGTTCCCATCCCCTCCCTCCCAGCTGGCCTATCCATCGTCCAGATCGGGACTCCGTGCAGGTTTTGTGACAAGCTGTCCTGCCTGTGAAGGGATGGGGTCATTACTTCATCCCAGGAGAAGGAGCAATGCTTCCTAAATTAAGGTATTTCTGTTTAATTAGAGGAGGCATACTAAGGCACAGCACTTTCCACATTATTTCCTGGTGACTTGGACAGGTATTTGTCTTACCCACATATTAACGTGCATGAGCTCCATTCTCAGGTATCCAGCAGCCCTATTTGGACCCTTCTCTCACAGCCCAGCCAGGCAAAGATTATGAGGAACTAGAGAGCCTTTCCATGGCCTGTGTCCCAGGGCATGGAAACACATCCCATTTTCCTAATGGGATGAGAAACAGGCACCTAGCATCCTCCCAGCCCACCACCCCTCCTGCCTTGCCCAGCTGAAAATGTTGCTACAAGGTGCCTCCCCAGCTGTGACACAACCCCAACCCCAGCCCAAACCCCAGCCCAAACCCCAGCAGGTGCCCATGCAGCCACAACATCCCACTCCTTTCCTCTAGTCCAAGACTAATTTGGGGGTGGTAGTGGTGGTGGTGTATTTTTTGTCAGACATCAACTATTTTCTAGAACAAATAGGTGCACGTAGGCCAGTGTCAGTAGATTTCAGATGACTGCTTGGATATATGCAAATTGTACATGAAAATAAAAACAGATCCAAGTAAGGACAAAGAATACTTCTCTGAAACAACAGAATTATAACAATAACATAATTTAGAGCATGAATTATTCTAAATGAAATTATTATTCAAAGTATAGTTTTGAATAATGGTCTTAAAGAATTCTACATGAAATTTTATGAGTGTGACAATGTGCTTTGTAGCCAGCATAGCTGAAAGCACTTTTTCAGAATGATTTTGGATAAAGAAAGGGGATTAGAATAAAGAATTCACTTCTATCTGACTCTAGAATAATGTCCCATTTTCACATTTTCCAGACTTTTTGATAAAATACATTAAATTGCCCAGATCAGTAGATCCCTAGGTGGTGGTTTATGCTTTGATAAGCCACTGGGCTGTGCTATTACTCTACATTTTAAGGTTTCATATCTCAGAACAGCTTGTAACACATTGTTCAGAAGAATGACTACTGCTCGTGGCAGACTTAAATTGTTCAGTAACTGAAGAATCTGGTCAATAATTAATGCCACAATAGCAAATAATGAGCTGAATTTTAGCTCAGTCACAATTTTTGTTTTCTTTGTGTACCTGTAAATGCGTACAATAAACCAATTACTCTTGGATCAAAATAGTTTCCAGGCACATTAGAAGTATCTAGTGATGCAGATTAGTTGTAATTGAATGCTGCAGTCCAGCTACCAGCTTCTTTTCAACCAGATGCTCTGTTCTATATTGGCAAATGGAAAATTTCATCCAAATTGGGAGGAGGGGGGGGAAGGGAAGACTTAGCTTCAGTCCAGACTTCTGTCTATTTTTTACAGTGCTGTCTCTTGCAGTTGATCTCAACCAGCCATCATCCAGCTTCATCTCTGTATTGCACTGCGTGGTTTTTAAAGGTGTTGCTCCAGAAGAGTAAGCAGCAGTCAATATACTAAAATATTAATAATATTTTAGCCAGAGCAAAGATATCAAGCAGGTGGAAGTATCCTACTCCTCTCTGGCAGACTGCTTGGTCCTTTTGATGTTCAAGGTTGCACTGTGTATTGCTTTTTTTTTCTATTTTTTAAAATTTTTTTAGTTTTGATGATCAAGCTGAAACTCAAAGTGATAAAGATTCCCTGTGTGCACTCACTGGGCTGTAACCTTTGTCAGCCACCCAGCCCTCAGATTCTGTCCCAGGATAAATTCCTGGAAATGCTATCTGTGATTTACATGAAAGTATGCTTTGTTTACCAATATACTTTTTTCTCTTTTTCAGGTTACCCACAGTTTTAAAATACTCATGGAAACTTCTTATTAGACCTATGTGGTGCACCAAATCTGCTTCACTGTGGCAGCATTAAATCAGGAAACAAACTTCACACTCCTGAAATACAGCTTTGAGGACCAGAATGCCCATGCTATTATTCTGTGTGTTTTATATTGTGGCAAGGCTGCTAATCATGGACTGAGATCCCAGCATGCACACACTGTAAAACACAAAACCAGACAGCAACGGCCAAAACCTGCCAATATCTAAGTAGATGACCCAGGCAATTTGTGTTGTGGTTAGTACATCTTCTATAGGGTCTTCAGGTCAAGGAATTCAAGGAATGACCCATCCTAGGCAGCATTTCTATCTAGTCCCTCCATGACATTCAAATAATGTTTGAAAACTTGTTTTTGCACTGATCAAGCCACAGAGGTTACACAGCCACTTGAGGTTCCAAGACTGTTCAATCTAACATCTCTTGGGAACATTACATTTGCTGTAATATCTTGCAAATGGCTTTAATTTTAATGCACAGCTTGATCTATAATTAGTTAACAAGTCTCTCTTGAGCCAGCTATGACAATGGTGACTAATTTTTAGCAGCATATTTATAGAACTGGTCACTAAGATATATGTAGTCCCTCATCCTTTTACTGCTGTCCTGGAGCATGTAATTATTTCAGTGGATCTAGGGACATAGCTGAAAATAACTCTCTAAATACATTATTAATAACACAGTTGCCATTAAAATAAATTTTAAAAATAACTCATTTACCTTTTTTTCCATTAGGAACTTTTATTCAGTTTATATTACACAAGCTCTGAAGAGTGGAATGTGATATTTGGAGCTTTCTTTATAGTTGTTTCCATATTTGGGTTCTCCAGGAATATCACATTCAGGCTGCAAACACACTTTTTAGAGGCAAACAAATGACTGCTCTCACTATGCTTCTGACTTTTCCATGATATTGCTTAAGATTTTTACATAGACCCAATTTTGATTCTTTGATTCACCAAATGTGGCCTGATAAAGTAATGATGTCTTTTAGACACACATGTTTTGCACATCTTTGGAGTTCTGGAAGAGAGAAGTTGCTTCTGGGAGCAGGTGAGGTAGACACAGTGGAGTGTCTCTCTCCTGAGAGTGGAAGCATCCTGGTGCAAGGCAGTTTGTGAAACATCCCTCCCTGCAGGGCCAGCTGCCTGCCCTCTGAAGGAGGCTTTAGTATCCTTCACTCATAGACATTTGCTTTCACACTCTTAACAGGATTTTTAGAGGGTCAGCCACACTCGCCAAGGGTGTTGTCCCGAGGGACGTGGCTCTTGGAAGTCCATCACCCCGAGCTGCCGACAGGAGAGCAGCTTATTATCAAACTGCCTCTCTCTCCCAGAAAAGCAAAAAGCCTGATTTCTTGCTTTTAATCCCTTTTTCACCGTTTCCTGAAAATAAATTAGATATTTCAGTTGCTGCAGGGTCTTCCATCAAGCACTGATCCTGCCACCAGAAGGACACTAGCCTTTGTTCCCCTTCCTTTCTGTACTGGAACACACACCCAGATGTGGTCTTGCCTTCCAGAAGGCATCTGTTCCCTCTGTGATACCACGTGGTGACATCCCAAATATCTCAGGCAATTGAGATTCCAGGTGATCTACTAATTTCCTGGGAATAAACATCCTGGTCAATGGTGTAGCAGAAGGTGATGAAATAAACTTCTCTCAAATGCTGATTTCATGGATGACCTGAAAGATGTTGCAGTGAGAGGCAAGAAAAGTTTCCAGGAACTTTTTGATGCAACACAGTCAGAGGTGTGCTACTTAGCCTGCAACTTTTATCTCCGGTAAGTGCTTTCCAATGCCCTTGCCCAAATGGAAACTTCTCCCCTCCTCACCTATCCACCTCCTCATAAAACACAAATTCTAACTTGGAAACAAGCTTGAGTAACACTCATAAACAGAGCCTGCGACAGTGTATTTTGTGAAGAATACACAGCGTGAGTCAGACAAAGCTGGGAAAACAGGGGGTTTGCAGGAGGACCAAGTACAGGCATAGATGTTGGATGCTTGAAAGAGGACGTCACTGTCAGCGATTCTCCGCTTTAGAGTGCAGTTATCATCTGGAAAGTGTAAAAGTGACATCCTCGTATGCCACATTTATTCCTCCTCCGCAATTTCTATTCCAAATTCACTCAGTCTTCAAGTCAATACCATGTTTTTTGCTCTGACTGCCAGCACAGCTAGCTCAGCCTGTTACCTGAGAATCAAGCTGTGCTCTTTCTGCTTATTAAAACATTGCCAACTGCAAAGCTTCTGGAATCAGACATTAGCTGGCACTGCAGTGGGAGAGGCAGGACATCTGAGCACAACATGGTTAGCACATCCCAGCTACAGGAATGAGAGAGCGAGAAAAAAACGCAGTCGATCCTTAAACTCAGCACACATGCCTCAGGAGGCCCACAGAAAACACCTACTTACAGCACCTAGGTGCCATTTTTATGCAATTACTCGTCTGACTATCGCTACATTTCATGATGGAGCAGCTAAACAGGGAGCCAAATAGCCCCTTACTCGAGTGCCAGCTGCGCCAGATTTCCAAAGGATTCATTACAGAGAAAAAAGGTGAAAAAAATGCAGCCAGGATTTATTTACTATTGACTTGTTGTCTCTAAACTGCCACACCTCCTGCAGCATGTAAACCTGGCCAAGGTGTGCTCACTCCTCTTCGTACATGGTTTAGTTGCCAAGAGATTTAAACAGTACCTTAACAAAGGAATGAAGATTCTTTAAAAGGAGGAAATGAGAAATGACAAGTGAACAAAAGCCTTAAATAGTTCAGAACTTGTGCTGGATTCAGAAGAGCATCACTAAGTCCACATGCTTATCTGGAGCTCAGCTGACGTCTATGAAGTCCCAGGTCTGCAAAGCAGGCAGGAGCTCTCAGGAGGGCTCTCCAGCACCAGTGCTGCTCCTCCCATCTGGAAACACTGCAGGCTGAAGTCGTCACTGCTCTGCACCCTGTGTAACCACTTTGCAACGACTGAAAGCAGAGAAGGTGCAAAATGCTGGAGGATTACAACATGTCAGCACCTTCTTTCGCACACAGGCACAGAAATGGGTAATGAACTGTTGAGAGCTGCTCAGCCTGGTTCTTGTCCCAGAAGCTTTATGGATGTCTAGAAAACACCTGCTTTCCTCAGGGGCAATATGGCTGCTGAAGGCAGCAGATGAGCTCCCTGAGACAACTTCCTTGGGTTAAGTTCAAAATACATTGGACTAGTGAGTATTCTGGGATCTTAATGTCTCCCAGCTGAAGACTGCTCAGCTAAAACAGGTCCAGTGCCTGGAAAATTGTAGTCTGATGATCTAATAGCTGTAAATTACCTGTTCTTCTGGTGGTCTCCAAAGGAAGGTCAGAGTTTGCACACAGAGGATGTGATCCCTGGCTGCTCATTGAGACCCCATGAGCTGTGGCATCACACAGATTGTGTCAGTCAGTTGCTGGGGTGGCTGGTGCCTGAATCACAGACTCACAGAAGGGCTGAGGCTGGAGGTTATTTGCTCCAGCTCCTGAGCTCAAGCAGGGCAACTCAGAGCCACTTGCCCAGGACCATGACCAGGTGGCTTTTGAATATCTCCAAGGTTAGAGACTCCAAAACCTCCCTGGGTAACCTGTTCCAGTTCTCAGTCTCAGTAAAAAGTGTTTCCTGACGTTCAGAGAGCCTGATACATTTTAGTTTGTGCCCAGTGCCTCTGGTCCTGTCGATTGAAGAGACTGCATGTAGCAGCCTGCAGTGAACAAGCAGAAGGGAACCAATTCCTGAATTTCATTCTAGTGTTCAGCTGAAGTATGTAACACAGGACAGTCTCTGGCAAAATTCTCTGGTTTGTTTCAAAGAAAGAAAGATGTGAGCCTTGCAGTTCATGCTGATCCATGCTCAGCACCATCAGCCACTTGTGGATGCATCATTTTGCACTGGACATGTCTTTAATTCTAAAAGTGTGAAATGCTGCCTTCAGTCAACGTGACAAGCATTTTTCAAGAATTTAGTCTTCAAAAACCCACAAATCTCAGCAGCAAGTACCACACAATTCTTTACACTTGGGCAGTGAGTAGGACTTGCTGCTTTTAATTATTTTTTTAACATTTTCTGAGGCCTTGTTCTTTAAATAGCTTCTGCAGCTACCTAGTTTTCCACCGCAATATTGCCGGAGGTTGTTTATCTATTTTAATTAATTTATTTACGTATTTTTATTATTTAATTGTTTATTCTCGGCTGAATGGTGGAAGATAATAGCCATGTCACAGTGATGCAGTGCTAATTCCAGGCACCAGCCCTGGTGATGTGTCACAGCAGGCAGAACATTGGCAGTGGCCAATTGTGTATTGGTGATGTGGATGGCCCAGTTTGGGTATGAAAAGGGCTGCTCCAGACCAGACTGACAGACAGGAGGCCAGGTGACCAAGGGCTGGTGGTGGGTGGCAGGGGTGGTGGTGGCAGGGGCTGCCCATGGTGGTGGCGGGTGGCTGCTCCACCTCTGTTGCTTCTCCTGTCTGTTACAGCCAGACAGCTGGAGAGGGCTGGACCATGGAATGCTCCTGTTCTCTCCCTTCTCCAACACCAGCCAGAGATCTGTCAGAGCTACAGGACAGAGAGCCCCAGCCTATATCCTGTTTTGGTCTTTCAGGCAACTGGGAGCCCCCTCCAGCCATGGCAAACACACACATCTTTTTTCTCCAGGTAGCCGAGGGCTGGGCCACACAGGGGTTCCTGCCACCAGCCCCAAGGTCCAAGTCACAGCAGGGAAGACACTGGTGGTGGCCTACATTGCAGTGGGGTTGGTGACATGGTTGGACTTGGACATTTCTAGTCCATCAGGGAGACATGGGTTGGATAGCCTTGACCTGAGGCTGGGAGAGCCTCAGTCATGGAGGCAGGGGCTGCTGGGGGTTGCTGCATTCTTTGATGTTCCTGTCTTTGACAGCTAAATCCCTGGACAGGGACATGACTGGTGCATGGCAGGCACCCACCCTCTCCTTCCTCTACCACCCAGGGAGTATGAAACTTTATACAAGGAACTTTCTACAAGAATATTGCCCGAAACATAAGGAAACACACTTATCCCTGGTCTGTACCCCATTATGGTCCTACAGGCTGCTGGAAGTCCTCTACAGCTGTGAACGTAGGCAACTCCACACCACCCACTGCCTTTGTACCCCATCATGATCCTACAGGCAGCTGGAAGCTCTTCACAGCCACGGTTGAAGGGATCTCCACACTACCCACCATCCTTGTACCCCACCACGATCCTACAGGCAGATGGAAGCTCTCCATAGCCGTGGAGAAAGGGAGCTCTGCACCACCCACCATCTCTGTGTGAGACTTCCCTCAAAATAAATGCTGAGACTGATGAACTCATTGGCTGGTTCTTCTGGTTTGTGCTGTCATTATAGGGAAATATTTGGGGACCCTTCCTTTCGCACAAGTGAACCTCAATATCTTGGGAAAAGAGCCCTCAAGGACAGGCTTTTCCAGACAGACCACCTCTCTGACAGCAAGGACTCTGTTGTAGCTCTTGGCACATGTCCCCTTTCATTTTTTGGAAATACACTCCAATCTTTCACCCTTGTTCCAATCCTCCTTTTGGGTAGCAGCTTTTGTTACCTCATAGCAAAACTGCTTTTCCTCACATAAGTCCAGTGTCCCTGCCCTGCCTTTCCAAATAAACAAAAAGCATGACACAAAAGGGAATGGCAAAAGTGCATCACAGAAGCCCCATCTCTCCATCTCCCCCAACTCCTTCCCCTTCAGCTGCAGAAGGACAACAGAACTTGCTGTTCTGCACCAGAAATGCTGGAAAAAAAGGCAGGCTGGTTTGCCTGTGATGAAAACAGCAACCTTGAAATCCCAAATAGCCAGTGGGGATGAGATATGCTTTTGAGGACACTCTGGCAGCTCAGCACAGAGGCTTTGAGTGTGCTGTTTCATCCCAGGCACTCGGGGCATGCAGTGCACTCATGTTTGCACAAATCTCTCACTACTATAGTTTTCTCAAAAATTCATAAAAATGCATAGAAAAAGCAACACAGCAGCGAGACCCTTTGGGAGAGCAGCCCCTTGGATTTTCTCTGTGGGGTTAGACCCAGGTATGAGGCAGTTTGGTGCAGGAGGGCCATCAGTAAGTGGGTGGGCTGAGGCGCTCAGCAGTTTTGGGCTGCTTTGGACACAGCAGACACCTGACTGTGGCAACGTGCTTGTTTGTCCCATGGTCTGCTGCATTCCTGGCCAGAAAGCCCCTAGGCCCATCCTCTTCCTATAATCTTTGGGAATTCTGCCTGGAGACAGAAAACGAGCAGGCTGTTTTGTTCTTCTTGCACAAATGCAGACCAGAAATTACTTTCTTGCATGAGCAAGCTCTGGAGTGGAACTGGAGCAACATATCTAGGGGACAACTGTTCCCTGCTACCAGCTTGCAGAATTTCCAAAGGCAGCAGATTCCCACTTTCCACCACACTGGGTTAGACGGTGCGTGTCAGTGCACAAGAGGTCAAGAAGTATTTGTTTGCTAAATGAGTCAGGAAAGGAGAAAATTAATGGAAAAATAATTGCAGGGCTCAGTAACGCATTGAATAGGTCAGGAGCAAAGGATGGAGAAGCAAACACAAGCAAACAGAAGGACAAGGCTTGAGACACGAATATCCTGCTGTGGATCACAGCAGAATCAGCCTCTGGGGATGACTGGAAGTGGTGTGTGGAAATTGAAGTATGGCCTGTACTTCCTGGGCTCTTCACAGGATGGAATGCCACACAAGGAGGACTATGACTATCCAAGCAGCCCTTTCCAGAACCCAGCCTTTCTGCTGAAGGTTTAGCAAAAAGGACTCAAACAAAAAAATACACAGAATAACACAGCACAAAATGCTGGCACCATCCCAACTGCTGTTACACTCCCTTGCCATGTAGGCGATAGAGCATGATATTCACACCAAACCTGCATATCAGGGTCCTCTGCCCCCAAAGCCACATCCCTGAGCACCCGACCCAAATCCAGGCGCTGCCCGTGTGAAGCAGAGTCACTAGGAGGCAGCAGGCCTTGATGGGCCTGATGACTAAGGAGGGCCTGAAGAGTAAGCCCTTCTGACTCTCCACAAAATGGCAAACTATGCAAAGATTGGTGTTGTGGTTAAGCAGGTGTAGAGGACCCCGGTGGATCCTTCCCAGCCCTGGCACTGTTGGTGTTTGTGAAGGAGGACCAGTGAGATAGAAGGAGTGGAGAAGTACATTTGCTAATTGAAATGGTGTTGCTCTGGTGCAGTTGAGGATCTGGCCTAACCCTTGCAATGAACAGAGTTACTTGAAAATCAGATTCTTTACTTTGTGGTCTTTTTTTTATCCTCTGTTTCAGTCACTCCATGTATAAAGGTATCTGTCTTCCTATGAAAGAAAGTGAAAAGATTAATTTGTTAAGTCAAATATTCATGACTCCCAGAGATGGGAGAGGAAGTCACCTGAAGATCATTTATTACGGGTAAGTAGCTGAGGTTCCCCTGGAGGAAGGTATAACTGCAAATCTGTGACACAGAGGATTTTCGACAAGGGATGAGTCATCTCCCGTCCTCCCTGTCACACACCTGGAATTAAGATCATGGACAGGTGACAACCCTGTCACACAAAGGCTCATTTTCCATTGATTTCAATGGCTGCTGTCACAAATCTTGGGGTCAGATTATCCAGAGAAAATCCCAGAGCATCCCTATAATGGCTGTGATAAGGCATTGTGATAAGGTAGATGATTAAACGATCTCATGTCCTTCTGGGGAAACCCAGACAACTTTGCAAAGTCAAAAGGACTTTGCTGATCAACACTGGCCCGACATCCAGCTTAAGAGTGCTGTAGAGGGGGATTTTCCATTTGGCTTAAACTGGAAAAGTAAACTAATTACGTGAATGAATGTTTCCGGCTGCGACAATATCAACCGTTGGAATGCATGTGGCCAGTGAACTATTAAGTACAGTATATTTTAGCATCCCAGAGGACAATAACTTACCTTGTGTGGCAGCTAATCATTGCTACCTCAGCTCTGCCCGCTCAGTCCCTTTGAGTGGAGTTCCACCCACTCATAATCAGGCCATTCATGCTCAGTCATGCATGCAGCCTTCTCCAAACAGACACAGTGCCGCTAATCACCACCTCTGCTCTCGCTTAGGCTGCCATGTGGAGTGTGATTCAATACTAAAATGGATCTCGGCAGCACAAGGAGCCTGTCTCGTACTGCCTCTCATTTGATGTGGCAGTCCCCTGCTCTGATCGTTCATCTGGGGCAGAGTGACCCTGTCACCGCACGTGCTGCCCGCTGTGGCCTGGGCTGGCTGCTGTGCAGCTGCACAGGGCCAGCCTGGAAAAACACGGTGCACAGAGGGTGTAGAGTTTTGCTGGCATTGAAGTGTTCTTGTGAAAGCAGGTTGCACATGTAGAAATAGATGGTTTTCAAAGATTCGTCTTGAATTCTGATTTTCATAGGTGACACTTTGGAACTGTCTGGCAGATTGGCTCTTGGCTCAGAGCTGGTCCTGCAGAGCCAGGGCTGATGCCATGCAAAGTCACCTGTATGCCTCCAACATCCCAGATCTTCGAGCTTCAGCCTGCTGCACGGTATTCCCTGTCCCAGTGCCTGAAACAGCTGCAATACTTCCAGGGCAAAGAAGACCAGGCCACCTCCAACAACATTTTACCAATATTGTTTGTGCCTTCTGGCTCCGGAGAGAGGAACGATGCAGATATTGTCAGCAGAGCTTTAAATAAAATTTCCTTCTTCTTTCACATATTCAGGAACCTCTCTTCTTCTGTCTCCACAGGCCATAGCCTGAGCCCTGTTTTTATTTTGAGGGCTAGGAGGCATTTTCTTAACTTTTCATCTTTTATTTTAGGCTGGAGTAAAGTTTTTGTGCAGGACTGGCCATCCTGTCTCTGATGAGCAACTGTAGCTCAGCACCAAGGATCTGTTTCTTAGTCCTTGGACCTTGACAGTGTTACCTGCAATTCCCAAATCTTGTTGGTGACAAGGATAGTAATATCCTGGAGGGGCTAGTGAAATATTTTGATTTTTCTCAAAGTTTCTCTTAGGTGTTTCTATTTCAGTGGTCTTCATTTTCCTTGGGCATGTCTATACAGGGAAAATCAGGAAAGTTGATTTAAATTAACTAAAAGCAGGAGTTTAAAGTGAGTTAAGTAAATTGCATTAAACCTCTCGTTTCACAAGTAAAGTGGCTCTAATATGACTTATCCTTGGAAGAGAAGTAAACCAAATCAAATCAAAGACACTTTAATTCTAACAGTTCCCACAAAGGGCTTTAATTAATGCAGTTTAACTAATCCACTTAAAAATTCAGATCAACTTTTCTGAGCAGATTCATGTAAACAAGCTCTTACAACTGCTCTGCCTGAAATGATTTAGCTTGGTTGGATAATTTTCCCTTGGAAAGTAAATCCACGCAAGATTGACTCTGGTGGAAGTCCCGCTATGGAGGCTCGCACTTGGGTAACTCCATCAACTGGAAAAGTTGGATGCATGTAAATCCAGGGTAGCTCAGCTCTTTGTAATGCCTAGAAGGTCCAAGCTACTGTGCTTCCCTACCATTACACTCACACAGAGATGAGGCTGCCTCCTCAGTTTAGGAAAGAGAAGATGCCAGCACACAGCCCCACGTCCCCTCCTTGCTTAGCACGGCGGTTGGAACATTGGTATAAATCACACTGAGCTCCAACAAGTCCTTACACTGCAGCCAGGCAGGCTGCAGCCCAGCTGGGATTTCTTTTTGGTGCATTGAGACCTACATTAGCACAAAACTCATTTCTTTTCATGGGCCTTAGAATGGTAGAAATTAGGGCACGTAGTGATTCTGGCTTTTTTTTTTTTTTTTTAAGCACACTTTTTATTTGGCCAGGTTTGGTTCTGGCTGGGTCGCAGCGAGAGGCATGACTTACAAACAACAAAAATCCCAGACAGCACTGGCCAAGGGGGAAAAAAAAAGGCTGTTTCAGCCAAAACAGGCATTTAGTCAATTTGAAGTATATCTCATCAGAGTGCACATCAATCTGCCCCATTAAATAGTGCGTCCTTTAATTCCCTCCTTTAATTCCTTCTGCCTTTATGAACAATTCCCTTTGTAGCTGAAATGCCTGATGAAGGTAGTGCAGCCTCTTTTTCAGCAGGAATATGGATGTTTGACTTTCTCAATTAGCTGAAAGTCCTTCAGCAGGGGGTTCCCTGAGGCACATAGCATTCCTTGGCTGGTGACCCTCATTCCCTGTGCTGCTTTACCCTGGCAGGAACAGCAAAGTGCAGACTTTCCAACTGGGTTTCTTCACTTTTTCCAAAACTTGCCAGTCTGACAGCTTGAAACATCATCTGCTTTTTGTGGGGGGAATAATCTGGATATTCCATAGTGCTGTTCTCACTGCACAGAGCCCCAGACCAGCCTATGCTGTGCTCCCCCTTCTCTCACGACTCTCCTGGGTTGTGTTTGATGGTCCCTGCATACTGACAAGCTGCAATGCCTTGGTCTGGACCAGGGCAGACACCCTGACTGCAGTTATCAGAGCGCTCACTTTTCATCATATTTATTAGGCTGCATCTTTGTGAAAGAGTTCCTCCAAAATAACTCAGGCAACTGCAGTGCTCCAGCAGCACTGTACACAAAATATTCACTGTGAAAAAAGTGTCAGCATCACCTTCACTGGATCAAAAGTCATGTCAGAGAAGATATCAAAGCATGAAATCTGCTTGCATAAAAAAGCCAAAAGCCTGAAGCCATCCCAAGCACCTTCAAACGATCCGGGAGTCGCACACGGAGCTGCTGCGCAGTGTGGATTTATCAAGGGGTAGCACGATTTCCAGCCAAACTCCTTCAGCTGCTGCCATCTTCTCCAGGAGTTGTTTTCAAACTGTGCAAACTTTAACTTTTTTTGGGAAAAAGCCATTGCACAGTGTTGGAAATGCTGCTTGATTCAAAGTCTCGGTGCCTGTCAGGTATATGTTCCCTTATGGCAGCAAATCAGGAGCTATCCATCCCATCTGAGTCAGAGACAAAATCTATGAGGGAACTTTTTCTGCACAGATTTTGCAGGTGTGGGAGCAGCTGGCTCTGGGGGTGGGTAATGGGGACACAAGCCTCCAGCTCAACATTGTAGCTCAGGTGCCACCTGGGCAGGAGGAACCTGCAAGTCACTCGGTCTGATGGGGCTCTCATTTATTCACAGAAACACCTGCCACACACCAAACCCTGAAAAAACATGATTTTTTTCTTTTTTCCCCCTAAAGAATTCTCAGTCTAACAGACAAGTTGCACTTCAAGTGTCTTTTAAAAAACAGCTTTCCCATGGAACCAATTGGATTCACTTCATGTGACACAGCACTGAAGGCTGGTGAGTCCAGCAGTGAGATGGCCTCTCTCACCCTTCCTCCTGAAGGCTCTGCCCTCATGGAATAGACCTGGAGGGCTGTGGATGAGGTGAGAACCAGTTTGCTACACAGTCCAGCACTTAATGACCAGCTTGAAAAAAAAAGTCAATGAAACAAAATTCTGTTGTTTGCATTTTTGCAGTCGAATATTTGCATTCTGTCATTTTTCTTCCTTGGATATTAATGCAGGAGGATAATTGGTAGGAAGACCCAGGGGATCCTGATCACACAGTCACTCCAGATGTTCTGTGCACAGAGCACAGTGCCTGTGCAGAAGTCTTCCAGCAGCTGGAGCAAAAAGCATCTTCTGCTGCTCCATAATAAAGAGAACATCCTGTGTCTCCTCCTTGCACTATTTATCTGTTCCCTGTAGGACTGTGAAGTAGCAGCCCTGTGCAAACACAAAGACTGAGAGAGGGGAGACAACTAACTCGTGCCATTTATGAGGGAGACAGCTGTCACCAGTCCTGCCCATCTCTTATTCCCACTAAATCTTCTTCACCCACTAAGGCATTTGAGTGTGTTTCACTCCAACAAAACCCCAGTGTTTCCAGTTCTGGAGATTAAGAATGAAAAAGCTAAATCTAATATTTCTACAAATTTGATTCTTCAGTGCTGCTGGAAGGCAAAAAGGTATTCATCACTGATATTGCATATGATTAGTGTTGGTGCATCCTTTCTTCAGATGTAGGTGCCTCCATCGCTGTGCCATGCACTATTTCACTCCCTTCCTATTGTCCTCTGCACCTCCACAAACCTCGACAGCTGCTTCTCTCACTGTTGCAAAGGACACAGATGAAGTAGCTTATGTGCTTCTGAAATGGGGACTCAGCGTGTTTTTTCACAGTTTATCTTGTAGCCTGAAGGGCTCTGTCTCTTTGCACTTGGTTTTCCTGCCTCACTGTGCCTTTGGTATCTCTCCAAGCTTATCTGTCTGAGCTGAGAGCTCCATTCTCTATTGTATCAGTTTATTTCCCTCTGTGTAAGCATTCATTATAGTCTAATTTCCTCTTATTACTTTAAATTGCCCATCTCTCTATACAATGTTTTCAACATATTTTATCTGCAGTATCAATCTACTACCATTCCTGTTATACCTGAGACCCACTGAAAATTTCTTCAAATTTGTAAACTGGGATTTTGCTTAGCTCTGCCATCATTTTGCAAAAGGTTTTTTTACAAAAGAAACAAAGCTGATAAGTCATAATGTTATATTTGATAAATCTCATCTAAAAGAATGTGGTTTTTTCTATATGCCAATAATAGGAACAGTATGCCTGATAATCCCACTGCTGATATCCTATCTCCTATCCAGCATTGCTAGTCAACAGGCAAAGACAAACTGCTGAGGAGAGTCACACTGTTGGAAAGCCTAATTTTGAATTTCAGACTTTGAAGTCTAAATTCTATTTGATATTATTTATGAGATCTTATTACGTGCCTTACAAATATACAGATTATGGCCGGTCATTAAAGAAAATCAAACCTTTAGTTAATCCATGGGTAGCTGGCTGAATGGTGATACCTGGATTTTGGGGCATTTAATATTTATTATTTTTTCCATATGAATAAGGGTGTTCCAGCAGTCCAATCTCAGACTAAGAAGAGCATAAAATAACTCTGTCATGAATAAAGGAAATATAAGCAGTTCCCAAACAGCCTTGAATTTGAGATTACTCACTGGAAATTTTTAATAAGTGTGGCTATGTTCAGAAATTTTTGTCTGAACATATGCACTTTCACAATTCATGCATGCACATTTAACTTATTATTGTTTTTTAAAAGAACTTAATAGAAGCATTTTCAGTGAGTAATCCTCCTTAAAATAACCCTCCTTATGGATGTCTATGTAGAAAAAAAAAATTGAGTAAAAATTTGGGAAGATGGGCCAAAGTCATGTTTGCACCATCAGAATTGAACTGTCTGGTTCCGGGGCGTAGGTATCCTGGGGAAAAATCTTGACAGGATCTTTGTATTGATCTGATTAGGCAGTATATTTTGGGTCAACCTAAAACAAGCTGTTATCTTCTTTCTGTGTTTTCAAAAGCTTTCATTTAGATTTGAATGGGTGTTTTGTTCAACCTGAAACAGATAGTTTTGCTTGGAGGCCTTTTTTTTTAAAAGAAAAAAGAAACCTAGAGCTATAAAAGCAAGGAGGTAGAAACAGCCCAAACTTGAGGTGATCTGAGACAACTGCCTTCAGATCTCTACTTGATCAGAGAAATTTAAAACCAGCTCCAAATGTGGATTATGGAGGAAATAATGTGAGTCAGTTCACTTTGGTGAGTGGCTTCCTCAGTGGGTAAAATTTCTCCTCCTGACTGTCCTCCAGCGGATACTGAAGTCAGGAGCTGAGATGCAGAGAGCTGCAGCTGGGTGTGAGGGAGTCCTCTGGGAGTGGGAAAATGGGGATGCAGAGCTCTGTTCTGGCTGAGGTTGGGAGGTCAGACAGAAAGAGGGGAGAGCATCAGTGATCCCACAGCAACTTCCATGGATTTTATATGGTCCATTGTGGGGAAAGTAAAAGTACTTGGGAAATCCGAAATAAAATATCACTGCTCCAGATGGAACTATCTCAGCTTTTGGCTTGCTCTGACTCACTGTATTAAACTCAAATTTCTGAATGCTTTTGCATCAAATCAGAACTGTCCCTGAAAATGCATGTCTACCTTCAAACTTGTCTTTGCCACTCCTGATCCCTCTCTCTCCATCCTGTGGTTATGCCTGGCTGTTTCCATGTTCTGTTTTGGCACTGTCCTATCGGTATTTTTTTCAGCAACCTCAAAAGAAAAAGGAGATAAAGATGGAGCCCTGTGGAGACGCCCACTCTAATCCATGGCCAAGGCAGGGCTTCCTGCGTTTAGCCCAGCCAACTGGCTGAGTTACCATATTCTTGTGAGCCTCAATCAGACCCCATCCTCCCCTACAGGGCGGGATATGAACAAAAGGCTTGGATGCTGCTCAAGCAAGTGGGAGAGGATATTTCCTTCCAACTCTCCAAGCTGTGGGGCAGCTGGGAGCCAGGAGCCTGAGCCTTGTGCTCCACCACACAAGCCCACAGGCACGCTGGAGCCATACAGAACACAACACCTGGGGGTGGCAGCTGCTCCACAGGCAGCACTTGCTGTGCTTCAGAGAAGGAGGTGGGAGATCAGTACCAACCAGCTGGAAAGGCAGTGCCTATTTCTTCTTCCCTTGGATCCAGTCAAATATTGTCCCCGTGTCCCTTGGCTTTGGTCACTCTAAAGAGAGAGCCCCGATCCTCCTGGTGCGTGATTTGCCACTGCCCCTTCCCACATCTATTTGAAGAATGATAGGAGGGGGTCACTCTGCACCTCAGGTTGAGTCTCTGAAGACCAGTGGAGCAGGTGTGAAATCCTGTGAGGCGTTTTTTTTCCCCTTCAGTTCACTCAGATCTGGGTAACTCTGAATAATGAATGCAGCATTTACAAGCTGGTGCAATTAAGCAGCATTCAGCTTAATTATGGGGTTGATTATTCAGGGAAGAAATCAACGTGTCAATCAGGTATGTGGTCCAAAGCGTGCTGTGGGAGAAGGTGGGCAAAGACCTAGTATCCATGTGCCTCTTTAGGCAGCCTGACATGCCCACAGCCAGACAGAGCTTTCCCCTGTGCTTTCATACACCTCTGAAGTGCCTTTTTACAGCACGGTTTGTCAGCATTCAGGAGCTTCCTGCTCCGTCCCAAGTTGAGATTTACTATTCATATTACAATATCACTTAAGCATCCTGCACTGGCTGAGCTGGGAGTCACCTGGGCCATAAAATGATCCCAGAGTAAACTTAGTAAAGTAAACTGAAAAGGTTAGGCTGAGTTTATCTCTTTCTTGTGTGCATTAAGGAAACAAGGCTGTGGTATTTACCATCTTCCAGCTGAGCAGTTGTGACCTTGGAGGCATTTCAGGTTGACAGGAACAGGAAAATTCCATTTCCTGGATAAGTCCGAATGGCAAGCAAAGCCCCAAAAGCTTATTGCCAAACACATACAGATTTTTCCCATATTTATGGGTGTCTGGGTCTCATTTCCTAGTGATTGAGTGTGTGATAAGGCCTTAGGTAAGTTCTTTCTCTTTCCTGCACCTTATTTCCCCAGACGGTAAGTTGCTGATAATAGTGGAATTTGTAGAATGATTAATCAGCTGGAGACAAATGGAAATATTATGTATGAAAATCTCAGGTGTAAGCTTTTGGGGAGGCAGAGGCTCAGCTTCTCTGTGTAAAACACCTGTATGATGGGATCCTGAGGTAGGACTAAATACTGGAGTATTTGAAATGAAGGTTCATATGCCCAGACTTCACCTCTCCTTTTTCCTTTCAGGAAAAACAGGATTTTACTGTTTTTCTCAACATTGCAAGTTCTCTTTTTTGCTCCTCAAGCTCTTGTGCCTTTTGATTTTCCTTAATGTTTTTGTATGAGGTTTCATCTTTCTGCCAATCTGTTGTTTTTAGCCTCAGAGGTCAGTTTTTAGTCCCTGGCACATGCTTAAATTTTTGAAGATTTAAGGCTTATGAGAGCAGCCCCAATGCCACTGGTAGAAATACTCAAGTCCCCAAGTAAGGTATAAATTTGAGAGCCTTGTTGAATAGCTTTAAATCTGGTATAATGCTACAGAAGTAGGACAAGGTGTCTGGATTTATACTGGGTGTTTGGAAGCAGAATCGGGACTTAGTCTTATCTTATTTCATTAGAAGCACCTCTAACACCTTAATAGATAGGTGCTCTGTTGTATAAATGCAGTTAATGAGGATTATTTGAAATTTTCTATATACTGTATTTTTGAAGGTTTGCTGTCAGATATTGCAGTTGTAGTAGGAATTGCAAAAAGCACCATGTTCCCATGGCACATTACATGCAGCACTTCCCAGTGGCAGTAAATGTTCTGGCTTAATCAAAAAGATCACATTTCTTTCTATTACTACCTGCCCAGAGAAGCTAGAATAACTTTTGGCCAAGGAATACGTTAGTTTAAATCTTAGATTTCAAAATGAAATTACACCAAGTCTTGCAGATGTGATTCATATGTCCTTCATTACTTCCAATCTCTTCCTTTTTCTCCTTCTAACTTGAATTTATGTGAGAACAGCAGTGCTGTCGGTAGTGCTGGCACTGGTCGGGGGCTCGGCAGGGGCAGGCACGGCATCCAGGCATCCTTCTTCCCGACCCATCCCTCTTCCCTACCCATCCCTCTTCCCGACCCATCCCTCTTCCCGTCAGAGATCGTTGAGCTCAACCATTCCTGTGAATTGTCTGCTCAGCCAGAGCTACTCTTGCACTTCCTGCAAATCATCCGCAAGCAGCCACAGCTTTAGATTTAAATCACAATGCTCTGCTCTTTGCAAGGCTCGTGGAGAGAGTTCTGTGGGCAGTTCAGGCTCTCCCCAACCCAGTGGCTGCAGGAGGATCTTTTGTCAGTTTTGCCTCTCCCTGCTGGGATGTGCGAGTGTCCCAGTTCGGAGAAGTGGGGTAACACTGGTACCCACCCACTGCACGTGCCTGTCATGAAGATTTATGAAGTGATATTTTCAAGGAGTAGAGCATTATTTAAGTCAGTGCTGTGATCTATTGATAACAAATGGGATAAACACTGGGTAGTTAAATATTTAAAGCACAGTCTTTGAAATTGAGACATCTGTGGCCTTTTCCAGCTCTGCTAATAGGTTCCTGTCTGTCCCTGGACAAGATACACCCCTGTCCCTGCTACTGCTTTCCCCCCAGATTTTATATAATGCATCTATTTATCTGTGAACTCTTCTGCTGAACAGTGCTCTGACAGGTGCTGGCGGAAAGGTGGGTACAGCAGGTTCTGGGTGCTCGTGAGACCCTCAGGATTCTCTGTAGATGGAAGATTTTATCCCAGTCTGAAGCTAGGGATGGAAAGTTGCTCTTCCACCAGCCACCTTCAATTTTATTTCAACTTTAAGCTTTCTTGTTATTGTCTGTTCCCAACATTACATCTACTGCATAGCTTGGGTGCCAGAGGGGTTTAGGGTGTCACTGTGTCATGGCTCTAGGAAACATCTGACTAAAGGCAGTGGGAGCTGTGTAAGTGCAGTGGCCTGAGACAAGAAGATGGCTGGGAATAGATAATTTATGCATCCCTTCTGCTTTTAAACTCTGATTTAATGATCAGAAAACAAACACGTATTCCTGTAGCTTTGTCAATAAACCTTTTCACTTTTTAAGAGAAACCTGATGTTCACTTTTCTTCCTGTTTGGCACATTTCACCTTATTTCAGAGCTAAAGCGTACATATAAATATAGCAAGGTTCCTGACCCTTTTGTATCATAGCAAAATAGTCATAGAATGAAATTGCTGCAGAGGTACCCCAGAATGGTTTATCCAACAGAGTAGTGTACATGGATCCAGTCAAACTGGGCAGTAGACCCGACATCAACTATGAGAGTTCACAACTGACTCTCATGGTTTATATGATTCCTGGTTATAGATCTTGAGATCTGTCACATCTTTAGTGCAACCTGCTATTTGTCCATGTAAAATGTCCTCTTTCAGTTATTTGCTCATGGAAGTATTTCTGTTGTCCTGAAATGCACACCATCTTAGGCTGGTGTGCACTTATTTGGCTGTGATCCAGTGGAATAATCAGCACAGACATCTTTTATAAATTATATCCAATGTACTCCCATGTATTCTTTGAAGGACCACAACACCGAGTACACTTTGTCCCTGGATTCTTGGTACCAGCTTCTGACTCAACTGCAATGTGCATATTTCCTGATGGAGGACCTTTTTCTGCAGCACTTAATGTTCGGTGAGAGTTTAATCAAGACACATGAGTAATTGGCATTAACATTCACTTCTGAGCAAGAGAACAGCTTTGATAGCATCTATACTCATTAGACATTTCGTTCCAAACACTGTTCATTACAGTCAGTGCTCTTTGTATTGGCTTCTACTTTGTAAATACAGCACAGATTCTGCTCAGCACAGAAGCAGGCCTTGAACAAACACTCTGTGGTTACACAGAAGGAAGAAGATTTAACTGTTGAAAAGAAACAAGTGGAACACTACAGTTACTTTAAGAAAATTTCTAAGCAGTGTGCGACACAACAGAAAAACTTGCAATGACAGGACACAAGATTTATTCCCTGGCTGCCTAACTGGAATGAGTAGGATTGATTTTGCTCACATTCTAAAATGAACTCCTGGAAAAGCTCGAGCTTTGACTTGGAAGGCCTGATGAGAGTTTGTTGGGTTGCACTTATGGAACCAGAACCACGATATGCAGTGAAGGGGCATGAGCCATGCCAGGAGTGAGATGGGAAGGAGCCAAACAGGTCTCTGTGCTTTGCACTTCTGTCTACTTATGTAAAAATCTTGAACAGCAAATGGATACTGATTCCCAAAAATGGCTATACCAGCATGTCTGTACCACATCCCTTGTCCTCCTGCCACTGGAATTAGTACAGGTGAGAGACATTTAAGCACCTTACAGCCTCTGTTTCCTTTTTAAATGCATCTTAAATACAGAAATATCAATAAGCATTCATGCATAAGATTTCCTCTGTCAATTGTGGAAATGAAGAACACAGAGTGTTATGGTTACAATGCCAGGGGGTGGAGTTTTGGTGTTGAATATTCTATACCATGCACATCCATGCTGGGGGATGTGGTTTCAGCAGGAAAGACTCAGGGTTGGAAGTGGGAACGGGGCCATCCTGCCTGGCTCTCTTAGGGAAGAAGACATTGGGAGCAGCCAAGTTTAGTTTCCCTGTTGGTTGTCAAAACCAGCACAACAGAGTAATGCTGATTTTCAGGTGGCTTATAAAATAACAATGTTGTGTTACCGCGGTATCTAAAATGCCCCTAAGGCAGAAGTTAGGAAATGTGTTCTGTGTCAATTCACCCCTACACTCTGATTAAATTTGCACCCAAATCAAGTAGTACAAAGTCTCAAATTGTTTAATGAGTTGACTTGACAAATAGATAATCTTGTTTTTTAGCAGTTATCCTGAAAATGGGAGGCAGCAGAAGCCCTGAATCTTGTATGTCAGTAGAAACAGTCTGGGGATCTTTTTCTACTGTTCTATGATACTTTACACTTTCACAGCTTTAAAGCACTTCTGAGGGAATGTGCCACCTATTATTTCAAGTAATGTTAACTAAGCTCATGTTGAATGAAGCACAAAAACATCAATTTCTTTATGCCAGTGTTTGAGAATAATGTGCCAATGCAAGGACTCTTGGATCCCAGTTGCCTGCTGTGACCACCTGACCTGAATTTTTACTCAGTGCTGCATCCTGCAGGGTGATCTGCAGTACCCAAGTAATTTCAAACAGCTTTAGGCCCATGGGTATGGTATAGCCAAGAGCCAGAAAATATTAGCAACCACTGCTCATTTAAGGAACCTTAAACAACTTGAGAATTGCCACCCTAGATATTATCTAACACTAATATCATATAGGACTAGGCTCTTCATCTGGCACATAGCACTGCAGCCCATGAAACTTGGCCTTGCTTGGTTTTGGCCAAAATCTTGTCACCCTGAGCTAAACATAAAATTTGTCAGGATGAAGAATATAGTAGTGGAGTGCCCTGGGACAACAGTTTCCCAGTCACCTTTCCCTGGATAGAAAGTGTTTGTTCTTACCAGCCTTACATTCTTCATGCTTGTATCCCAGGAAAAAGGCTTCAGTAAAATCAGTCCATCTTTCTCCTTGGCTGGGCTCAAGGCTGATCTGGGAACCTGGCTGTGCCTGAGAGAGCCCTTCCCACTGCTACCTACAGCTGAACGTGCTGCCAAATCTCACCTCTGACTCTTATTTTCTGCCCTCAGGTCATGCCATCTCATACCACCTTGGGTGCCATGAGGCATTTGTGGGATAACACTGGCAGTGCAGACCCTCTTGATGCTGTTTTCCTATTGCCCAGTAGCAGCACTGAAGGAATTACAACCCACTGGACAGGCACTTACAGATGTTGGTGGCCACAGTCTTCTTTCCTTTGACATGTTCCAAACATCACTTTTCTTCTTAGAAAGTAGTAAGAGCTTAGCACTGTTACTACTGTTGCTGTCACTTCCTAGCAGGAGCAACAAAACGTGGTTTGTTCCAGCCACTCAACTTCCATTTCTCATCTCCTCTTTCCTTCATTTTCTCTACTGCTCCTGTGCTTTGTTTTCGTCTTTCTCAGAGATTCAGTGGGAACTTATGCTGGAGTAACAACTGCCCCTCAGAAGCACTCCAAGACTGTAGATCTGGTTCTTGCAGAACACGGAGGGAGAAGTCTGTCAATGGGATAGAAAGTGGGGGAGTCGAGCAAAAGCAGCAGGGGGATACAGCCCCGATGGACCAGAAGAAAGAATGAGCTCAAGGAAAGAGTGTGAAGGCAGAACAAGGGGGAAACTATAGAGGTAAGAGCATACATACGGGCAGGAAGAAGCAACACAAGGCCTTAAAGACAGAATTAGAGTTATGATGAAAAGAGTTAAGGACTGTCAGTAAATACCTACACAATCTGAATGGTAATGGATCAGGAGCTTTAGCTGAAGCACTGTGAATGTTAAGGAGAGGAGGAAAACAGGCAGCAGAGAGTTTGCAGCAATCTAGTTAGCCAGAAGGGACCTTGACTCAGCTTTTCTGACCTTAGAAGCTCACTGGAACAAGGTGGGACGATCATGAGAACAGGCTTTCTTGGGGAATTCACAAGGTTTCCGAGATGGAAATTATATAGAGAAACCTTTGCACAGTAGATTTATGTCACCACTGGCTTTGCTCCTAGCTGGAAATGCAAGGCAAAGTGAAAATAAGTATTTCTTTTCCTCCAGCAATCCTCAATCATTGAAATATTGAGTGAGTCTGTGAGTTTGGTTTAATCAATGCTGCTCTGGTCAAACTTGTCACTTACGGACAAAAACGCAAGTATGCCAAAGAGAAAACAAGACCAGAAAAAAATAACACTATTGACAATGACCTTTGAGCAAAAGTGGATTTTGTTTCTGTTACACTTGTATCTCTTAAACCTCCTAGATCCAAGTTCACAGCAGCAGAGTTCACACTAAGGAGTTTGAATAAATGACTTGATTTGTCAGAATTTCAGAGCACTGACTTCCCATGAAAGCAGTGGAAACATCAAGTACCAAGTTTCTTCCAAAAAAAATTAATTCGTCGTGGCACTTTTTCTGATCCCATGTCTTTGACATGACTCCTGTGACATCTTGGACCTTTTGGTTTGGTTTCCTTGTAGAGAAACAGTTGGTGACCACAAGTCTGATGTGCCCCAAACGTTTTGTCACAGGATCTGGGAAAAACTGGCCCAAAATCATGCAGAATTTTCTTCTTTTTATATGCTGAGGGGAATAACCTTAAGAAAAAAGAAATCCTCTGTTTATTCATGGAGCTTATTCTAAACAGAAAAAGCAGTGAAAGATATCTGGTGTAGCTGAAACTAATTACAGTACAGTGCATCTTTCCAAGACTAAACAGTGGCTCATACTAAAAAAAGATAGTCTTGAATGTTTTGTGAAACCATACGGTCTGCTGATACTTTCCCTGAGTGCCATGGTGGATATTGAACTCTGGGCATGTGACTCTGACAAAGTCAGAATAGGCTGTTTTGTTGTTGTTGTTGTTGGGCTTTTTTATGTTGAATAGCTCCATTTTGGCTAAAAGAACCAAATTTGAGATGGAGAAATACTGCTTACCAGCACTATAACCTTGTGTGGCAGCAGACTCATGATAAATATGCTATAGATCTAGAAGTTCAGTCTGATACATAGTCTGGACCAAAGGGTTCTCTCACAGTGTGATGATCTATTGTATTGCTCAGCCAACTGGAGTGGCATTAAAATGAATTATACCAAGTTCCTGGTTTGGAAATCATCTAGTCCATTATATTTTAAGTACAAATTTCTTAAAGGGCAGGAGGAACCTTGGAGAGAGAAAATGAATTGGAAACAAATTTTAACCATGACATTCTGCCCACTCTCCTCTCCTCTCCTCTCCTCTCCTCTCCTCTCCTCTCCTCTCCTTTTTGGCAATTAGGGCATTATTTCCTCTTTTCTGTCACAGACTGATAGGGTTTAAAAAAGGCTTTTCAGTCATTTGCCTTGTTGTGATTTGCAGAAAGGGAATGAAAGAGTTGTTTATCCTTTCATGCCTGCACAGCTATGTCTGTTCTTCTTTTTTCCTGATACATGTCCTTTGCTTGTTTTCTGATGAGGTTTCATAAAGTCAGCATAAGAGATGCACCAATGGGTTGCCTGGGCTAAATCCTTGGTATTTTACAACTCTTTCATGATGCCACAAACCACGACATGCTGTATTGTTCAACCAGGCTCTATGTTCGCACATTTCTGTTTATTCATAATGATCACATTTCTGCATGTTCTTGTTCTTCCAGCTGACTCATGTGAGAAGGTCTCCAAGTTGTCAAATTCATTCTCAGGTTAGAGGGCAAAGTAATTTTCTTTTATTTTCTCTTATTTTCTTTTAATCTATGCTAATTTTAAATACCCTACTGATTATCTTGTGCCCTGTCAATTATGTAGCTACCACAGCTTCTGTATTTCTGCTGTAACTAGAAAAGTTTTCAGCACCACCATAAACATTCAAGGTGCATTCTTCTGGTAATAGCTCATGCTTTCATGACATCAGATAGGATGACTCCCAGAAAGACAGACTGATTTTGGCTTATCCAAGATAACCAGTAAGACAATGCAATTTTGATCCCTTGCAGCCTATATAACCCTGCAAACCCTGATCATTCAGACACAGAGCACATTTACAGGTCTGAGTGGCACTGTGTGAGTTCAGCCATTCACAGCATTGTGTGGTTGCCATCAGTCTCCTCATCTGCCCCTCACCTTCATTTGGGAACTGAACTCGTATGAGCACTCACTTTGCATTTTGATCTCTCCGGCCTTCAGTATAGTGTGCAATTCAGTATGATACCCAGATAGATCATGTGCTAGTCAAGGGTGGGTCACCTTCAATCTTGGATGTGCAAAATTGCTTATTGAGTCTAAAGGTGGAGGAGACTCACACTTGTTTCACCTGAATTCATACAGTTGCACTAATCAGATATCCAGGAAGGATGCTCAGGTCACCATGGCTATGATTTGGCATGAAGTCCTTAAAACCGCATTCCTAATTTTGGATTGTGATGCCTTAGTCACCTGCAAGAAATTAGATTTTACATGATTATAGCTTGGTTGCTTATTTTGACAGATGCCAAACATATTGGAACAAGTACCCTTTTCTAATAGCTCATATTGCAGTCTGCCCCACTGGCTCTGGTTCTCACACGCTTTATGTAAACTTTTCAGCGTGCAATCCCTATGAAGAGATGATCAATTTGTGTAATTTAATAATTAAAAGTAAAACTATACTTCAGATTTTTCCAGTGTCATGAGCAGCTGCTGGTGGATCTACAAGCATACAGTATCTGTCCATGCCCTCCCAAGGCTCTCTTGGAACTGCTCAGTGATGTTAAGCACTTAAACAGCAGGGATTTTTTGGGAACAGTCCAGCTTGCTCTGGTATTAGGAACCATTTAGCAAATGGTGATAACTAATTTAATTAGGATCAGATGCTGATGCCATTTGTGAAGATGATGCCGTATGGACACAACCCACTGTTCTTTGGCTCTGAAGCACCCTTCTCTGATTTTTGGACTGCCATGAGATACAAGCACTAACACACTGACAGCAATGCACAGTAAATGGTTGGAGTACTAGGATATTTGTCATTCAACCAAGGTATTTTATCTACTCAGTTGTCAGATGCCATCAAGACCAGCAGTTTTATATTTCTTGAAAGAATTCATTCCTCAAATGACTGTCTCAAAGTAATCAATGTTCTGAAATTCTTGTCACTTACTGTGCAATTTACACGTTATGTCTAATTTACACACTTTGAAAGCTCAGAAGATTGGTCTGCAGTGATAGAATGTCTACTTCTTGTCAGTCAATAGAGGGGTTCTGACTAATTGCTGGTGTTTTTCTGCTGTTGCGGATTATGCCTACATGTTCTATGGAGCATGACTTCCATCTTCTGTCAGTTCAGGAAAAATATCCTCACTCAGTAAGTTGCTTTACAGGTCAAGAAAATCCTGTTTGTATTTCTTACCTCCTACAATTTGCACAGTTTCCAGCTAAGCTGTGGAGCTCCCTGCCACAGGATAACACAGATAGTAAATTTTCTATGTTTTTTAGAAGACATTATACAAGTTCCTGGGATCTACTGTGTTACCTTCTCTCCATCTAGCAATGGTGCTGATGACAGAGGCCTGATACAGATTGTTGTACTTATTTTTGTCAGTCCTGGCTGAAGACATTTTGGATCATGGACTAAATCCAAAGCGTGCATATGACCATATTTCTACCACTTCCACACATCATGGCTTGTGTTGAAGCACCAGTTGAATCAGTAGCTGTTAAATTTACTGCCAGTGACTCACATTTGACCACAATCAAAACTGACCATTCTGTGTGGTGGCATACAAAGAGAAGTAACAGAAATGCTGCTGACACCTCTAGGTAGACTCCTGATGTCCCCTATTGACAATGACAACAGGATGAAGATTAACTATAACCCTACTATTTTTCTCACATCGTTTTTTTCTCTGGTCAGGTTCATTCTTAGTGACCTGGCTGTTTATCCCCTTACATTTTGCTTGTGGATGTAGCACCTGCATTTACATTTATCACACAGCTGGATGATGATTTCTTGTTTGACAGCTGAGGGGCCTTCAGCATGTGCAGGTATTATTGTCAGTGCTGGTCCTGATAAGAGGCCGTTTATAGATAACTGACAGCTTGCATATCTAGGCACATCTTCAGCTGTGGTATTAGGTATTTATCAGGATTTGTGGATTCATAGAATCTGACAGGGATAGCAATGTAAGCATTTCTGCTGGTGTCCTGTTACGTATGAATATCTATGAAGAATATTCCATTTTCTATTCTCTTCATGGCTGCTACAGGTAACTCCAGAGTGAGAAAAGGGGCAGAGTTCTAAATTTTGCCTTGTCGCTGCATCTCTGCTTTAAAATATTCTTGTTGATATACTGTAAATTTGAAACCCCATGAAAACTTGTAATCTCTGTTTGCAATGGAGGAAGAACTAAGAGAATCTGTGCATAAGACTGAAACAGATCTGACTGCCTGCAAATGGTTTTTTAACCAAGAATTCTTTCTTATTTTATTAACCAGCTGAGAGTATATCTATTGTGTGACTGAGTCAATGCCCCATTATTTCAAATTTGTAAATGCCCCACTCTTGTCCTCCAAGGAGTTCCCCAGCAAAGTTATGAGAGACAGTTTCACAAGCTCTAATTCCATGGCACGTTTTTTCCAATGTTTTCCTCATCAAGAAGTAAAAGAAAGAGAACAAAAATACCTTTAATCTGCAGGTTTCTCAAACATCCCCCCACAGTTCTGTGAACACAGAAGGAGAGATCCTTCTGAGGTGCAGGAGTTGAAACAATTCATCATGCTTCTCAGGATAGTTGCTTTTTTGATTGTTATGCACGCATACACAGAGAAGTCATAGTCTCTAAGTCTTGGGCAGAGACTCCTCATTACTTTGTTGCTGAGATCCTTTAGAAGAGGGGACAGGTTTCTGCCGTGTCACTTGTTGCTGAAGGACTGATAGAAGCTGGTGGCATTTGGCTCTAGCTCTGACATTTTGCTAGATGGGTTTTACTCTCTGAACAGGAACTCTCCACATTCAAATATTTATTTGAGGAAGGTTTGCTATTATAAAATTGGTACACTAGAAATATGATAAAGATCCAAGAAACAGAGCAGCTTAGATAACAGCCATCAATGAGCAGAAATCCATCTTCGTTCACAGAACATGTAAATAGTGTAGAGCATAACGTGGCTCAAAAGGACTGGGGAGAAACTGAGGCAATAAAGTATTAGATGAGAGTAGGGGTCTACAAAACATATCCCATAAAATCCCACATCCCCATTTCTAAAATCAGTCTCCTTTTTCCACTCAGAGTTTCCAGGCTCACCAATATTCTGAACATGTGGTTTAATAACAAAGCCCAGTGTTGTCTGTGTTTTGGGGGTTTTTTGGTTGTGGTTTTTTTTGGCTTTGTTTTGGTTTTTGTTTGGTTTGTTTGTTTGTTTTTTATTCGGTTTGTTTTTTAATAAGCAACCTGCAAGGGTTTTTTAATAATAAAACTAGTGCTTAGCCTCAGTCAGAGAGCAAAGCTCTCACTGTGTGGCAAGTTTCTCAAATCTACAGGAAAACAATCTCCTTCCCTAAGCAGCAGGGGACTAAAGGTATGTGCTAAAGAAGGGTTGGTTGCAGGGCAGGAGCAAATGATGCAAAGACAGCAAAGGGATGCTTTGATTTTTAAATAAATCTGGGTTTAAGTCTTTTCAGGTGAACAGCACTACCCCAGTATAATGAAACAGGAAAGTGCAGTGCTTAGCCCTGGAAGATGAAAGATGTACAAACCAAATCCTTAATGTCCACAGCAAACAAGAAATGGCAATAACTTCCTAGCTACTAGTCTAGGGTGCTGCTGTCAAAAGCACTGATGACATTTGATGCAGCAAATGAGACTGGGAGGAAAATTCAGAGTCAACATTTGCCCTGGGGCTTCTGACAAGTAGATGTAAACTAATGGTCATCAGGATCCTCTGCCAGTGGAAGAACATGTCTTAGGACATGTTGAAATTGAGTTATCGTTGGCTAAATTGAATTGCAAGAAATTTCTGTGTGTGTGTGTGCAGTCCTTTGAACTGAAAGAGCAGATACCCTGCAAGCAGAGAGGAATGAAAACCTGTGGTGTGTTTCTGGGCAGGCAGTGCCTGCTGTTTGGGGACTGGGACCTATGATTTTCCTTACCAAACTGAAGAGCTTAGTGTTAAAAAACAAAACACGATCTAGTGAACACAGAGAGACATGAATACTCAAGAAAGTTTCTGAGTGCTGTGAATAGAAGCCTTAGGAAGGAACTGCCTCAACTTCCCAAGTGTTTGTTCCTGCTGCAAAACAGAGTTCCTGTAAGAGCTGTGAATTAGAATAACAGGCAAATGTGGCACTTCTCTTACAGAGCAGCCACTCAAAGTTCTCCAGACTCCAAACTGTCCAAACTATTTAATTTCTACTTCTAAAAAGCATATTTAATCTTTGTTTTTACAAAGCTTTCAAATCTTGTTTCGGAGCTTTGTGAAACTGGGATTTATTGGTGATACATCAGGAAACTTGCAAAGCTCCTTTATTTTTCTGAGCAATTGTCTGAGGGTAAAAGTCTGCAAAGGCAAGTATCATTATTTTTGTGTCACTGTCTGTACATGAAATAGAAGTTTTAAATCAGATTTTGATCCCATATATATGTATACACACACACATGCATGTATTTATAGATTTATAGATTTAAAATTTCTATTTATATCATGTGAAGACCTCTTCCTCTACCTGAGGAATGTTGTATTTACAGAAATAGATTTAGAACTGAATGAAAAAATATTACCTCAATTTTTCTCTTCATTTAGAGGAACACAACTGATTTCAGCAGAAGTTGCCTCTGATTGAAGCTACTGAGTGTACCAGAACAGCCTTTACAAATCAGGGTATAGAATAGCAAGCTGAAATCACCCAAACAAGTTTACTGTTCAAGCTAGGATTTAAAAGTGCTGAAAATCCTATTTATGTAATTTTTATTTCCCTTTAACCCCTTGGCAATAGCTGGTAGGACTCCTGCCATAAGCACTAATGAATTTTGCATTGAATTTTGACTCTTGGCATTTAGGGCTTAATAAAATCTTCTTTTCCTTTATCTGGAAGATTCCTTTTCTGCTAATTGGTGTCAACATCAATCAAGATCAGAAGTGCAACAACACTAGTTTAAAGGCCTTTTGCTCATCTGCTTTATACCCCAAGTAATATGGAGCTGTAGTCAGCTTACACATAAAAGTGGCAATAAATGTCCTTTCACTGTAAAATGCACAAAATTCTTGGAAACTTTGAAAAATGGTCCTGTTGCTGTAAATTAAAAGCTGCTTTCAGAGGTCTGTCAGTTACACAAGTGGCATTGTGAGTGAGTGGGGCTTGACTAAATGCTTTGTGTAGCCTTAGAAGAGCTTCCTCTAGACCTCCAAAACTGTGGATGACACTGTGGAGTTTTTCTTTAGAAAAAGATCCTCTGGAAGATGAGGGCTGGATCACAGCTCCATGAATTTAAATGCCTAATATCATAAGCATCTTTGGGGGAACTTTGTTGTTTATGCAAGTTAAACACATCATTAAAACCTGTGGCCAGGGTAGGGATGGAAGTATGGTTGCTGACAGGCAGCATGCTTCCATGAGAGGTGACTGCCCCTTGCTCTGTGCAAGGCCGGAGACCTTGGGTCCTACTGAATTTGGGGTTTGCCCAGGTCAGAAGCAAGATCCAGGCAATCAAGGACTCCGGATAAGTCCCTGCAGAGGATGTTTGGTGCTGCACAAAGTGTTGTATATATTGGTGACACAGTGGTTGCTGGGACAGTCAGCTCCCCCATCCCTGCAGGAATGCCAGAAGGGTGCAGCAGCCCATCAAATTCAGTTGTAGGGTTGCAATGACTGCTCCTCCTGTCTGTTGAGAGATTTGGAATACTGTTATTTGTCTAGACAAGCCATGAAAGGATGATGTCTAAGATAAAAACAGCACACGACAGGGCTGCCCATTACACAAAGACTCCTCCTGAGCTCGGATCCTCTTCTGCCTCTCTCTGATCCTTGCCCTGCAACACGCAACACAGAATCTAATCCTTAGATTCCACAAGGGACCACAGCCTCTATCCCCGACAGCAGGAAGGGGTAGGTGTGTGTGAGCACAGAGACCAAGCCAAGGACTGGAGGAGTGCCTGGGAAAGGTGGTTTGTGAGGAATGGCCTTTAGTAATGACCAAAACTTGTGTGGCAACCCCAGCTCGGGGTTCCCCACCTCCATCACTCTTAGTGCGAGTATGGAGTTGAGATGCATGTGGAGATCCCAGTGCCTCTGTAGAGCCAGCACAGAAAGCTCCATTGAGGAGTCTGGTTTAGTCCTCTGAGAGACAATGTACTGATTAGTAAAATGTAAGTGAAGAAAAAGATTTTTCTACACCGAGAATCAAAGACACACAGTAAAAAGTGTAATTATTTTCCTCAAAGAAAAGGTAAATGACGTGCAGGATATTTCCTGCCTTTCCATGGCTGAGCTGGGGAAAAGTACTTTCATACACAGAAGCAGTATGAGACTGAAGTCGTTGCTGACAGAGGATGAGGGACAGCAAACAGCAATTTCCAGTCCTCCCATGATACCTTGTGGCTCACACTGCTGCACAGATCATTGAGCTGCAACTTTAGGGTAGCTTCATCTTGTTGCCCAGTGAAGCCTAAAATGAAAAGTGAGGAGGTTCATGGTACTTGCTTTGTTAGGTGCTACAGTGCCCATAAAGGAAGAATACGCAAGGGAAGGACAAGCATGTACATGGAATCATAGGATCATTTATGTTGGAAAAGATCCTTAAGGTCATTGAATCCAGCTGTTAACCCAGGACTGCCAAGTCCACCACTAAATCCTGTCCCCAAGTGCCACACCTATACGTCTTTTAAATATCTCCAGGGATGGTGACTCCAGGCCTTCCCTGAGTAGCCTATTCAAGTGCTTGATGACCTATGGTGAAAAAATGTTTCCTAATATCCAATCTAAACCACCCATGGCACAACTTGAGGTCATTTCTTTCTGTCCTATCCTTTCTTACTTGGTAAAAAAAGAGGCTGATCCCACCTGGCCACGCTCTTCTGTCAGGGAGTTGTAGAGAGTGATAAGGTCTCCCTGAAGCATCCTTTTCTCCAGGCTAAACAGCCCCAGCTCTCTCCACTGCCCCTCATAAGTCTTGTGCTCCAGACCCTTCCGCAGCTTCATTGCCCTTCTCTGGACAAGCTCCAGCCCCTCAACGTCCTTCCTGAGCTGAGGGACCCAAAACTGGTCACAGCACTCGAGGTGTGGCCTCACCAGTGCCCAGCATAGAGGGACAATCACTGCCTTGGTCCTGCTGGCCACACTATTGCTGGCCGTGATGCCGTTGGGCTTCTTGGCCCTCTTGCCCCACCTGGGCACACCCCAGCTCCCGTTCGGCCACTGTCTGCCAGCATCCCCAGGGCCTTTCCTGCTGGGAGCTTTCCAGCCACCCTGCCCCCAGCCTAGAGCACTGCAGGGGGTTGTTGGGACACGAGGTCAGGACCCAGCACTTGGCCTTATTGAACCTCATTCAGTTGGTATCGTTCCATCGATCCAACCTTTCCAGATCCCTCTGCAGAGCCCTCCTAGCCTCTAGCAGACCAACATTCCCACCCAACTTGCTGTTGTCTGCAAATTTACAGAGAGTACACTTGTTCCCATCACCTAGATCATCAGTGAAGATATTGAACAGGACTGGGACCAATACTGATCTCTGGGGGACCACCAATGACCAACTGGAGGCAGCACCACCATTCTCTGAGCCCAGCCATCCAGGCAGTTCTTGACTCAGGAAAGAGTGCACCTGTCTAAGTTGTGGCTTTCTGACTTTTCCAGGAGAATGGCCTGGAATGCCATTTTGACACTACTTCATCACACAGTGCAGTACAAGGCTGTGTCTGGTCAATAGAGCAATGGCAAATCTCTTGGTGTCCCGCAGGCCATTGTGCATTTTGAGTAATAGCTGCCTGGGGAGCAGGTTAATGCCAGGCACGGGCTCTGTTTGCTGTAACTCACGTGAATAGCTGTGAACAGAAAGGCTGAACGTTGCGATGACAACACATCAATAAGCAAAGCCACTTTCTCCACCTTTTGACATGAATTACCTGTCTTGGATACTGCACTGTAATCAGCACTTGCATCACCAGGAGGAAAATAAAGGCCAGTATGACCTTCTGGAGCAATAGGACCTGTTTTCCTGGACTGATGAGAGAGTCATTAGTCTGAAAAGTTACTTGGACTGTCAGTAACCTGCTCACTGTGTGATGCAGTGCCTTGGCTGAGCCACACCTCTGTGTTTAATTTTTCCCTTCTGCACAGGGTGAGTTCTTTAGGGACTGTTAGAGTAAATGTTTCTGCAGGCATGATGGCTGGGCAGCCTGCAGCACTACAAGGACAGCACACGGACTTTGTGCAGAATCAAACATGAGCCCTTTAGGGTAGATCACTGGGGTACAGAGGGAGAGAACTGGGAGGAGTACTTTTGCTGGAATTTCCAGCAACCCTCCTGACCCACCTGGCTGTGTGTGCCCCTGGTACTGGGGAAGGAAGCAGGTACAACAGCAGTGGGACTGACTGTGCATTAGACGGGCTCTCCTATCAACAACAAAACAGACTGTTTTGTCTCCATTCACCTTCTAGGCAGATCAGAGCAGTCCTTAATGCTGGTCTTAGCTATTTCCCTCTTCATTTCACACATATTTCAAACAAACAGGGGTGACAAAAGCATGCAATTTATTGCAACACACAGTGCTGGTAATTTTGCAGGATCTGAGGCCAGCTGAACAATATGCTGCTGACCTTAAATTGCTCATTCCCCTTTGCTGTTAAGTAAAAGAATAAATCAGTGGGTAATTCCTTTCTCTCACCATACCTCCTCTCCCTCCTCCATTTTTAAAGCCAGACATCACTCCTTTTTATTTAGCCATGACAATGCAACTAGTGCAAAGAAAATCTTAGTACTCAACCAATATGTTTAGTTTCTTTTATAGTGTTAATTAGGTGTGCTTAGGGCCTTTCTGAGGAAGACAGGATGCTAACCTTAGAAACTCAGATAATCCTATTGTCAAATATATTTGTTTATTAAAATAGGTTTGTTTCCTTTTTCTTAGGAGGACTTAGCTTGGAGGATTTAGCTTCTCCTCTAAAACCCAGACTAACCAGAGGATTGATGGATGCTGGGGTATGTTGTGGGCCAATGATTGCAGAATTACCTGCTGCTGTACCTTGTCTGAGCAATGTGTGCAGCTGCAGAATAGCAAAGCTGCTTGAGGAGCTGGGAGAGATGTAAAACCATTTTAATCCTTTGTAGTTCTTACCTGAAGTTATTGAATAGCATGTTATTAGAACAAAATGGAGAAGGCTCTTCTTTAATACACGCAAAATATGAACAAGGTGCTCCTGCTGCTGTTGAACATGTTCTTTGGTAAGTGCAACTTAATTTAGATTTGGAAGTAGCTCAGAGCAACTAGATCCTCCTTTCATTTATACACATATAGTTTCTGAATTGGAGAGTCTGGATTGCAGTGCACCTTCAACGCTTCAAAGAAGTGAAATGGCACACGGGGAAAGGGACTGAATAACAGCAAAAAGCCACATCATACAAGTCTGAAGTTTCCCATGAGCTAATGGATGCAGTATTCTTTGAGAATATGTGTAAGCATGTCTATTTAGATATGCTTTTTTTTTGCAGCATCACAACCACACTGAGCCTGGCAGCACTGGTGAAGTGGGAGCCTGATGTGTGTTTGTTTCCTTCCCTCTCCTGCCCATGGTAGTGAGGCTGTTCCATGTCCTGCCTGGTTTGCTGTGCACAGGACAAAAGGAGCACAGCCAGGCAGGCACTTTATCTGAGCTGTCCATTTGGGAGCAGAATTAGGATTTCCTACCAACACAGAAAACCATTCTAATAGTAAGAAATAAGCCATAGGAATTAAATCATAAATATATATGCTGCCCTTAGGGGATATCAGTTTGTATCACAGGGTGTCAATAACCATTCCCTTTTGTGCAGCTGGGCAGGGGAGGCCAGTTAAGCTGCTCTGTGGCAAATGAACTGTTAATATCTGAGGCACCCTCTAAGAGAAAGAGGCATGAGGGCACTATGTCAATTTATTGTACTGAGATGAAATATGAACTGCAGCAAAAATAGGAAAAAAATCTGTTTCAGTGAACAATCACATTTTGGAATTTTCCTTTCTCCATGGTACAAATTTAATGAAACAACTGGAAGTCATCAGGAAATAAATTATTTTCTGACTAGGGAAAAAGGTTTTGGGCTTGTTCAGAAAACCTGAATATCATTCTCATCTCTGTTTCAGATGAGCCATGTCACAGAGGCCAGCCATGATTTGGTTTCTGAACAGGCTGTTTCCTTCAGGGCTAGTTAGGCCTTTGATTTCGTTTGATATGGAAGTACCTGTGGTCTTCTGAGCCTGTTATCTTGCAAGATGAACAATCAACAGTAAAAATGAATGAAAAAACAAATATGTGCCAACAGGCCAGTTTTGTGAAGCACAGAGCCACAAGGTGACTTGTCCTTGATAGGCAGCTGGCTATGAATTACCACAGCTGATTAATGCAAAGCAATGCAGGGACAATGTTTTCTGTCACAGAATCATAGAATGACTTGGGCTAGAAGGTACTTTAAAGATCAGGTGGTTCCAATGCCTCTGCCATGGACAGGGATACCTTTCATTTGGCAAGGTTACTCAAAGCCCCATCCAGCCTGGGCTTGAACTTCCAGGGGTAGGTAGTCCACAGCTCCCCTGGGCAACCTGTGCCTCACAACCCTCACAGGAAAGAATTTCTGCCTAATATCTGTCACTTCATGCTCTTACACAGTCTTCTGCAGAAATTAATTTTACAGAAGCAACATCCAGCATTTTATTTGTTTTAAATGTATCTGCCATGAAGTTCCCCTTCACTCCTCTCCTTAGTGGTTTCCCCCTCCTACTATGAGACAGAATGAGTAATAAAAAACCATTCCGTTTTTGCTGGTTTAAGATTTGTCATCCTGTGCTTTATGACTTAGAATTGGTCTTGCTAAGAAAAGAAGCCACTGGGAACTGAGACTTATTCTCTGTTCAGACTGACAGCAGGATAGACAGGTGTCATCTCATGATGACATTTAAAGGTGGACGAGCCCCATGAGGGAGGGTGTTCAGTCTGGTGTAATCAGTGTCAACCCTTATGAAGACTATTTTTGTCAACTTTATTTATTCCTTTGAGACATTGCATTATAATAACAGGAAAACTGTAATTTAAATGGTTGTGGGGTGTGGATGGTTGAATTATTCATTCTTTACAGAAGGCAGACTGTCCATCGAAATCCTATAGTGACTGACCTGCAATATCCTCTCTCTTCCCTTCTCACCTGCTGTGCCCTGAAACACGAAAAGAATACTATGGCTCCTTCAATTAATCTGCATGGATGGAAAATTAGCATCTTTCTGTTTTATACAAGGAAGATGCTTCACCCCGAGACTTTTGCAGAGACACCTTAATTGGTCATCTTTCTAAGCTTTCATTTTATTAAGAAACAATGAGCAGCATTTTTCAGCTAGCCTGTGTAAAAAATGCTGAAGTTTATTGTAACATGGATCTCTAAACCACTGAAATAAAGGCTTGTGTGGGCAATTTGCAGTAGCTTCCACTATTTAAATGCAAATGTGCATACAGAGCTTTGTTCTAGATATCAGTCATTTGATACACCTTGGGTTTTGTCCCTGCCCTTAAATACCTGAAATTCTTTCTGTGATGCACATTCTTAGAAAAACCCAAACAAACAAAAGCAAAACAACAAAAACCACCAAAAGCAACAAAAACCATGACTGAAAAGCCCCACCAACCTGCTCCCCAGGTTATAGGTTGTACATCTAATGTCACTATTCCCAGTTCAGCATCTATAAAAATGTGTTTCATCCAGGCTGGTCCCTCACCTTATCCAAATGGCCCTTAGGCCACCAGCTGCTGCTGGAGCAGAGAGGAACATACAGGGGAGTATACTGGCCATGGCATGCCAAATGCATTTGCCACAGCAACAGCCCTCTTTATTTCTCTGTCTCTTCCTCTAGAAATCTTGAATGTGTTTAAATATTAAAGCTGGACACATCTCAGTGTATCCCCTGTGGAGTCTTTCATTGAAAATATCCAAAATCCAATAAAATCAGCTGCTCCTTTTGATGTTTGTAAAGTGGTTGCTCACTGAGGCGGCTGGGCTGGGAGTCCCATATCAGACTCCCATAAAGATATCTACAGAGTATTTCCTATAGTGCTGACAATTGTAATCTGCTTCCTGGGTATTCCATTATGCTCACTAGCATATCCTTCATTTAAAAAAAAGGATATTTAGGAGGATTTGTTTGCTTTATTTCTACCTCAATGTAGCATTGATTTTCTTTGTGTCTTAGAGAAATCCCTTAACCAAAAAAATACCTTGAGGTTACAGAAATCTATTCATTTCCCAGGCAAAACTGTTGACAGTAATGTCTAAAACAGAATTGTTTCATCTGTACTAAGAAGGAAAGTGGTCGCTGTGTCAACAGGGTGAAAACTCAGCAATTCTAGCATCTAGGTTTTTTTTCTTTAATAATGCTGCTCCACTTGCATCTCCCTATAAAAACAAATGGAAAAGGATGACAGACTTCCAGGTACTTTTCATGATCACAGACCCAAGCACAGCTGGGAAGAACAGCAACTTCCAAGCCCTTTAGGATTAAGTTACCATGCAAAATAAGCTTATGTGCTTTGCTTTACAAAGCAAACCCTTTCCATGCTCTCAAATCAAGACTGGTGAAATACGAGGACAAACACACAGCTCCTGCAGAAGTACTTATACTTCCATTTAATTTTCACATCAAGCACCAGTGCTATTCATAAAGACTGAAAATGGGAGTCAGAAGACAATAGAGATTCTCAGCCAAATTAGTATTGTCCATCAGAAAGAATAGACTCTTTCAGCACCCACCACATTAACCACTGGCCTCAGTCAGTTTTCCATCGAGTAGCAGGTGCTTTTCCAATATTCTAATACATACTATTGCCTTGGCAAGGAGTAAATGGGATCTTGTGCCAGGACACTTGCATCTAGAGCATACTTTGACTCCTTGCTGTGTTTGCAGAAATTCCAGGTACACATCATTAATCACAAAGTCTGTCCGATTCTTGAATTATTTAATACAATATTGGAGCAGTTTTGAATTATTTAAAGCAATATGCGAAAGGTTCTCTGTGATATACATGCAGAGATTATTAAGCACCTTGCTAAACAGACTTAAATTGCCAGGACCTAATATCAACTCCTCATGTTCCATAGCCCTAACTCGAGGAGGGAAAGAAACAAAATACTGCTTTCCAATAGCCTCCTTCTTTGCCCTAAAATTTACTGCAACTGTTATAAATAAGTGAAATGGTTTTAATCTACCTCATTCAAAACTGCTCAAAACACGACAGGGAAAAATGGCCAGCATTTACCATAATTTGGTATTAGTGGAGAATGGGAAAGCCAGGAGGTTTATCTGATCCTCCTGGACCTGTGAACAGGCAGATATAACATGGAAACTGGTTGTCTTCCAAAGTGCCTTTATCTTTTTTTTTTTTCTGGACAGGCCAGGAATGAAAGACCAACTTCTATAATGAATCTGGTAGTTCTTCAAGATGCATTAAGAGTGAAAAACTTTACCTGGGTCTACTTGAGAAGTTCATTCAGCTCCTTAGTCACACCGATTACAAGTGGACCACAGCCAGATCAGTACAAAGGGTGCTCCAGGAACCAAATAGCAGAGCTGGACATCAAAATGCGACTTGAGCTTAGCCTCATAAGCAGTTTAGCCCACATTTAAACAATGACTTTGCAGCCCTGAGCTTATTTTTGGGTTATGGTTATGCTTTCCCACGGAAATGGTCCTCACACTCATTATAAAGATGGCCTGGGAGAAACATCCTGAACCCTAGAGAAGGGAGAAGTGGCAGCTGAGTAATTCTCATTGTCAAGAGAATCAGTTCCTGCATCCTTCCCCCTCTTCTCTTACATAGCCATTTGCTAGGGAAGATGGGGACCAGCTCCTTAAAGGCCCTTGAGGACAGATACTTATAAAATTAGGACCCTACAGAAGTGAGCCTGCTGGGTGACCCTAGTCTGAGCTGCTGTCTCTGTCTGACTATGCCTTCAGGCACATTAGCAGATACACTCGGGTTATTTTCTTGAAACTTTTCATTCCAGCCAAGCAGGTGAACTGAAATTTCCTACACAGTTTTTCCCTTTAGCTTGACAGAGAGAAGCTGAGATTCTCCTCCAGTCATAGCATTGCAGACCTGCAGCTATTTGTGCAAGTGTGCCCATACATCCTTTAACCTGGCCCAACAGGGACATGGATGTTAAGGAGTCATTTTCAATAGCATATTATTTTCCCTCTGTTTCTAGGTAATTTATCTCTGAAAAAAAAGCCCAGTCAGTTTTCCCTGAAAAGTATGTAGCATTTCCCCATTGTTAACCTTAAAATACTGCAATTAAATGGTGAAGAAGGGTAGAAGAGGAATTACTGACATGTATTTTTTTAGCCAAGTAATCACAATGGAAACATTCACCTTTCCCCTCATTTTGAGATGGCCATGAACTTATTATACAGCCAACTCTAACACACCAGGATAATATACGACAGTGAATCATCTTGGTTTATCCATTCAGCTTGCCCTGTGAGTTTACAAGGGCTGAAAATCTATCTGCTTTTTACCTCGTTTAGCCTTGCTTTAAAGGTATGACAGGAAATAAGTGGACGCCATACTTCAGTGTCTCTCTACATGGAGTAAAGTTTGTCTCACACCGTTGCTGATGTTTCTGCCGCAGTATGGACGTGAGGGTATGACCCCTGTGCACAAGGGACAAACACACAGCTCTGTGCCTGGCAACAAGGCAGGCACAAAACATTCAGGGCTTTGCCCACTCCTTGTCCAGTGGTTTGATTACTGGAGAAATGAAAGGCAGTCCCACTGCACCTCCACACCAAGTGTTCCTGGGACTGTGCAAGGCATCAGGAGGCCCTGACTCACCAGGAACTCAAATTTCGATGTCTGTGAAAGGCATAGAATTATTCTGGGAGAGATCTTGGGTGCAGCTCTTCTGCCTGGTTTATCGTGCTTCCACTGGTGTAGAGCATGCCTAGTTTTGTGATTTGTTTTATAATGTCGTGTAGAGTAAGCTGCTCTCTTTCCCTTCCCTCCCCACAACTCCCCAGGCTTTGCTGACACTGCGCCAGGTGGATTTTACCCTGTACACTTTTTGGTCATTCATTCAGCACCACATTCTCTTTACTTCGTGTACATCCAAAATTGCAACATAGAAGTTGACCAACCAGTGCCTTGTCTATCCTGAAAGCAATGTGATCACACCACAGGTACAGCTGGCTTGTATTTTTCTTTCCTTTTTCAGCTTTGCCCATAATCTTGAATTTAAGCAATTTTAAAACCAGGTGACAAGTCCAGTTGTTGTCACTTTATGTCATGACTGGTGAAAAAGGCCTTTATGAATACACCATTTTTGTTTCATGGACATCCATTCTCAACACTTGATTCCTTTGAAATCAGTTTTGTGTTTGTAGAACTTAAGAGCTCTGTACTTAATCTTAACATCCTTACAAAGATTTTCAATCAGACATTTATGGTAATCCAGAGCTCACAATATCCACCATAAAATTGTTTTAAGGGTAATGTAGACTTTCAAAGGCAAAATATTTTTAGTTCGTATTTTCCTTAACTTCTGGATAATTTTAATTCTCCGCTTTTTGAAAGAAATGTGTTTGGCTTTTTATGCAACATTATTTTTCCCACAGAGCATTCTTTGATGTACACAAAACCAATAATACAGAGATAACAATCTTGTGCCATTATTGTGGCACTTCAAGACTTCTTTGAAATATCTGTGGTGCAGTAAGGATTAGAGGACTCTCCGTTTGTATATGAATGTCTTTCATTTGATTCAGACAGAACTAGTTCTGTTTATTAAGCACTTTCAATAGGAGGGCACCATCACAAAGAAGCAAAAGGCTTCCCAGCTTTTATTTTAACTGCAAATTTTGTATCCTGCTGCAGCTCAGGGTGTGTTTTCTTTTGCAGCATGGCTTCCTTTGTAAAGTGAAATATTTAAGGTGAAATTCTGACATCTTATTCACATTCTATAATAACAACTCCTTCCCCTGAAATCAATAAGACTACTCAAAGGATGAAGAGTTAAATAATATTAGAGGTGGATAGAATCTGATCCCTCAGAATTTAGCTGCATTTCTTTTCCTTTTAGCCTGCTTGACCAAGCTGGATGAGAATAGCCATAAACCAGCACTTCGGTCCATGTGAAAATGCTGCTGGTACCAGGAGAGCAGGATTCAAAACCAAACTACAGCTCCTGTAAAGTGAAAGATGGAGAAATAGAAAGGGAAATAATTACAGTAAAAAGCCAATTTAGTTATCAAAAATCTACAAAATCCAAATGAAGCAATTATTTTGTTGAAAAGCAAGGAAGGAAATTGTACTGCAGTCAATTGCACAGTGTCATTCAAAATGGAATCTTAGAGTGAGAAGTCTGATAAACTTATGGTGACCTGCAGCTTTTACTTGATTGTTTATTAATAACAGAAGTATTTTAGGATAGATATGTTAACAGGCACACTTACCTGCCTCACTTGATGAGTTACTATTATGGTTTCGCCCAAAGCAAATGTGCTGAGAAAGAGACTACGCACTGAACTTGTAGATCCTGGCAGTGCTGATGTCCCTCAAAGATCTTTCTTTAACTTTTACAACTTCTTTCTCTGCTCTTATGCCCGAATGATTTTCTCCAAAAAATCACAGCACTTCCTCTACAAGGCGTTGTATCCTGAATCCAGTCAGCCTCGCAGACCGCGTCCCAGAGACCAGAAATCCACAGCAGAGTGGCACATTTCCCACAGGCCACCCTCAGTGTATCAGTTCACAGACAATTGCAGGAATGTTTTGTCCTCCTGTTCTTTTCTCAGATGAGCTGGAAGGATGAAAAAAGTGGTTAAGAGACCTGAACAGAAAGGAGGTAGTGACAGCCCAGGCTGGGGAGCCAGGGATTCTGTTCACTTGAAGGTGTGCTGAAAGAAATAAGCCATGGCTCCCTCCATTAAAATTTATTTATTTATCTTTTTATTATTTTAATGGGGACATATCACATTATTAATGCAGTGGGAGAGAAAACTTGCAAACTCCAGCAGACAACTGGGTATAGGGTTGCATGGTACTGAGCTTGATTTTGCAATATGGATGTGACAGATGGAAGAGCTCATGCAGGCCTTGTGTGTATTCCTTTGGTAGAGAGAACAGGAATGTTTGAAACATTCATAGGCACATAATATTTAGCCATCTCTCCTAACATTAATCAGGCTGGGTTTAGTCTGCAGGAGGGGATTGGAGGAGTTCTGATCCCTTCTGACCAGGCTGACTGCCCTGATAAACTCATACTTCCCACTTAACTGCCTGTTCATCTCAGTGGTCTCATCTTAACACCTGGAATTAGAAGTTTTGTTTTCTGGTAGTAAAGCCCCTGATAAATCTGTGGTTGATAACTTTGTCTGTTAAGCCAGGTTACAATATAAATAAATAATGCTGAGCTGTAAAATTGTGGCTGACACCAAGAAAGCTGACAAAATGGGAATGTTTTTGTCTTTAGGAATTAGCATAAGAAAGTTGGGGATGTGCATCAAGTTGATGTTGCTAAACTTCCACAAACAGCTTGAGTTCCATGTGGCAGGATCCTGGGGATTGTAATTAAGATCAATGACTTGTCATTTTAATGAATATGGATTCAAATCACACTGGGAAATTTAGCTTGTTGTGTCTCAGTGCTCCAGTTTCTTTTACAGAAAGCAGGGAAGGTAAAACTTCCTTTTTCCAGTTCTTTGTTTCTTCTTTTCCAGTGAGCATGTCAGGGCAGGAGTGTGTTCAGCACCTACATCAGTAATGACCTGAACTCAGATACAGAGTTTAGATGAAGTTGCAAAGAGAGTCATGACAACAGACCTGCTTTTCAGTTTCTTGGTTATGTATTGGTACAAATTTAATACAACCGAGCTGTGTTATAGAAGTGGGGCTTCTGATCAGAACCCAGAAACAGACTTGTGATAAGAAGTTAATAACAAAGGACAGATTAATTGTACTCTGGAAATGTTTTGACTAGCACTTGTTCAAATTCTGAGCAAGGGTTTTGTCAGTACTTTTTTAACCTGAACTAATTCATCCATCCCTTTCTGGAAAATTCAGCATTTTGTGTCATTCAGCATAAGGGAACAGAAGTGTTTTCCATGATCTCTGTAATAATCAGTGTTTTCATCAGTTTATCTTGCCTTTCACACAGTAAAGATGTGCATTCCCAAGGTGCCAGATGTTTACACCACCGAGTAGGTGAAATGTAGTAGAAAAGGATGTCATTTTGATGACTCTCTTTATAGCATATTCCTACCAGTGCTCATTCGAGAATCTGGGATGACAGTAGTAAATAATGCTTAGTACTCCTATAGCACAGAACATGTTCAAAATTAAATTTTAGTAGTAGTAGGTTTAGAGATCTCTGAAAAAGTGGATGTGTACGAAAGGGAGAAAGTTAAACCTTGAGTGTGATAAAACCCTGTCAAGCCAAGAAGTGTTCCCTGGGGAGTGACTCTTTCTCATCTAGAAAAATAAAAGTGCTTCCGTGAGTAGGTAGAATTAGATGCCTAAATGGACTCCAGGGAAATTATTGTGGGGGAAAAGGTAATTGTTAATTTCTCACTACAGATCAAACTTAACTTCTAATTTGGGTAACTATTGAAATTCAAGAGAGACCTTGGAAAAAATTAATAGTTATTGTACTTACCTGTGTATAAGATATTTGCAATCCAACCTGACATTACAGAGCTGTTGAGATACTACAGAGAGGTGGAGGTAGTTTTTTCTTCTTGATATTTCAGAACAGACTGAGATTTCAGATTGCAGGTGCCTTGGTCTGAAGGCCATGTTCATAAGAACTCTAGCATTGTAGTTTTGAGGAAATACAGACAGTATTTGAGCCAAAATCATTGTATGTCACTTAAAGTAAAAGTTCAAAGAAAAAAACCCCATGCCATCAATATTTTGGTTGTTTAAATGTGTTAATATTGTGCCACAGTAAAGATAATTTACTTGCGTTCCCTAACCTACTTCTCCTGGCATAAGAGACTGGATGCCAGACACAAAGCTTTTCTCCCCACACCATGCAGAGAAAAACTCCGGTGTATGACCTACCAACATAGAGAAAAATGAGTTGTAAACCAGCGGAATTAAACACAACATGTTAAATATACATTCTGGAACATAAGGGATGAAAAGATAAATATTAAAAGTCATCCCAATAATAGCAATACATAAAGTATCTGATGATTCTCTGAGTATTTTTAGAAAGCAGTGCATTGCTGCAGTATGCAACTGAAATATCACCCAGTGAGACTTCAGCATAATTAAGCAATGATTAATCAATACTTAACTAAAGAAATTAAGCTCAGGAGAAACAATTAATTGAAGTTAAGTGAACTTTGACAGCTCATATTAAACTAAGGCTCTAATTAACAAAAGCATTGTGCATCCTCTAAATGGAGGGATGTGCAGGCTTCAGGTGCTAAGGATGGGGTGAGTGTTACTCTGCAGATTTCTTGATGATGAGGAGTCAACGATCTGAGAGCTTCATTTCAAGACTCTGAAAAGAGAAGGTGATTTTTCTTTGGGTGCCCACAATTTGGTGACTTGACTCTAAGTTCTGGCAGTTCAGGTGGCTCTCTGGAGGAACAAATGCAGTCTCCTGGTAGGGTTTGCAGCCTAGCCCCATGTCCTTCAGGCTCTTATAATTTAGGACCACGCTGCTGGACGAGGTGGGGGGGCACTGCTGTAACGTCTGTGAGAGCCAGGGGGCTTTGGTCCTTTGCATCACTTGGAGCTCCACAGCACAATTTCCTGCAGGAGTTGTGGCTGTGGAGAACCCCAGCAGGGGCAGCTGTCCCCAAAGGGTGGCAGCCCAGGGAAGGGCTGGGACAGGGAGATGGGGGAGGAACAGTCTGGGGGACCTGGGAGAGCCCAACTGTGACAGAATTTTCTCCTTCTCATGTGTCTCTCCTCTCTGTTCTTGCATTTTTATATTCCTCCCAAAGTAACTTTCACTTTTAGTGTTGGTGAATGCCATCATCTACAGATGCAGTTCATAAACCCTTGTGCATGTGAGATTGTCTCAATATCTTTTCTGCAAAGCTTTCTCCTGAAACCATAGAGTCAGGATATCTGATCTAATGCTTTTGAAAAGATTGATTTATTACCTGGAGAACAAGCCTGGTGGAGGGAAGGAGAATACAGGGAAGAGGTCTAAAGTTAACATTGTTGGCTCTCAGGAAATGAAATGGACACTGGTTCTGTTTACAATAGCCAAGCCATGTCCAACAAGCCCAGGCTAATAACGAGTAAGGGTCAGGAGCAGGGGTTAGAGCCTAATCTCAGCCCCAGCCCACCTGAGGGAACTATCCCTCTAGAGAGCAGGGCCTTTCCTTGCTTGTTTTTAGAGGCACTAGAGAGTGGCGCAAGTCTGAGATGAGGGGAAAGAAAAGAGATATGATTGGCTAGTGGCTTAATTGCTCTGTTAATTGCTTTGCCTCTGGTGCTCCCATCCCTGCAGAGAAAGTGCCTGAGGGTTATCTCAGCTGTGTGAGTTCCCCTCAGTGATGAGCAATTATCTCCCAGGCAGAGACTACCAAATGTGGCTGTCACAAAATAGCTCCATTCAAAATGATGGATGGGCACGAACGAAGACAAACTTCATTCCCAGAACTCAAATTAGGAACTGGCGTAGCCTCATCTGTGTGGATTTGGCCTGACTTTGTAACAGCATGAATGTCAAGATGTACCTCACCAAAGGTTCAGGTCCTGAGCCTAACTCCACAGCTGGAGCCCATCTGAAAACCCTCGATGGACATTTACAGGTCTGAGTTGCCTTTTGGTGAGGCCTCTACAGGATGGGTGTGAGCATGGAAATGTTCTGGGTGCTCTGTGTGGAGGAGGCAGCATTTCTCTGCTTACATTGACTAAACCTGGGCTAATCTGATCCAGTGACTCCCATGCTCCAGGGGGATGGAGGAGCATTTGCAGTCAGGCTGGTGGAGGTAAGGTAGTGTTCTGCTGCTTTGAAGCCACAAAGACGGTTTTGCTCTTTGAGCAGCTGCACAGCAACACCACAGAGCTCCAGGTGTGCCATGGTCCCCATTTGTGGGGGGACCTGTGCTGTGAAGGAAGGAAGAGATTTACTCTGCAGGAAATTCCAAATCCTAATGGAACAGAGGAAGAAAGCAAAGAAAAAACAAAACACCCCTCCAAAAATGCAAAGGTGAAGCGACCTGCCTGTGGCCACTCAGTAAGGCAGCAGCAGGGTGAGGGCTGTTCCCATTAAAGCCTCTCCAGTAAGAGTGCCTGACCTGGCACTCGTGTGGGTGAGTGTTCCAAGCAGCTCTATAAATGTGCATTATTGCTGTGCTCCTGCCTGTCATATTTCCTCTTCTTTATTCACCAAGTGGTAGGAGCTGTCTCTGGCTCATCAATTAAACCCAAGAGTGATGATTTCCAAAGGTATTGCTACTTAGTGAAAGAAATTCATCCTTAGGCTAAAGGACAAAGCGCAAGGCCTAAGTGTTATTTAAATGGTTCATAAAACATGTGCTGGCTCTTTAGCCGGAATGAAAATCACCCTTAGCTAACATAGGAAATATCCTGCTTTCCTCTGCCTTCCCCAGTCTTTTCATGATGATGAATCTCTTTCCTCTTGTTCCCCATTATTTCTGTAAATGAGAATATGCTGTAATGTTGCTGAGGTTGGGCTAATTAAATCAGCTCTTTCTTATTTCATTGATCTGCATTTTAAAGCTGAGCTGATTAAGGATGAGAGACTATATTTGATTAGAAATATGTTTTTGCCAGTTAGTTACATCAAAGGGTAGATTACAGGAGAGCAGAGGAGCTGAACTCACATGGCTACTGTTTCTCCTGGATGTTAAAAGGAAAGAGAAATAACATGAAGTAAAAAACAAACCCCAAGTTGCATTTCTTAGCCATATTTTTTTCACAGCAAATGATGATACCTTTGTTTTATCATCTGGAAAAAAATTAATAATAGATAAGTGAGACTGTGATACAGAGAGAAGATTTCCATAAGCTATGCAATGCTATGGATGGTGCCTTACCAAACATCCAGCAGAAATCTCACTAAAACTGCAATTCCTTCCTGGTTTTATGGTGGCTTCAGCAGAGTCATTCAGCACCCAGGACCAAATGCTTACCTGGGCTGGCAACCAGAGCAAAGGCTCAGAGCAGGGCCCCTGGCCGGTCCTCTGCCCGGGCAAACTGCACAGCTCCTGTGCAGTTTCTGTGGCATTCCCGACCACCATGTCTGGATGTATTATTAAAGGAAATCTTATGACTGGTGTGGCTACCTGACAAAGTCTGGTTTTAGAGCCTTCATTAAGCAAAATTTTTTGGTGGTTCCAAGGATGCCTCAGCTCAGAAAGGGCTTTCTCAGGGAAGGGGGAGGTAGGAAAAAGGATAGGAGGCAGCAGTTTCATTTTTCTTCCTCTTGGAGTTTTCCAAGAAATCTCAGTGCCATATTTAGCACCACAAATTTGAAGATAGCAAGGAAACCAGTTGCCATATGACCTCCTGTATTGGGCCACCATGTAGCCATCAGAACAGCTCCTAATTTCTCCTCAGTAGGGTTGGGAGTCACACAGTGACCTTATTCCTGTGTGCCACTGCTGAACCATACAAGGAAATGCAGCAGAGCCTCTCAGACCTCCCTCCTCCAGAGCACTCTGGACGGGGCTGTGCTGCTCTTCTCAGGGTGACTGCAGGGAGGATGCTCCTCTCTGTCACCCTCGTGCCTGTACAGAGTCACCCACGCTGCTCAGCTGCTCCTCTTCATCCTTTCATCCCAGGCTTCCCCCATGGTCCTGACCTGAACTGGAATGGGAAGCAGTGCAAGCACTTTGCTGTATTCATTGCCCACAGCCATCCTGCTGATGGCCCACGCTGTCAGGGGCTTAAACGGCTCCCTTGGAAGAGCCTGTTGTAAGTGGATGTCAGGACACAAGATTCACCCCTCGTCTCTGAGGTCAAGCAATCAGAACAGGAGTTAGAGACAGCAGAGAGAATCCCAGAGATCTGGCATGTATGTTCACTCAGAAAGGCAGCACAGCTGCAACAAAGCATGGGCTAGGAGAAGGAAAACAGGAGTTTTACCCCTGGAGTGATACTGTGCAATATTATGCTTTATTAGTGACATGTAAGAGATAAGTAGGAACGAGCAGAAGATGAAAGAAAATTTTAATTTCCTTTTCTTGAAGAAAGGGTGCGTAGTTAGTAATAAGACACAGCAACAGTGACCATTGTCCCTGTATCAGTCCAGTGCACTTTTCTGAATATCCAAACCAGCAGAAATTAGTTCCTCTCTCTAGCTGCCCTCCTCTCCTCTGCCTTTTTGCTTGAAATGCTCATTTGAGGGGACTGCATGTAGGAACTTGAGCAAACTTCATGCTTTCTACTCAAAAGCAGTACTAGGTGAGGATGACAGGCTACTTGCGGGAAGATGTTTATTAAAAAACACATCCCAGACATCAAGACCTGTATGTACAGAAACAGCTTTAGATCTAGTCCTTAAAATGTGATCAAAAGCCGTTGAAAACGAATCTGTACATAAATTTAACCACAAAACAAAAATACAGAGTGAGAAGTATGGTCAGCTCATCTGGCATGGGATTTCTGAAATGTCTGATCTGTAGAAGAACAAAACTAACTGTTATCGATTCATGGCTTATTTTTAATTTGTATCACAAGTGAGGTGGTGCAAAAGCTTATTTATTTACTATGAAGAGATACAGATATTTATCCTTAAATGAGAATTAAGGAAACTTTCTGCAAAAGATTAATCACAGCATGCCACGATGAGATTTAATAAGCATGAGATGCATGTAGGAATTATTTTTCTATTTTTGCAGTGGCTGTATTTGCTTGTATTACTGCTCAGAGAGATAATACCAGCTCTAGTGGCGTTACTATTGAAATCCATGAAATTTCCCTTGAATTAAAAGAATCCTTTAAGGAACAGCAAGGATGAGGAAGGTGACTCCAAAGCTAGTGAGTCTCCTTCCAGAAGACTGATTGCTGTAAATGGTAGCTTAAGCTAGAAGGGATTGAATATGCCCAGTCCTTCAAAGAGTTGGGCTTCATGTATGTTAGGCAATGGGATTTACAAGGAAAATGGTCAGGATGCAGGTTTCAGAATTTACTCTCAAATGTGAATTTATGGGCTTCATATGCAGTGATCAAGACTGAATTTTTGGATAGCCATCCACCACTGGAGTTTCATCAGTTAAAGTATTTATTAAAATCCCAATTCATCTTTGAGTACAATTTCCGGTCACCTTGTTATGTGCCAATTCCCCACAAAATTTAATTGATAAGTAAATAATTATTCACTTCTATTAGCTATATGACAGCAGAAATGATCCCATTTAAAATCTCCGTAAATTTCTCTTAAACAGATGAATGCAGCAGCCCACAACGATGGCCTCCATTAAACCCAAATTAAAGGCTTATTTATGATATTCAGTTTTTATATTTTTCCAAACAAAAGGTTAACTTCTAGTACCTTCTGAGCTAATGTTTCTTTTAAAAGATCGGTTCCAAGAACATTCATACTTTGATTCATTATTTTCCTCTATGAGGCAATAAGAAGATGCCTGTGAAAGAGACACTGCAATGATAAAAATAATAATGTCTGAGTAATACTGGGGGTGATGTTGCCAGTGTGTATTGAGGAGGCATTGGAGTGAAACTGTGTTGCCAAGTTTGCAGGTTTTTTATTATAGTGGTTAAAGAAATAGTTGTTCTCCTGGATTCAATGTTGTTATTTTGTCTAGGTTTACAAAGCCTGTTCAACAGGAGCTGTGTACACGTTTGTGTGTAAGTGAGGAGGCCACCGGCTGATTCCTGTTCTTAAATGTGATTGAACATAGTGTAGCATTCCTAAGGAACTCTTTTTTTTTTCTATCTCGTCTATAACAAAGCTCAAAAGTATCAATTGTTTTAAAAATCTCAAGCAGTTGTATCAGAGAGGCCAACACTGTCCTTCTGTGTGTAATACGGGATTCCTGTCCCAAGTCTCCCCTCCATCTAGATGACACCCAGAAACAGTATGGGAAACTCTCAACAGATTGAGCCCTTTTCAGCCCAAAGCTGTCTACAGAGTAGAGCTCAGCAGCAGCAATTTGTTTATTTGAAGGCAGGTCCCTTGCAGAAGCAAGGGCTCGAGCAGAGCGGAATCTTCTCTCTCAGAGCCTTTCCTCAGTTCTTGGCTACACCATGTCATGCAATCAAGAGGGGTGATTGTGTCTTTGACAAGGTCTGTGCAGAGACAAGTATCCCACAGAGAAGCTGAGACTTCACACCATCCCTGGCTGCTGGGCAGACATGTCCATGTGCCCACATGTTTGTGTTTGCAGCAAGTTTCACCTGGATGAATGCAGTCATTTTCAGGATGGAGATGTCAGTCAAAAACTTAGGAAATGGAGGCAATTTGCCCTGGCTCCAAAAGTCTCACTGATCAATGTAAAAGGGAACTAACTTGGGGAATTTGTAATCTTTGCCTTGAATAAGGCTCTTGTTAGGAGAGCTTCTCATACTTGGTTGAGCTGACTGAGCTGGTCTGACACAGAAAGTGAAGAGTGGTATCTCAGAGCCTCTTCCAAGGCCACAGAATGAATGAGCTCTGGTAGGAAGCAAAGAAGAACCCATCATGCATGTTCCCCTAATCTGAAACCCCTCCTGAATGCCCATCTCAGGGCCAGTATCTGTAAGGAACAGCTGGTAGTGGCAAAGGGTTATGGGAAACTGGATCTTGCAGGTTGATCCTTTAGCATATCTCATTATTAAATTGATTTCAAAAGAGAAGGAATATTTAGTATGTGTAATTGAAGCAGGAGATGGCGTTTTCACTTTAGCAGAGCTTCCTCAAAGGGTTTCATGAAGTCTAAAATTAATACTCATCTTTTTAAATGTATGGTCTCATTACTACCAACTCTACCATAGCTGAAAAATCACACATTTTATGTTTTCTGGCATAACATATAGCACAACATTTTGTGGCTGCTTTAACAAGCTTAGAAACTCATATTGCAAAAAAACCCCCAAAACAAACCTTGTCTGCAGACCGGATAAAATAAGCCATAAATCCAGAGTGAAAACATTTAAATGGCAGGCAAAGCCCACTGTAAAAAAAACCTCCATGGGAATAAAAGAAAAGTCTTTGAACTCCTGTGAGTGATAACAGGTTTAAAATCTCAATGCCAATACCCTGCCTAGTAGGGCAACAGCCTTTGAAAGCACAGGTCAGTGTTCCAGCTGTCTGACATTGTGTGTCCAGCCAATTCTCGTCCTTTATTTCCCTGGTGCTGTAAAGCTGATGAGGGACAGAAGCTGCTTGAAGACTGTAGCGCCCAATTTTTCAAAGACCAAGTGTTATTTAACGTTCAGCTGGAAATCTGTATGTGGATTTAAGTCTGGGCCGATACTTTAATAATTACTCTGGCTGTTATGTTTCCCCAGAAAGAGGTCAGTCCAAGGGTTGTGTTAGACTCTGAAGGCAATTAGAGTAGCTTCAGAGCAGATTTTGTTTATCATTGTAGTTATAACAAGAATTATTTTGGTTTTTTTTCCCAGCCTGTCAGGCTATCTAAATTGTGACAAGGGATATTACTTAACAACAGTTGGAGGCCTTTGAGGAAGCAAAGACTGACTGATTAGCCTTAATTTGTCATTTTCTGATGAATTCTTTTGAACAAAAAGCAACTCAGGCATGTGGTTAATGATAATTTTGAAGGACACAAAGAGAAAATATGGGTAAAGTTAGAAGTTTATTAGGGTTATAGATCTAAAAAAATAGGAGATTAGAAATCAGCTGGAAGGATAAGTAGAGAGTGCTTTAAAAATAACGCAAATGCTATAAAATAAGCCACAGTTGCTTTGCTTTTTATAAGGCATCTTTATATGTACCGTTTGAAAAATCCTGCTTCAGCTGGTTTAGGAAGTAGTAAAATCAGGTGTGAAATGAGTTTTGTAGTTTATGAAAATCTGAGGTTCCAACAATTGACCTTTGCTAAGACAAAACTAGCAAAGCGTAAAATTTCAAACAAAAAATACAGGGGAAAAAACCAGACCAAAATAGAATTTCCATCTGACTTAGGAAGTCTAGGTTACAAATACCAGCTTTATTTTTAGGAGAAGAACTGGGACTCCCCAGATCAGAGTAATTATTTCTACTGTTTTCTTCAAGGAAACATGAATGTTGCCATCACAGGCTTTTGCTTTTGACTAATTGTCATTTTCCAATGACACACAGCTTTGGCTGTTGCCCGTGTTGAGTCTGAGGGTGGCAGGGGATGTGAGTGATGGTGACACTCCATGCCCACAGTAACCCCTGTGAGGATGCTGCCAGAGGGTCATACAAATTAACTAACATCTGATCACACAGGGGTGGCAGGTGTGAGCAGTTCAAAGCGGGTGGAAATACCACACAGAGAAATCTAAATGATCGTAAGTGTTGGAGAAGTAGCAGTGGGATGAAGTTCAACCGTTCAAAATGCAAACTCACCTGGTTTTGGCCAATAAGGAATTTTGCAATGGCTGGGGACATGTCTTGATGGGAGAAAGAGGACATAGGCATGGCAGCTGATCACAGGGAAATAATGAATCAAACATAAGCCTGTGTTGTGTCAGGGAAGATATTTTCACTGGGGAAGAGTGAAGAATTTATTAGCCCAATACTAGACTCTTTGAAAACTCATCTGGAATACTGACTGCCATGCTAGTTAAACTTCTGCAAGAGTAATGCACTCAGACTGGAGGAGATTCAGTAAAAAACTATTAGTTATGATAAGAAAAGCCATAAAGAATCAGACTAAAGGCATTTGCAGTGCAAGAGAGTGTTTCAGATGGTGACCAAGACTAAAAGTTAACAAAAAGTGTAAGATAGTATAAGCATGAGTAATAGTTCTCCAAAACACTGTCAGTCTTCAGCAAATTTCAATTTAAAAGCTTCCTGAGCAAGAGATATTATCTTTGCTTTTGCTTTCTTCCAACAACTGTTTCCTCTGCTGCATTTCCTCCCATACCTTCTACTCACTGTGCTTTCAGCTTGCTTTCAGCATGTCTGCAGCAGCAGGGATTTCTGCAGCACAAGATGTGGGAGAAACATCAGCTTTTGCTTCTTAGGAAACCGATCCTTTTTAATTCCTCTAATTGTCACTAATTCTTATTTTTAAGAAGACAATGAACAATCATTTATTGTTCATTGCTTTCTCCCTAACAGTGATCTGGGAAATGGAAGTTCTTGTCTTTCACCAAGACAGCTTGGCCTGTTAATTTTTAACACAATTAGGATGAGGGAACACGACTGCAATCTATAAATGGGTGCTGGGCTACACAGCAGTGAAGAGCAAGAGCAGTTTCAGCTGAAGAAAAAATTTGTCCAAAGAACAAAAGAATATTGAGAATGAATAAATTCAAGTTGAAACATAGAAGAAAAGTTTTAGCCATGAAGAGAGTGAGACTCTGGGATAGTCCACTGGTCATGGGTTGGCTTTGACTGAGCTATATTTGTACAAATAGATCTATTAATTTAGAAGGAGACATCCTCACTTTTTCCTAGGAGCTCAGGAGATCAGTTGCATCAGGTGTGTTAAATTTTCACAAATGGAAATGGTTTGGTTAGCATCGCTTCAGGTTGCCTTTGAGTCTCTTGTCTGAACAGTCGTGACCCATTTATGGGAGGATGAAGCATGGCCTTCTACTCATGTCTGCAGAGGTACTTGAATGAATGACCCAGATGCTTTAACCACTCAGACATCCCCCTTCTTGGAGGGGATGGAGAGAATCCTGAGTGATTTAAAGGCAGAGCATACACTTAATTAATGAAAAATGTCATATAGCACAATGGCAGAGGAGCCCACCTGATGAGCTGGGAAGGCTTTTCCCATTTTCTGCCCTATTTTTGGGAATGAAAAGTAGTTTTAAGAACCTGTTCAACTCTTGTCACTGCAGGACCATAACACTACACCTCCCTCCACAATGTTTTATCCCCTCTAAAACCTCCTCTGATGGAGTTTTGTTCCAACACTTCCCCCAGAAGACTTTGCTCTCCTGTCTAATAAATTTCACAGTTAGGAAGCTTTCTCTGAAGCTTTGTCACTCACAGCCATTTAAGAATGGATAAAGAGCTGCCTTCAGACGTCAGAGATGAAGAGTACTTATGTGCACGGGAACAGTCCCGAAAGGAGTGAGATGAAGGACTACTGCAAATATCAGCGGTGTGGTTATCTTTGCTCACCTTACATAGCAGGGATCTAGCAGGAAATGCAAAGGTGTGAATTTCAGCACTTGTGAAAATGCCAGATTTACAGCCTTAAATAGCAAAGTCTTCTGCCTCTCCACAAAACAAATATAGCAGGATGTCCACTGTGAGACTTTTCTCACAAGTAGGCATCAGCCCAAGGGTGAGAAATGGTAAACAGACACCCAAGGTGGGAAGAAGTGGTCTTTCGTCCTCTGAGTGACAGAAATTGAAGCAGGGTCACCAGTTTATTGCACTGTTGATGCTTGACACGGATCAAATGAAAACACTTGGTTGTTATGAATATGGGTTCATTTTAACATGGCAACGGAAGATTTCTTTTCCAGTGACCTGCCACCGAAATCACCCTCTCACCTGCCAGTGGATTTAAAAACAATGTCATGGAAGGTGATTTGGGCTGAGATGTCATCTATAAAGTATTTATTATAATGAGATATATGGGTTTCAGTCACTTAGTGCATCCTGCAGTAGCTGCTAGATGGGTTAAAGACCAAATTACTCAATCCTAATGTCATACACAGCTCTTGCACAGTATTTTTATTGCTAATTACTTGGTAGCATTATATTCACATAAAATAAGACCAATATGGACATGGCTGTTTGGGCAGCCAGGTTGGACCTTTCCTGTGTAGTTCTTTACCTTGTCAGTGGAGGTGAATCACTAGTTGAAGAAAGATCCAATCTGAAGCTGGAGTGTTTAATTACCCTTGAAAAATGGAAAGGTCAAAATAGGACAGGAACGACAAAGTCAATTGAGCATCTGGACAGAGTCCAAGCTTCAGTCCTCACTGTCATCTCCTTGTTTCTTCTTTTGGAGGAGTCTACATTTAAGTGAAGTTGTAAAAAGGTATTTACACTCTATTCTGTATTTCTTTCTCTCTTTTTCTCCTTTTCCCCCTCTCCTTTCCTTCTGCCCCTCTTCCTGCTTTCTTCTGCCTTCTCCCTCTTCTTCTTCCTCCCCTCTCTTGCTGTCTTCTTTCTTACGTGTGCATGGGGGATAAGGATCAGGCCCAGTGAGGGGATCCAGGATGACACACAGCCTGAGGTACCCACGGGCTGGCACTGAGCTGGTCCCTGGACCCAGCAGCCAGACCCCTGGTGCGCTGGGGCTCTTGTAGCCCTGCCACATATTCCTCACGCAGATTTTATCTGTGGACACACACACGCAGGAGCTGTACATCAAAACACTTTGCATATGCGCATCTGGTGCATAAATATGCAGACAGAGGCACATTGATAGAATCAATTAAAAGCTCTCTCTGCAGCACTCAAGTTTTGCTGATCGTTAATCACAGATGTCTGATATCTTTTTATCTCAAGTCAAAGATTCTCTGTCTCCTTTATAGCAATCAATACACTGGGGTCGTCTCACAAAGTCCACAGATTTTTGTTTCAAAGATCTGACAGGACAATAACCATATGATCCTGATCCATGTAAGAGGCTTTGGGTGACGCATGTGTAAGACTGCTTGTATTATATCTATAATTCATTTGCAGCTCGGTCTCTTGGGGGAGTGGGGGAATCATGGCAGCTGTTTAACAACCCACAGCTACAACTGAAAGTAAAGGGAGCCACAATTCAGCCGAAACATTATGTAAAGATTGTGCTCACTGGGCCAGGGAACCTGAACTAACATGTCTATTTTTGTGAGGAGTGTTGGAGGATTTTTAACGACTGTAAGATCCTTGATTTTATGACTCAGTCAGAAATACAAAAGGCATAATAACATATTGTAGTGATAGTATTCTTACAACTACAAAGTTTTAAGGATGCGTGAAAGGAAAAGTTACTGTAGAGAAGCAATATCATTTATTAGACCAACAGAGAGTGAGTTTCCATGCACATAGTCCTTTCTACGTTTCTCAAGCAGAGAAAATAGATGAGAAACTAGGTAGGGCAAGGTGTAACTGCTCTCAGTTCAGCAGTATCACATTCACTGTTTCAGACAAAGTGGCTGATGAAAATGAGGCCCCATGGGACAGAGAGAGATGGATTATTACTGCCCCAGTAACCATGTGGGAAGCAGGAAGAGGTACACATGGAAAATGGCAGTGCTGGACCAAGTCACAGCACCATGGAATGGTTTGGGTTGGAAGGGACCTTAAAGATTGTTCCAACCCCTCTGACATGGGCAGGACACCTTCTACTAGACCAGGTTGTTTCGACCCCATCCAACCTGGCCTTGAGCACTTCAAGGGATGGGGCAGCCACAGCTTCTTTGGGCAGAGTCAAGGGGCGTAGCTGACCCTGCTTTGACTGCAAGGTAAACTGCTTTGGCACTCTGAGTGGTTTAAACTTCTGTGTTTCACCTTTTTGTTGGTCTGGTTCTGCACACAGCTTGGGGAGTTTAGCTGATGCACCAAAATCCACTGAAAACCTGCAAAGCAGATTAAATGCTTCTATTCATAAAGGGAGAAAATGAAACGCTTAAGCTCAGCCCCCTGTAACAGTCATGAAGATGTGGGAAACAAAGGGAACAATGCAGAGCACGTTTCTAAGCAGCTGCAGAAGTACCACAAGCTCGTAGATCTCAGATGCTGTATTTTTTTTTTTATTCTCAGAGAGGAAGTAGTAAACCTAAAAAATATAACACATGTGAACTAAATAATGAAATAGATTTCACAGGGGAAGAGATGACCCAGGCTATCTATCACCATCTTGGGAAAGAGGTGTTTGCAGGGATGGTGAGAGAGAAGATGAATGGGGTTGGGTGGGCTAGATGGACCTCTGACCTTGGGCACCAGGGCTGTTTGGATGGTCTTACTAGCCACACTGAACACTGCTCTATTCTGGTTCTTTCTGGTTCACAGCCATGAACCCCAGAGCAGAATCAGGGCATCTCTGCTTCCTGGTACTTGTCTGAGCTCTGCCTTGAGTCCTTTATGAGTTTTCCACCTGCCTTTTACTCGACTTCAGGGAAACCAATTGCTCTCTGCCAGCTTTTGTCAACAGCATGTGCAAGGACAATGTTTGCAAGACAAAATAACTGGTGTTAAGGTTTCTCTGTAAAGAAGAAGAGGTTGCTTTATTAAAAGGTCAGTTCTGCATCTAAGAGGTTAATAAGTATTCGCTGAGACTCATCAATGTCAAGACTAAAACCAAACAGGAAAATGGCAATCTCTTTCTCTTTTGTAAAGGAACTTGTTGAAATAACGGCCTAAGTCTGCCCTCTGTTTACTAAAATGGCTTCGGAAATCTCTAAATCCATTTATCCTGAGGATTATCATCATCTGGTTTCCAGACAACATTCTCTTTTCCTCCAGTGAGGTTTTCTGATACCTCAGGCCATTAGCTGTGGTATTGATCTTTCCTTAATACGTGAGAATTCCTACAGCAAAGGCAGCTCTGCATTTAAAAGACCCCAAGCCAAACTTGTTTTTATCTGAATAGCCAGAACAGCATTTTGTTAGAGACAAAATTTAACATTCTGTAGCTTTTGTTTATAATAAATGTATCAGGGCAGGCTCTAAAGACATCCTTCACAGAATAGACTGAGCCTGTTATCAGCCACTTGGGGAAATTCTGTTCCAAAAACAAAAGCCTGATACATGCCAGTCCTTCAGCTCCTAGTCCTATGGCTCAGCCCTGGGGAAAGAGATAACGGGCAGTGCTCGGGAGCGCAGCCTCTGAGATTTTACCTGGCTCTTCCTACTCCAAAATCCACCCCCCTGATAAATCCTGTGCATCAGTCCATAGAAAAGTAGTAACCAAGACCCTTATTACTCATCCTAAATCATCTGACAGATTGTCAGGATGGTGCCTCTGTAATAGAAATGGAGGGAAGAAACCTTAAGCAAAAGTATAATAAAAGAAATCACCACACTGTTACTTATTTCTTCCTGCTTTAGAGGCCTGTTTCCCCCTTTGTCTCCCACTTACTAGGCAATGCTGGAATCCTACAGTTACTCCTCTATTTAAGGAGGACAATCCAGTAACCTTGGGAAGAAGGAGATGAAGGCAGCTGGGAAAGGAGGTGAGAGCATTTAGACCATTTGGACAGGAGGGAATCTATAGCTACTTCTCAACTAATGGGAGCTTGTTGAAAAGCTTAAGTTTCTCAGAAAAAGTTTTCTCTGTAGCTGTAATCCATGAGGCAGAGAACAAAGAGTTAAATTCATTCACCTTAACTATTAGGACAAACTTGTTTTCCCAGTAGTTCAGCCAGAATCTGTGTATAGACAACTCTTGTGCCCCCCACCTCCAGTGCCATGACCTTCAGCAAGTCTCTCTCTCTGTTAAACACAAGTCACCCAGCCCTATACAGAGTTCATTGGAGGAGAGACGTTCCCCCAAACACTACAAAAAAAGATTGACTAAAAATGCCTGTCATGGAATAGGAAAAAGATTGCTAGAATTTGCTTCTTTCCTCTTTGGATTTCTTTTGGTGCTTGAAGCATAATTTTAAGCAGTTACAGAGAAGTGTGATTTAAAATTTCTTCATCAGAAGAACTCTTCAATGTATGAAAGTCTTCATTAACACCTAGGAGCAGTTATTATGGTCAAAAAATTCAAATTTGGGTGCCTTAAGTAAGAATAAGTATATACTTTATCAGTTTTCAGTATGTCTGAGCACCCGCAGATAACATTTAAGATGAGTTAATTACAGGATCCTAAATATGGATTAAAGGATTAGTTTTAGACATCAAATTGTGAAAAGTTTAGCTTATGTAACTTACCAGGGCCACATGGAAAGTTGTTGGATTTAGATGTAGAATCACAAATCTTCTTAAACAGGAGGAAGGATGCAGCAAAGGATCCAGGTTTGTCTTCCTCGTTTGCCACAAACTGCTTCTTCCCAAAACCCAATAGGGAATTAAAAACCACAGGACTTAGGGTTCTTTTTCTGAAGTTTCTTTCTTAATATTATTAGCAGTTAGGAGTGATCCTGCAGTATAACAAAACAAACCAAAACTCCAACCAACCAACAAACAAATTCTCAAACAAAACAGTCATTTTAGGCCACAGACAGATGCTCAGTGTGCAGCCACCCCTGCCAGCTGATGCTATTATCATGTTCAGCTGCTATTTTGCAGCTCTGAATTTGTATCTCTTTCCCTTTTCCCTTTCTGCAAGCATTTCAGCTCTTCTGGCAAAATGAGTCCTGTGAACACTCCCTAACTCAAACAGTAAAAATAGGTGATTAGAGTTATTTCAGCTAGTTGTGGTTGAAGAGGATAGATATAACAGTGCTGAAATGGGGGTGGAGAACAAGTAATTTTTGGCTACAAACAGTAACAGCTTCAACATAAAGAAGAGAAAATTTGGAAAAGGACACTAGTTTTACAAGCTGAACATACTGAGTTCAACCTCACAGCCCTCAAACTAATTACCCTGAGATAACACAAGTGGATTTTAGCTTTTCTTTAAATAGCGAAGATAATCTGGTAGTGATTTAACAGTAAATGTCACAGCAAACAGATTCAGGACTAGAGCTCAGCCAAAGAAGTAATGTTCTTTTCCATGCAGCGTTTTTAAACAAATACCTGTGCTTTTCTTTATTAAAAGTTTCTTTCTGTCTTGCCTCTTCTTCTCCCAAATTGTGCCAGTAAGAACCCTGCATTTTCAGAAGTGTATCTAGTTATATGCAATATCAGCCAGGGTCAAAGATCTTCCTTTGCTGTTATTTCGAGCCCGGTTGCCAAACAGGAGCTGCACAAAATGTCAGCCTGCTCGTGGCCTGTGAGGGCTGTGCTCGAGCAGCACTTCAAAGAGGCAGCTCAGGGGGAAATTCATTCTCAGCTCACCGTGGGGGCCCGTGTGATTCACAGAGCCCCCGCTGGCGCTGGCGACAGCGGCGTGGCCAGAGCTGTGCATGGCTCTGTGCGGGGAATAAGGATCTAAGATTTCACACAAATTAAGCCTTCCTACTTCAAGCAAAGTTTGGATACCTGTCTGAAATCAAAGCGGCTCGTAACCCCCCTATTATGCAAATAACACAATGAGGAGGCTGGAGTGGCAAATGTGGTCAGTAACGCATTCCCCATCGTACTTACCTGCTCCTGGAATTAAGTGGTCCATGAAAATGTTATAGCAAAACCCCACAAAGTTCTTATAATAGCCTGGAACAAACATCTTCAAACTAGTACAGTGAAAATCAGAAGACATGGGGTAGAACGATGTTCCTTTTGAAATAAATGATTCCATTAAGATAAAATATTTATAGAAATCAGATCAGCTAATGAGGATTTCATTTTGGAGAAAACTCATAAAATGCTGGTCATGTTAGGGCACATTTTTCTCTCTTTTTGGAACAAAAATTTATGAAAGGGAAAGTTTATGAAAGAAAGAAAAGTGAATTAAAATCATTCATGGCATGTAATAAAGATGTTGAAAACAAAATGTTGATTTTTCTGTCTCAAATGGAGTTTTTGGATCACCCCAAATCAAGGTATTTTGGGGGGGGGGAAAGGAAAATTTTCTTACTTTAGTGAGAATATCTACGTTATATTGTATCAATCTGAAATAAATTTTATTATTGAATTTCCTCACAGAGGAGAAATATTCCCATAACACAGACCTCTGCTACATGGACATGGGCAGCAGTGCTGTGCCAGCTGCAAAGGAAGGGTTATTTCTGCTGAAGAAATTCTGCATTTCTTTGGTGCTCCTCTGTGATTAGGGACCCTGAGCGATGAGAGGAGGTGACTTATCTTGAGAAGCTGATGAGGTTATCACTGCCAGTTCACTTCCCCCTTCCTCCCTCCCCAGTCTGCCCTACTTTACCCTCATCCCACTCACCAATACCTAAACTACTTTTCAAACAGCACCAGGACCACAGGGCAGAATTTTAAGGAAAGCAGAGTTGGCGGTGAGTTTCCATAAAATGTGATGCTGATGGCTACAGTGATGAGGAGCCTAATGGATGAGCAGCTCAGATGTCTTGCTGTGAAGGGCAAAGGGGCTGCCAGAGGCAGGACTTTGTCTGCTGGCATCTTAACTGCCAGATTTCAGAACTGCACATAAAAATGCAAACCCTGATGCTGCCCCTGGCAGTGTCTTGGAGTTGGTCTGATTCACACCAGCCCAGAACAAGTGACGAAAAGCTTTGAAGAGCAGGGAATGATGGTCTTGTAGGGAACAGGATCAAAATTAGGAACAAGATCTATGAATTAACTGTAAATTTCAATAGCTACAGTAAAAAAGATGAGGCAATAAAAGCAAGTGGCAGCTAAGGAATTGACTGTGGATCCCATACGACGTAAGTCCACTCCATTAAGAGCAGACTAGGGCTGAAGTTTGCTTAGACAGCAAGAGAGGCAGTGTAGAGCATGGCACTGAGGGCACTGAATGGAAATTCCCATCTTTTTTTGTGACTTTACACCGCTGACATGTACACCACAACCTTCTCCACACATGGGTTTTCCTGACTGTGAAATAGACAGCAAAGCTGAGCCAAGTGTGGCTGCAGTCCTACAGCAGGACCTGAGGCAGGACCTTGCACACATCAGGGAGTGGGGGCTGCCCAGGGTTTGGAGTAGCACAGCTTTTGGAAACCCAGACTTGGAAGGCAAGGCCAGCTTGTAGACTGCAACTTTCTTAAGGTCATTAACTAGAAAATGTTACTTGACTAGTTTTGTAGCTTCCAGGAGCTGGGAAAAAAAAAAAAAAAAAAGATTTCTGCAGCTATACCAGATGCAAGACTAGCTGAGCTTTTGGAAGCAGAAGTTGTCCAGAGAGGTTGTGCTTTCTGCATCCCTGGAGGTTTTTAAGGCTTGACTCAATAAAGGCCCAAACAACCTCCCCTGATTCCAGAGCTGACCCTGCTTTGAGTAGGAAGCTGGGTTACAGAGCTCCTGAGGTCTTTTCTAGGCTGAATTATCTTATCATCCTTTTATTTTCTAGTACTAATTAAAGCGAAACAGTACCAAATTATGAGCAAGAGAATTTATGCAATTACTTACTGGTCCCTTGGTATTGCTAATGAGTGCAGAAACATAAAAGATCCCCCACTCCCCAGAGGATGTTGGAGATGGATCTAAGGAGAGGATGGCTCATATGCAGGGCATGATTCTTCAGGGGTTTAGCAGCATCAGTCCCCACTCAGTGCACCAAAGACCCAAGGCTTTCTGCTATGCTTTTCACATCCACCCTACACACTCCCTTTTGCCACCGTAACTTTTGCTGTGAGATGCAGTAAAGTCTTCCTTTCGCCTCCCTGTCAATATTTATTGTGGATGTGTAATTTGAAGATCTTAAGATAATGAAATAAAATTCCTGTCTGCATTCATCAAGCCCGATATATCTGCAGCATAAAATCTGAATACAGAACAACTTAAAACTACCAGAGGAGACAGCGAAATAGATGAACCTCTGTGTAATTGAATGAACAACTTCTTAGTCATAGCAGTGATGCCAGTGGGGAAAATGGATTGTGGCCTCCCAGGGGCCTCAGAGAAACCCTTTTTTGGCAATCACAGCTTCAAACAGCTTCAGGGCTGGCAAACGCCAAAGATTCGTCAGCAAACAATCTTTGTTTTCATACTACTACATCGAACATGTGGAAACACACTTGTGAAAAGTGTCATTTTAAGGGATTGTGTCCTTTTAAAGGAACAGTTTTATAAGTGAAGATCATTTTAGGTTTAAGGATTAGAAATGGTCTGCCAGGCTGAAGCTGCAGGAAGTGACTTATGGTTACTGCCTGGAAAATGCAGTTCACCTGAAAATAATTATCTTAGGATTGCTTAAGTATCACAGGCCCACGTGAACAGTCTTGATTAAGGCAGTTTTTAGGAGGTACATTGCAGGATATAGAGATTTAAAGAAAAACTGTTTTCCCAGAGCTATCCACATGTTTTGCACAATCAGTCAGACCCTCCTTCTCCCTCCAGTATTATTTTGATACTGATGAATTCATTTACATAAATTATTAGCTATTGAGTGGGGAGACAGAGTTTGAGAAGGAAAGGAAGGAAAGTGTCTCAGGAAATTCCTCTGGGATCACAGGGGGAGGCTACCAGGAGAGAGTTGAAAATTGGGACAACTTAAATTAGTCATTGGCAACTGAGAAAGTAGAACAATACCCGAGACACATAGTGAAATGTGGAGGGAAAGGAAAAGAAATCTCTGGGTGCAGATACAAAGATCTGGGCCTGCGTTAGCAGAGAATTCTCAAGTCCTTAAGAGCTCAAAACACATAGCAAATTTAAGGGGAAAGAGAAACAAGAGTGAAAGTTTTGTTATTATTTTCTTGTAATAGCCAAAACAAGGAAAGGTATCTCACCTACCACGGATCAGAATAAATGAACTGCTATGGGGACAAAGGGAACAGTTTTAAACCATTCAGTTTGATTGCAGATGTCAACATCCCAAGCGGATTTGTAGTCTTGAGGCTGGAATCTTACTCGTGCTCTACAGAAGTGGGAGAGAAGCCAAGCACATCAGTGTCACATTGAAACCAGGGCCCTGGGGAAGCAATCCCTCCCAAGAAACTCCCACTGGATGCTGTACTGTGAATCATGTGTGATTTATACTTGTGCTTTGATTACAGCTAGTTGGGAATTATTTTTAGCTTTCCATTCAGAAATCAAAATTCATCAGAAATGCCTTTTTGGTGTGTTTTTCAGTTTTTAAAAAATTTTTATTCTGCTCCCCTAGAACTTAGATGCTTGAGTGGAGCAGATCCTCAGGTAATATTTCTGAGCAAAACCAGAGAAATGTAGAAAGGTGCAGAAAAACAGAGACAGTAATGATACCAACTGGAAACTAAGTTTAGAGGTAGATCTCAGACCAGCACTGTAAGCAAGCAAGTGAAAATCTGAACCAAGATCCCTTCTACACCCAGGCTGGCCTGTTAGTTATTCTGATTTATGCAATATTTTTTTGTGAGGGTCTCTGTGGGCAGCTGACTGATTCTCATCATGTCATGAAGGGCTCTGAAGGACTTGCAGTGTTGTACACCATCACTTATCTGGAGAGTCTCTCCTAGCCATTTCTCAGCTGGAATCTCTTGTTTTGCTTATATCTGTTTTTGTTCAGTGTTTGACTTCAAACAATGACACACATCCTTCTAAAAATAAAAATAAGAAAAAAAAATTTAAAAAGAAAAAAAAAAGAAGGAAATACTTAGGTAGTCTAAGTCAACACAGACTCAGTAATTCATGGATTTATAGTTTCTCCCTCCAGCAATTCCCTTCCAAACACCCAAGAGGACACAAAAAATTACAAAGTGCCTACAGTCCCTTCCTTGTATTTAGAATCCCTCTAGCAAGGCTCTACATTTGCATTTTTTATCCCCTTCTGTCTGTTGTCTGATTGTGGTTGTAAAGGAGAAGACTGAGGGCTTGTGTTTGACTTCTAACTTCACCTCTGTGTGCAATCAGAAGTGTTTTTCAGGCACAAAGAACACAGGTAAAGTCTCATGTTTGCCTTTTGTTCCACATGAAAGAACAGCACACATCCCGTTGCTCATCAGTCAAGGTTATTCCTCTTGGCTGTCTGCTTGCTTCTCCCATTACTTGTGCCTTAAACTCTACCTTAGTCACTTTCCTGAAGTTTAATGTGCCCCTGGTTTCTTTCCCTGCTTAACCCAGGATTGCCAAGGTGGCGATGTGGAGAGTTAGTGGTGGGCATGGTGCTTTCCAGTGACCCTGACTTCTGACACCCTCTGTCCTACCTGGTTTTGGCATAACAGAAATGTCACATCTGTACACACATGCCCTTAGTTTAGCCCATGAAATATTAAGGGGTTATACAAGTATTAAAATTTACTTTCTGACACAGAAGGTGAGACCAAGATATAAAGGTGCAGTCAGCAACTGTGCTCTTGGCAGTGCCATTCTCCTGAGCCCACGCTGGTTTGGCACTGCAGGAGGGCACCATGAGAACTTTATTTCAGGGAAGAATATGGTTTTGAAGTCCAAGTTTGTGCCAAGTCAGAATGAAACCCAACAAAAATATTGATAAGTTCCATGAATGAAAAGTTCAGAGAGAAATGAAAATTTTTTTCAGAACACAACATCTTAGTTCAGACTTTCCATTTTTAATACACTGCAATTTTTTTTTCTTTTGGTCAGGACTAAGCACAGAATAGGAAATGAAAATCCCTTGTTTTCAAATGTCAGAAATGGGACAGACTGACACTGCTGTCACACCTCTCCCCTTCTACACCTCCTCATCCCTTCCCAGATCATCCACATGAAATTTTGGCAAAAATAGATGAGATTTTCCATATGTGAAGTAGGTGACAAAAGCACCCACGCCAGGTTCTGATGAAATCCACTGTCATCCCAATCTGACATGACATTGCCAAGCAAGGTGATTGATCTGTAGGGTCTATCTTACAGTGACAACTGCAAAGTTGTGAGATCTGGATACCAACCAGAAAATGTACTGGTAGACTTAAAGCAGTGTGTCAGCAAGTCCTAAAGTTCTGCTTAGACCTGACAGCCTGTTATCAACTAAATCTTCGTATCATGCTTTGCTTCACAGGGACAGTGTCAGGGTGTGTCTGTGCTGGAGTTTGATGCTTTAAAAAGTGCATGGGCAGAACCACCAGAGTAGCAATTGTGCTGATGGAATGAGTTGCTGTTCCACAGCCAAGTGTCAATTGGGAAAACTGCCACAGTCCTGCACTGCAGAGGTCTGAGTTTGAATATCTGAAGACCCAAAGCCTTTATGTTCTATTATTTTATATGTCCACAAGCACCTTTTAATGCAAAGCATTATCAAACGGGGCAACAGCTCTCTGAGTGCTTGGTCCTGACACAGGACTGCCATTTTTCCACCAGGGTTTGTCAGAAATGAGCGTACACAGGCTGTGGAGTGTATGGGCAGCCAACCCATCTGCTGCATGCTGGAAGTGTCAGCCTGTAGTGCAAATGCCCAAGACTTCCATACTTATTCTTGGGTTTTCCTGGATGAAAATCTGTGCAAATGCAGTTTGGGTGCCCTGCAAAGACATATGGAGCAAAAGCTGGCCCCTCTAGGAAGCATTTGTCATGCTAGGCACACTCTGCAGGGATGTTCAGCACGTACCCTGAGTTTATACTCACTCTGCTCTGTGTCTACCCAGACAGCAGCACCTTTCCTGATAGAGTGACCAGATACAGAGCCTTGCAGATCTCCTTCAGTTAGCTCCTGGTCAGCTGGGCTGCTGGGTGACTTCCACCAGCCAAGGTGAAGCAAACACAAACAGGGATGGAACATGAGAGGCAGTGCAGAGACACAAGAGTGCAGGAGGGCTGAAGCTCATGAACTATGGCACAACAAACCAGTGGGTTCCCTTTTGTTAAACTCTCCTCTGAGACCTCCAGTATTGCATCTCTGCCATTATCTCCTATTCCTGTGATTGCTTGCCTATCCCATCCTCTTCTCCCGGATTTCTTCTCCCTCCCATCTTACTGTCCCTTCACGTGTGCCTTTGCTTCTCCCTTCTTAAACCACTTGTGCCTGCTGTCTCTTTCTTTCCTATGCTGGAAACCAGGCAGAGCATCTGATTTCTCCCAGATAACCCCATCCAGAACAGCTTGGGCACTTGAGATCCAGGGATGTGTTGCAAGGCCACCTTGAGGACAGTGTGTCATCGAGCTTTCCCTCAGTAAGAAGTACCTTGCTGGTTAGGAAACCCTGTTCTGCAGCATTATATTTGACTTAGATTGTCTGTGAGGGGCAATCTGTGTCCCTCTCTGTTGGGGAATCGTTTTGGGAATGGACTGTCTCCCTGTCTAATGCAAGCTCATCTTGCTGTCCCAGACTCCTTGCTGCGGTCAGCAGCTGTTTGCCAGCGGGAACAGCTTCTTCATGGACATTTTGGGAGACAGTGGTTGAGAAAAAAGGTCTGCCAATCTGTTCCGCTGGCCACTTGTGAAGGTCCTGAAGATGAGAAAGGTCCTTCCAAAGGAGAAAGTCTCATCTTACACAAAGCTGTTCTCAGAGCCTTTCAGAGAGGGTTTTTCCCATTGAACAGGAACCAGGGACAGATCTGCCACTGAACTGTCAGTGCCACTTGCTCAGCATTGCACTGCCAATCCATGCAGTTTCTCCACACTTGTGTCCACGCGGCACTTGCTTTTCTCCCTTGTTTTCATGGCTGTGTGCATTGACACTTCTTTGAATTATGTGTTTCAAGGGGCATTGCTTAACAATTGCAAGGATATCTGTTTTCTGGGGGAAATTGTAGAACTGCCCCAAGTGTTTGCTGTGACCTTTTGGCTTCTGACAAATCTGTCAGTCATCTGTCTAGAGGGTAAATTGCTTCAGCATCCTTTTCATCTTTTGTTCAAAAGTAACTTTTTGAAAGCATTGCTGCATTGTCTGTGAACATTTACATCCTCAGTGACAGATGATGGAATTTCCAGAACTTCCTCTATTACTTCCTTAATAAGAAAAAAAATTTACAATGGAAAATGTGACTTTTTAAACTTTTTGAAGAATACTGGTCTCTCCCAAGGAGTTTTGGTTGGGTACACTGATGCTGGAGGGCAAATCTCAATTTCTATACCTACAGTCAGAAAAAACGAAGATTAATCAGTTTACCAGAGGGTGGTTGGTGTGAGGTAGAGGAAAGAAAAAAACACACATGAAGGCCATGGAGCCAAACCACAATAGTTCATGAGACAACTTCACTAGATGTTTTTCATGTGTTGAGGCATGGGAAAAGAAAATTCGGAATCTGGAATTCTGACTTCCAGAAAATCACAGTGAGATGCCAGGAGAAAAACTTCAACCCAATTGCAAAAGAGCTGTGTCTCATACAGTTTTTTTCCCTATGTTTTTCTTCCAAGCAACTGTTGCTGTGATGTACTAACATGATTGCTGCATTCAGTGTGACTCCAGCTCCAACAGCTTCTCTTGTGAGTAAGCATGAGTAGGAGCAATGTTTAATTTCTCTGTGACCATGCAACATTTAACAACCTTCTAGCACACTGAGCAGGAAGAGTGAGCTGTACTTGGTGTTCTGAAGTATTTTGGTGCAGGCTGCTTTTCTACACAGGTAGGTTGATAGTGTGCAACCTTTCTAAGAATTTAGCTGTTGAATTTAAAAAAAAAACCCATTACAAACAGCAGGGAGGCACTCATGTCAGACTCTCATCGTTTTTAGTACCTGTCATTGTTAATTGAATGGTAAAAGTTACTTCAAGGGTCCTAGCAGCCACTGGAGCCTATCCCTCCTTCTCCATCCATCCATTCCTCTCACCCCCTGCTCTGTCATTCCCAATGCAAAGAAGAAAGTGTTTGGTGACACAAGAGCAGGTATGAAGGTAGGGTGGGACTGGCAGCTCTCAGCAGTGAAGGACCTCCATCAGTAGGGAATACGGGAGAGTGGGGACAGCAGGAAAGGGAAAGATGAAGTGATCCTATTTATAAATGTATTCCCCCACTCCCTGTCTGTACTATGCAGATATCTCAGCAGCGCAGATGGATCTGCATACTGATGAAGACATGGGGCATCTATGAAAAATGCTGGATCTGGCTGAGCTCCCTGCAGGCACAGGGTCTGCCTTCTCTTCTATTAGAGCCCAACACACTTGCATTTTTCAAAGCTTGGACACGCATGCCAGGTTTTGGTGCTGCTTTGTGACTTTGCTTCTGCCTAAGAGCAAGACCCAGTTTCCACTTCAGCAATCAGATAAAAGAGTGCAAAGTGACTGAACAAGAGACTGAACCTACAAGCAAGAGGTAACTTCAAATCAGCTCATCAGTAGGCAATGAGAATAGGGGAAAATGAGTATCACTACAAAAAGGCCATGTAAATCACCAGCCAGGATGCCTGGAGAAAGCCAGCTCTGTCAAATATAAGAGATCAGTTTGCTGAGGTGCCTGGAGGGTTGTAGAGAAAAATCTGGGCAATTCCTCAAAGCCAAGGCTTTATGCTACACCAGCACTGAGAGGAACACAGTGGGGTTACCGTGGTTTCTTTCACAGTGTCTACATCTGACAGTGCCATATGAATACCAGTGAAGTGGCACAATACCCCATGGAGGTAGGTGTGAGAAATCACACCTTTCATTACAGACATCAAAGAATCCAGACGGTCAAGGATTTTTGGTTCCAAGGTACCAAACAATGCTTTCTCCAGAGCCAGCAGGAGATGTGGGTGTCCAGCTTCCCCCAATACCAGGCACTCAGTAGCTGGCCTGAGATCACACCACAAACCAGTGACAGATCTGTTCAAAGCTCAGGACTTATGACTCTCAGACCACCTGCTCTTCCTGTAAGATAATCCTACCCTGTAGTCTTGTGCCAAAGTATTTTGAGAAGGAAAATGACCTGGAAGGGCAAGGTCTGTGCCACTTGAAATTTTGAGAGACTGGGATGATAAATATTAGGGTCTGAAAACTCCTCAAAGGTCCCTCTTTAATATGCTAGCACAGATGGAGTGATCTCCTGGAGGCCAGTGCAACTGTGATCCTTGATGAGCTCCTTGGACATTTAAGCTTCCCTTATTTCTTTCTTATCCACGACAGACTTAGTGCCCTTTCCAAAATGGGTCTTATGCCAGCTCCTGGTAAACAAATTGCTGTGCTGCAAGAAACATTGTCACATCTGACTGCAGAGAGCCAGACAGAAGCCAAAGACCTGAAGACTCAGAAACCTCTTAGGAGATCTTCCTGGAATGGAGGAAAATTTGCACCACAGTAAGCCAAAGCAGAAGCACTGGGTCAGCCTGGCTCTGCAGCTGTCAGGGCTGCAAAGCTGTTTTCAACTCCCCATGTGAGGGAGGACCCCTGCCAGAGCAGGGGAGCACCATGAACCCAGGGTCCCTCCTTTCCACCCCTGATGCTGGCTTGCTCCAAGCCACCCTGTCAGAGCAGACACATGGCTAACACAGCAGCATTCCTGCCTTGAGCAGTGCCCAAGAACCACAAGAGCAAATCTACCTTTGTTTGTAGAGTGAGCCACTTGAAATAACAGCCAGGGAGATCTAGAGAAAGGTTTTGATCTTTCCTTCCTGGCATGGACCAGACATTGCTGCCAGTATAGACTGTTCACCCCTATCAGCATGATAGATGCTCCTGCAAGAAACACAGTTTTAGCTGTTTTAGTACATATCTGCCATCACCATCTGCTATTTGTTGGCATGAATGTGTACTATAAGGAAACTAGGTTCAAGAATAAAAAAAAAAGGCCTCACCAACCTTTCAGAAATTTAAGTTCATTCGAAGGTTTGGATTTGGTGTTTTTTCAAACATCGGATAGGCTCACACAAAGCACAAAATGTCTTCTGTTCTTGTGTTTTTATGATCTCTTCTTTCCTTTTATTGCTGAGCATTGTTATTGCTAGAGATCTTCAGACAAGGGTTCTGTCCTTACCATAAGCACTAGGAACTCAGTTAACTTGGTAGGATAGTCCTTGCAAGGTGTAGGAGACCTTCTGAAGATGAGCATGAGATTTTTCAGATGATGTGCTTGAAAGAGTCTCACTGTATTCTTGACTAGAACTTTAGTCTTTCTTCTTCTCTCACTGGGGTTTTCTGTCCCAGTTAACCCGAGGCAGCTAAAGAGGGCCCTGAACAGAAAACCATCCACAGGAACATGAGAGACATCAAATAGACTCACCCCTCCCTGAAAGTAATAACACAGAAGTTTTGTGTGCAGCATTAGTGAGCAATATTTGTAGAGTGCTTTGAAGTTAGAAAGCACTATATAAATGCTAAGTATTATTAACTACATGAATCAGTCATCTTCAGAGAAATATAACACTGCTAAAGATGGGAGAGACGTGTCTTTCTTTCTTAATGATAACCAACCCAAAGTTATTAATAAAAATTACATTTAAAAATAGATCAAATGATTTCCCCATCCCATGATAATCCCTCTGATTGCCCCCATGTTTCAGTTCACTGTATCATCTCAGAGATCAAAGGATGTGTCTGAGGCTGGCAAACCAATCCCACAAAGAAGAAAACATTCTGCTGTAGATAAACAAAATACAATTTCCAGATAACATCACGGTGCTGATCAAAATAGCTGCTTTTCCAATTAGATTTCAAAGAATTCTTAATTGTTATTGATTTAATCTGGAGATGTGCAGATTTTTCCACTTAGGAACCTGTTTCACAGGGAGCTCATTACCCTGGGGATTTCAGTTACAGACAGGTTTTAGTAAGCAGCAACAGCCTGGCTGTCAGACAGGTGACAATAAAAAGGGAATCTGTCCAGATCCAGGAGACAGTGCTATTTGTGCTTCTGTTTCCTGCAGTAATTTAGAGCACATAGCCTTATCCATTATGAAATGGCAGCAGACCTCACATCTGCATAAAGGCACTTGCCTTTAAGCTGTAATAGGCAGACCTCTTAAATAAAAACTACCTTATCTATCTACCTAGTCATCACCTCAGTGTTTCCTTCTGCTTTTATACTTATTAATTCAGACCATGGGGCTCTGGCCTGAAGCTTCTTCTTTCTATTCCCACATCAGATGCTCATTTTCAGCATATATATATATATATATATATATTTGCGTTTTGCTGTGCAGAAAAAAAAATAAATAGAGAATTCTATAATGTCTGCTGGGCTGCCATTTTAAAGTCAGGCAGAACAGCAGGGTGTGGGAAGAAGGGAGGTAAATTGGGACTGATGTTCCACAGACAGGTGACGTTTTGGAGCAGAACAACAGGAGATGGCTTCCTGTCAAACAGCACTAAGAGGCGGAAGAATGAAAAATAGCCCCCCAAAGAAAATTGTTCTGTCCCAGGCAAACGACGGTGGAAGGATTTGGAAAAGTGACAGTGGGGGACTTAATGCTGTCAGGTAGGTATGACAGTGTCAGGAAGACTGACTCAGGAAAGGTGAGTCAGAGCCAGCTGCCATCAGGAAAATAAGTGCCCGAGCCATGAGCAAGATCCGTCACTTGGTGCCTTCTTGCAAGGCAGCTGTGCCACAGTCTGGCCTCAAAGCCCAGCTTTCTGTGCTCACCACGTCCTGCACGGACCGTGACGGGATGTGCTGGCAGGTGGGGACTCTGCTCTCAAGAGGAACAGGGAGGGCTTGGGTGAGAATCACCAGCAGACCAGGATAAAAGGTTAAGACTGGTGCCATCAGGGGAAAAAATGAAGAAGGTCTTGAAGAAGTCTGGAAAGCAATGAATGTTGTGGAGAGTGATGAGGAATGCACCTTCCTGTTGTTTTAAAGCCCTGCACTGCGCTCAGCACACCAGGGTTGCTCTCCAGCACCATGGGGGCAAGGAGCTGATCAGTTCATCCTAAACCAAAAGATTGAAAGGAATAAAAACTTTCTCCATTGGGGCAAAAGCCAAATGTTAACTTTATGAGTTATTTCCTGTGATCCTGCATTTCTAGGATCCCTGCAGGAAAACGTGCCTGGATATCATACAAACCATCTATACTCAAAAATAGTATGAAAGGTGAATTTATGTATGGACTGATATGAAAATCTTGGAGGAAGGGAGAGTCCCATTTTTCTAAGAGGCTGAAGGCACCAGAAACACCCAGGAGGTTCTTTTCATTTTGGAATTCAATTTCCCAGAGGCTTTGAGAAGCACCAGAACATTTGGATGCCTGTGAGCAGGATCTATTTGTTCCAGATGCTGGACATTCAGGCTGATTTTGCTCACAAAAAAGAGATTGTTATGAACTAATTCCCAGCTCTGATTCCCAAGCAATTTCACCTAACCACAGCAAGCTTTTTCTCAAAAAAAAAAAAAGGTTTCTAAAAGTCTTGGTAAACATCAGCTATTTGATGATGAGGAAAACAACTGACTTTGTAGGCAGCCATGCCAAAACCACATCTGTTAATGTCAGTGTTACATTTAGGTTAAATTTAGCCTAATCTCAAAACAATGGTTTTTTTCTCCATTACTGCATAGTAATGGTGTTTTATTAATAAAAGACATTGTAAAGGACATTTCCATGAGATGATAACATTAGGGGGCAGTCCTCAGCTAGCAGCCAGTCCTATGAGTTCATTGAACAGCTGTGTTTATATGGCGCTGTTTGCAAAATTTATGTTTGAGTTTGTTTTAACCTTACTTTATTGCTACTGGAGAAACAATAGATCTTTTCCATTACAAGTCATCGAGTGCCACATTAAAATGCAGCAGGAGGGGTGGAACTTTCTGTGCCCCTTCTCCCCGTAAATCTCTGGTGTTATATATATGTATATTTTTCTTATAAACAGAAAAGCCCTGCACGGTCTGAGATGCTGCCTTCTCAATGAGCTGCCAGAACGGTATTGCATCCATCCAGGTTCTTATTTTGCTTTTTCCCTGGGACTGCATGCCTGAACTTTTCACAGAAGGTGTGATGTCCTGTTTCTCAGTTCCCTAGGCAGGTCAGGCATGGTCATGACCCATTCACAGCAGGCAAACAAAATCCATACAAGTGCTTGTAGGGGGGGGCCCTTAGGCCTCCTGTATCCCTTCAGTGGGTAGGTGAACCAAAGACATTATTTCAAGCACCTCCTTCCTCATCTGTTTTTTGTCTCACGCCAATCCACCCCTGTTTATGAATTCTTATTTCCGACTTCCTGCAAGGGAACATCACCTCCTCCTCTACCTTTTGTTTATCTGTCTCACTCCTGAGTCCACTGCAGAAACCAAATCTGCAGTTTAGGAGGAGAGCCTTTTGTGACTTTTCCCAGTTTGTTTTGGAAGTTTAACACCTTTTCCTTCAGAAATTGATCTGCACTCCAGCTCTTCCAAATTCTCCCAGTTATCCAAGCCTTTCTTTCCTTAATCATCCTATTCTCACCAGAGAGATCTGTTGCAGCAACCAGGTTGCTGCGTATGGTTCTGAGGGAGTGGTGCCCTGTCCTCCACGTGGACTCAGTGCTCTGACTGAGCTCCCCTGGACCCCAGGCCACTAACAGCCATCGCAGCTGTGCCTCAGCATCCCCAGCATCCCTGGTATGCCTAGATTTCGTGTTGTGGTGCTCCATGTACATCCTACCCTGAGAATCAGGAGTCCCAGCACAATTCAGATGCCCTGGACTGCTGTCAGCAGCTTCCCTGGTACCACAAATTATCTGCTGGATCAATGCCCTCCTAAGAAATACAGCCATTCTTGGCATTGTCTCCTACAGGCTGAATGCCAATGCATAACACTTTCAGTTCTGCCACTGTGTCATCCTTGCTTCTCCCTGGCCCTGTCCTGCATCTCTGGAAAACAGTCATCTTCATGGATGCACTCCATGTGCCCTTTCTTTGGATCCTGCTGGTTTCCCTCTGTATACCACCATCCCAAATTGAGATTCCTTAGTTCTACTTGCCTCTTTGTTATTCCTGGAGCCAGTTAACAAAATATTGCTGATAAAAAAGGGGAGAAAAAGCCCAAAGAAATGGCCTGTTTTCCCTTGCCTTGTGGTAAGATGACATGTTGTATCCATGGTCTCATTTGTGTCTGTTTGTATTTGCTAGTCCATTTACACATATGGGCAGGAATTTTCATTTACAAACAGGGAAACAGAGGCCAAAAATCTGGCTTGATTTACCAAATGTCCAAAGCAGGTGTGGAAATAGGAGCAATTCTCCAAATACCCTGTCTGGTCCATCTATACTCTGTCTTGGAGACGGCCACTTTAACGAGTGGCTGTGCAGATTTGAAGCCACTGATGCCAGCTATTTCCACACACAGAGTGCAATCAGCCTGCATCTGCCATGAGAGGTCAGAGAGTCAGGCGCCAGAGATGGATTTTAAATACAATTCTGAATAAAGCTGCTGGCCCCAAACCAGCTGTGGTTATGCTGAAGTTGCCTCAAGCCTCTGGATGTGAATGTAGCAGCAATGGGCTGAGGAAAAGCCATCGTGTCCCTCCTCAGCATCGCTTCCTGCAGCTATTTAGTGCCGTGGGAAGGACACCAGGCATGATGGACTGAAGCTGAAAGCTTTTACAGCAAATTCTGTCTCCCAAATGCTTCCTCAGCTCGTTGCATCTCTGTGACCACGGCAGGTACATTGATCTAGCTGACAGACTAAGGTCCTATAGCTCAGTTTTATATAGATGAACTGTAATTTTCGTAATAGGATGTTTAAATAATATTGTGTCACTTTTACATTTCGCCTCCCTTTCCCTTGAATGAAAGTGCCTGTCTCCTTTTGACAGGTGGACATTTTTTTTTCACTTTCTTTTCCCCACAAAGACTTTGCCTGAAGGACATCAGGAGTCATAATAATGGTTGATGCTTTCATGAGATCCTTACAGATTATGGCTAAATGGAATGGTACTGTAATGTGATTGCCTCCCCACTCTTACTCCTGCTGTGCCACGTAATGGCATGGCAGGGCTCTCCTCTGGGATTAAAGCCAGTCAGACTGAAAATTGACTTGCCTTGGGGGCCATCAAGCAAATTTAAATGGCTGCTTCAAGATTCTGCCTGCCAGTGAGCCATTTCTCCAGCGGATTCACTAAATGAAGGAAATGTGGAGACAGTAGGGCAGTAGAAACAGTGCCATTAGGCTTACATGCTCTCTTTCTCCTTCTTCCCGATTTTACTCTAAACACTAATTCTAGCTCCTTGTAATTTCTCTCTGTGTTCCACCTCATTCACAAAATGGGAAGGGAGCTCAAAACAGAAAAAAAGCTGTGACCTACCCTTGCCTCGGCTTTAGATAGGATGAGGACAGGGAGGAAGGGAAGAGGACTTGCCCTTCTCTTTCATGCATTTTTCCTAGGGATAGAGGCCCTTCTAGAGAAAATTCAGAATATATAAACTTGTTTTCTGCTTGGCGCAACCCTCAACGGTAATTCCTCTTTCAAGGCTAAAGCAGAGTGGTAGAAGGGAAACGCTGTCCCCCATTGCTGTCGTGATCAGGCCCCTCTCTGCTGTCACAGCCACAGGGAACATCTTCTCCCTCCCTCCTGTCCTTACACTGTGCTGGGACAGGGACTGTGTTCCCTTTGCTCTGCAACCTCCTGCTTGTCATGAGAAAGTCTCAAATGTATGGTGACAGTCTGGGTAGGAACAGGTAGTCTGGCTCTACGAGCATCCATCTGAGGTGAAGGCTCATTGTAGCAGATACTCACCAGTCCTCCTGTACTGGGAAAAATATTGGTGCCTGAGGAGGAGTCACATCTACTCCCTTGTCATCCAGTGCCCTTCAAAAGCTCCAGCTCTGCTTAAATTCTTTGGCTCTTCAGATTATGTGAATGGGATTTAAGCATGTTTAGCTACTCCTGTGAATAGAAATGTTTTCCCATCTCAGCCCCCAAGAATGCTGAGTTAAGAATAATGTGTTCTTAGCCTCTTTAAAGAAAGGCATTCATGAAATGTGACTTTGGATACCACAGTGACACCACCACTTTCCTTGGCAGCACAGTTGTGTCTTTTTTTCAGCTGTTTTCTCTAATATTCTGTCTAAAATTTTCCCTGATGCAGCTGAAGTTTAATTACTTCTTTCTCTATCATTGCTGACTAATGATAATAATTGCTTTCTGTCCTCTGGTGCAACATTCTTTTCTCTATCTGCAGATAGTTATTGTGCCTCCCCTTAGTATTATTTCCGCTACTTTGAAATTGCCCACAAGCATGCTCCCATTTCGTGTCTAGCTGCTAAATAAAACCCAGAAATATAGCAGTGAGAGTGGAACCTGGGTGGTGGCAGGGGACAGGCAGGTGGGATGACCCAGGAAACTGGCACTGGCAGAGTTTTGCTCTGCAGTAGGTCGCCTTGACAGCTTTTTGACAGCTTACACAAAAGGAACTGATGGTCTCAGCTCAGGTACTAATGGTCTAAATTCTACATTACGGGTACTGGAAGTTATTACAGGTGGTTTTATAACAGAAGTTCAGGCCTGAGTGGCCATGGAGATTGGCACACCATTTTTCCTCCAGAAAGCTTCTTTCCAGAGAAGGAAGGAAGGACCCTGGTTCCATTTTCAGAGGTGCAAAACCAGGAGATGCAGTGAGTTGCCTGAGGTCATGGCGTCAGGAGGAAGAAATACATCTGATTCCCAAGTCCCAGGCAGCATCCCTAAATCACGTTGTTTAAGTATTCTCAATTTCCTTCAGCATAATAAAACTCTAATTATCTTCAGAAGCGCAGGATGACGACTCCAAGGCTTAGAGAAGACTGTTCACATGATTAAAGCTCCAAATGTGGTTTTAAGCATTTTACTGGCTTCAGGTCTTCTTTCTTTTTTTCAGGTAAATCTGTAGTCAAAACCGGCACCACAGAGAAACCCAGCAATGTATTACACTTCTGTCACCAAAAAAACTACACCCCCATTCATTTCCCCCATTTCATTATTATCAACCAACTTTTTCTCAAGTTTAAAGGGTTTTTCCCTGGTTCAGGGAAAAAACAAAAAAAGAATTACATCTCCATGGGAAGAAAGATAAAAGATTTGTTATCTGCTAGTAGAGTTCATGGGACTTTTTGAAAATATTTGTAAATAGGTCTTCATTTAGCTGGCAAGGCTGACTATAAATAGAACTCCTCAAAGATTCTTTCAAACATAGTGTCTTATTTTCATGTAGGAGAAGCACCTGACATTTAAATGCCTCTCAAGCAGAGTTCTCCATTCAGGTGACTTCTATAGAAATAGCTTCCAAATCCTATCTCCAGATAACAAAGACCTTTGGAAAAGAAGTGTGAAAACTGGCATCTTTTGGGAAAGGCAGAGGTTACCTCATGGCTTAAAACAGAGGCAGCATGGATCACTGAGTAAAGCATTGAACTGAGACTGCAGAGCTTCTGCAGGGTCACTTGCTGTGTTCACCTTTCTCCTGTTGTGTACTTAGATTAAAACTGCATTGAGGCACAGACTTTTCCTTAGTAAGCATTTCTATATCACCTAATACAACATTGTTCCCCATCTTAACAGACACTTCTGCATGCACTAGAAACAAAATACAATAAAACAAAGAAATAAAGGAGAGTAAGTCATGGCTCTCCTAACTACTTTTTTTTATCATTTTTCTGCCATTGTGAGCTCAACTGTGTACCTTGTCTGCAGGTAAATACCAGATAAAGTCAGATCTTGTCCAAAACAGCTGAGATACAAAATTGAGATGAAACAGGCACAAAGAAAAAAGGAAAGGAAACAGATACGAACATGGTTGTTGTACTGGGTCTGGCTGGGATGACAGCCTGTGTTTTGATTTGTGACCAAAACAGTGTTGGTAACGCAGGGATGTTTTCATTACTGCTCAGCAGAGCTCACACAGAGCCAAGGCCTTTTCTGCTCCTCACCCCACCCCGCCAACGAGAAGGCTGGGGGGGAACAAGAAGTTGGGAAGAGACACAGCCAGGACAGCTGACCCTGACTGATCCAAGGGATATTCCAGACCATATGGCATCATGATCAGCATTAAAGCTGGGGGAAGTAAGAAGGAAGATGGGAACATTCCTGGTTCTAACCCATGACATTATGAGATTTGTCTTCCCAAGTATCCATCACACGTGATGAAGCCCTGCTTTCTAGAAAATGGTTGGACATCTGCCACTCTATGGGAAGTAATGAATGCTTTGCTTGTTTTGCTTTGCTTGAGCACAGCTCTGTTTCACTTATCAAACTGTCTGATTCCTTAAGTTTTCAGCTCTTGTACTTCAGATTCTCTCCTTTGTGTCCTGCTGGAGGGGAAGGAAGTGAGTGAGTGACTGGATTGCTCGCTAGGGTCAACTCACCACAGTAGCAAACAACAGACATTCAACCAGTTAACAACTATCAGATGTTTTAAAGACCTCATAGAAAATGATTTCCACCACCACTCAATGACCAGCTAAAGACTGTCGCGGTGATACTGGATGGTAAAATGCCGCGACCTTCCCAAAAGCGCCTCCAAGGAAGCCTCTCGGTGCACACTTGCACACACACATACACACACGCTGGACAGCTAGCAAAAGCAGTCCGACGATGAATGAGCAGGAAGGGTCTTCGCATGAGGTTCTAAAGGAGAGATTTTAATGCATCCGCACTCGTGCCAGGTTCCAGACAAGTCTGGGCAGAACAACGGGGGTCCAGGGTAAGCGAACCAATCGAGAAACTCTGAGGGCATATCAGGTAACAAGGGATGTAGCAGCCGACAGAGCCAACCAGGGAAGCAGAACTGGGGTACATTAACATAATAGAACAGAGCATTCTGGGGGATACTTTTTCAGTCACCATAAGCTGCAAAGGAACCTAGACTTATCCCACCACAGGACTCCTTTTGCTCTTTGTCCAGCAGGCCCACCGGCCTCCAAAAAAGATGATGCAGCTCCTGTGGATTTTTGCAAGGCTAAAAGCACAAGACAGCAAGAATAGCAGGGCTAACCTTGTGATTTTGTACACCAACCATGAAGGGCAATAGGTTGGTGAACCAGAGTGCAGTTTTGCCTGCATAGGATTGGGTAGGGGAAAGAAACACAAAAAAAGAAAATCAGTTTCTGCTCAATGCACAAATCCAAGTTGTTTCATCACCTACCAGCAGGTAAGTTGCAGCTCATTATTGCTGTGAGGATAGAGGTGGTTGTGCAAATGAATGGGGTGAGACAGCAGTAGCTTACTCAGGCTAAAATTATGAAGTCACTGCCTTTGGGAAGAGAAAGTCTCTCTAGCAGGTGTCCTTGTCTGCATTGTGGATAAAAGAAAAAAAGCCCAACAAATCCACCACCACCAAGGTGGAGTGGTTTTGTTTGGGTTTTTTCGTTGTTTTTTTTTTGTGTGAATGATGGCAGTGCATGTCAGCCAAGGGTAACTGACCACCATCGTTTGTATTATAAAAAATGACATGTATTTTGATTTCCCTGGTTTTTGTCCTTTATCTCCCTTCAGAAGTTTATCTCCCCTGCTTCTCTAAAGACAAACCAAAGGGTCAACAACCTTAGAAGAGTGGAGACACTGACCTTGGAAATACTGAGATGGCTTGGCTAAGCACCTAGGTGCAATGAAGCTGCACTAATTCTTGTCCAGGTGTCTGGGTGACAAAATACAATATAATTCAATAGAATGAAGCTGTGGGAGGTGTGGTGGGGGGAGAAAGGAGAGCATTTTCACAGCACTCTGTGTTTAGCTGAGTGATGATGGGGACACCACCACTTCCGCATCACTCTGCTGTCCTTCTGTGTGCCTGTGCTGTCCTTCTGTGTGTCTGTTCTGTCATCTGGTTCTAGTCCACGAGGGGTGCTCAAGTGCAGTTTTGCTTCACCTAGGTTTGGTGTTCATAACAATTCTGGAGATAACGGGTAATTGAAAAAAAAATGCATAGACAAATTTCCTCCTGGGGAATCAGACCCGCTGCTTTAAGTAGCCTTTTAATACGCATTGTGCCTCTCCATGTTTCAGGCTGTATCATTTTATGCTGCTGTTGTTAGATCAATACAACATGGATGCTTGGACCACATGAGACTGTACCCATGTACAGCTCTTTTAAATTACATCTGTATGAACCCCACTGTAGGTATCTGTTCTGATTTAATAATGTCTTATTTCAATATAGTTTGAATCTGTTCCATGCTGATTTAACCTAAACCAAAATAAACCCTTTCCTAAGCCACAAAAAGACTGCTCATTATTTTATAATTAACTTCACTAAAGATACCTTGTCGTAAATTAAAAATGATGAAGGTGGTTTGGGAAAAAATCTTTACAACCAAGCAGTTAATGGAAAGCATATTGAACTGTAGCCAGGGCTGGGCTGAAAGCATTTCACTAAGTTTATATTTAACGTGTTTCTGAAATCTAAGACAGATCCAAAGCTAGCTGTTAAAATTTGTCTTTCACATGCTGCCTTCTACCCTATTGCTGTCTTCATGTGCACAAACCCAGTGTTTATGCTTGACTCTATAGGAGCCGTCCTTTCCCTATGCCTGCTTAGGATCCAGCAAAGGAGCAGATGCAATCTCATGTGTTATTGAGATTACAGTAGAAAGGCTCGTTACTCCAATTGCTCCCTCATCCATCCTCTTTCCTTTTTCTCCTCCTGGGCTTGATTGATATTCAGAGGGCAAAATAACCCTGGAAATTTTTTTAGGAGCAAACTGCAAGCAATGCTGTAGTAGAAGTTCATCTATCACTCTGTATATACTGTATTCTGATTTTTAAAATTACAGGTTTATGTCAGCATTGCAGGGAACACAAAAGTTTTGATCGCATGCATCCACAAAAATGAAACTCAGATTAATCTTCCATTGTTCAGAGATACTGAGGTAAATCAAAATAAAAATCTGTTTTTACTTTACATAACTATGTTTACACAACAGTCTTGGGTTATATCCTTCACTCCTGTGGCACTTGATGGACAGTTCTGGATGGTTTCCCAAACTAAACTCAGAAAAGGAATGCCAAGGAATGGCACTTCACAGTCTACAGCCGGCAGGGAGGAGTTTCTGCATCGTCTCTGCATGTTATTTACAAGAGGCTGGCATGGAGCCCCATCAGCCTGTGATCGCACTGGGTGGAGGTGGGGTGTTCAGCTGTCCTTGCGTGGGGAAGGAGGCTGTTCTGATCCAGAGTAAGAGACATTGGAGAGGTCAAATACTGGGCAAACCTCTTCTACAAGGATCACCTCTGGGCTTACAGTCCCCTTTATTTCCTTTAATGCTAGATACAGAGTGCGGAAAGCTCTGTGTCTTAGGCAAGGATTGATGCATTCCCCAATTTGGCCTTTAGCTCGATAAGCATCTGTACTAAAACACTGGCCATGCCATGAGATGCGTAGAGAGTCACTGACACATCAGTCATAACACTCCGAATGTGGGAGCCCTCATTTTTTGGTGGTGTTGTGTTCAGAGACAAATTCTTTCTTGGAGGTTGTCCTGGCAGATGTTTTCCTGACTTTAGATCATGAGTGAGTATAAGCTGCAAGAAAAAAGGGGCAAATTGCTAGGGATGCCACTGGAGCAGAATGAGCAAAGTGAAGCTTGTTGATGGTGAGTTAAAGAGGTGGAACACCTGGGGTGTTTGCAAAGGAGATGTTGGGACAAAGTGTTGCAATTAGGACCTATTAAAAGGAGATGCTTCCAATTCACTACACATAGTTAACACAGCTGTGGATGCTGAATCCCTCCACCATCGTCCGTGTGCAATATATCCTCCCTTTAGAGGAACTTGAATTACTTCCCAAATGGTTTGTCCAATTTCACGTGAAAATTGTGTTTCAGACAATAGCACAGCAGTGTCTCAGGGATGAGAGTTGTTCTCTTCTGTGTAGAAAATTAATGGCTTGTTTTGTTCAGACACTCTCTGTCTTCTCCCTGTGATGATAATCTATTTTGAGTTATATTTAATGGTAAAAAGCTGCAGCAGCTGAACCTAGGATCAAGGTGAACTATCTTCCCAGTTAGAAAATGGAACAGCTGTCTTTCAATTGAGATACAAAATGAGAAGTCCTGACCAGTTGTGGTTGTTTGAAGACTGGCTTGCAGAGCTACCTAGAAAACAATGGTCCGTTTCTTGCCTTTGGCCTGAAATTCCTGTTGCAGTTACAAACTGGGAAAGCTCTTTTCTTCTTTTCCAGAGCTTTTGTGTTACTGTTTGTAGCCTTGTTAAAACAGCTGCTAAATGCTGCAAAGACAACTGCATATTGACGGTGGATGGAAATGAACCCAGAATGAGAAGATGTAGAAAGACAGTGTGGTCAGGAAGGGACCCTGTGCCATTGTTTTACTCTATGTCAGAAACATTAAACATTAAACGAGTAACGTGGTACCAAAATCTTCCAGCTGGAGAAATAGGCAGACATTGGAATTGTTCAAGGAACAAGATAAGTCTCCAGGACAGGACACTTTTTCTAGTTACAGAGGAAAACTAGGTTTTCTAGCTTTGGAGATCCCATACATGCTATTTCTCAGATCATTTGGAAAGCTGAGGAAGGCATAAATAGTTATGCGGACTTCTGAAGTATCCCATCTTCAAAACAATGCCTATCAAAATCAGATTTGCAGAACTCCTTCTTTTTAGCTATTTTAAAAAGTGGGTAGATTTCCAGGGAAACTGGAATGCTCCATGAGCTGAGCACTCTTGAACATGTATGCTAAGCACCTTTGAAAACTGGCCCAAAATACAAACTATGCCTTTTAAAAATACTGTATTACTGGGGGAGACAAATAACTCAGCAAATAAAGAGCTCAAGGCATTTTGATTCTCCTTGTGCATGACGCTATCCATTCCTCCCTGAGGAAAGGGAGGGAGGGAGTAAACATGAACTCCACCATCTCTGAGGTACTTGAGATAATTGTGGTACAACTGGTTTGATTTGGAAATGGAATTAGAGTGTTCTTTTTTGCTCTTCTAATTAATCAGGGTTGAATGTCTGTATTTGCAGCTCCTTCAGTTAGTTCTCTACAGATCGACCCCCACCCAATCCATTAAATACTGAGATTTGTGTTTGGAGTGAAAGAGCTCTACAGATCTAAAGCTCTCAGCTAAATTACTTCTCTCAGAAGTTACATTTCAGGAGTTGAGGAAAGCAAAACACAAAACTCGCCAGAGTTTGATAATTGCAGTCCAACCGTTCCCTTCCTCCCTTCAAACCGAACCATGCAAGGAGTCAGGCAAGCCATACGTTGTCTGCGTTGGTTCTGGTTGACATTCAAGTTCTCTTTTTTGTTGGCAACAAGGAAGACCAAAAGGAGTTTACAGCAGAATTTTAAATAGCCAAAGCCTAAGGAGTGTAAAATGATAAATAAAACCAACAGCAAATCTAAACAAAAAAAGCTCCAAACCCTTCTCCCAGCTGTTCAAGTAGTAAGATATGTACTTCTGAGACAATGTAAACTAAGACCAAGTCCAATCCAGAAAAGTTTGAAAGAAGTTTGTGGAAATAAACTTTTTTTTAAAGCAGCAAGTAAAGTGGGTGCTGAAGACAGAGCCCTTGGTAAGATGGTGTGGAGTGAAACATGCTCAGTCCAGTCAGAGCTATGGGCACACAGCTGGATGCAAGGATAGTGGTGTCTCCACTTGCCCCTGTGCAGCAGCAATTTCTATTCCATGCAGTCCAGCTCTTGATTGTGAGGGTCCTCACAGACAGCTCACAAGTGTAGCAGGTTGACCCACTCGTGCTTTTTAGTGGCAATATTACTCTCAAAGTCTGTCCTTTCTTCTTCCTTTTCTTTTCATGAAAAATTTTGCATCATTTAAGTGAAGAATTTGAAAATGATTATATGTCTGACAAACCAACTATGAAGCCTGGGCTAGGAAAACCAGTTGTTAAAGCTATTACTGTTCATTTTGACCAGATTCTTCTGATGCAGGACTATTGTTTAAAGTACCCAGGAGCATTTATCCTTTTATGTACATCTTTAGTACCAGCAGTAAGAGGGGATATTTATAGGAGTGGATGAGCCTTTCCAGTCTCCAGGCAGTATTTCACAGTGGAGACCTTGGAACAAAAGTTTATGAACTTTCTGACTCAGAGCCCTCTCTTTCAGCTTTAGGATGCCAACTTTTCGTATATTTTGAAACTTGTGACTCAAGTTTTGAAGTTGTTTCATTAGAAGAACTTCCTCTTATGCTTTCAGAAAGCCTCTGGTAACTGAGAGAGACTTGAATACAAAAGGATATATTCTCGTTAAACCTGAGAGTTCAGAAAGAACAAGGTTTCACCAGTGAGAGGGTTCTGGAGACTCCACTTTTTAACATGACCTGATTGCCAAAATCCATGTTCCTTATGCATCACAACGCTGTATTTTCCTGAGGATGTCGTGACATAAAGCTGTTCTAGCACTGGCACCCCAGGCAAATTGCAAGGCTTGTAAAGGACTGAGGAAGATTTCTGCTTGTCACTGCACATATGATAATGCTTCCCTTTTGATGATACTCGAAGTGAGTACACTCAGATGAGCGTGTATTGCATCCTTTCCCCTTGGCTAAGTAGAAAAGTTCAATAGCCCATATGCATGAAACTGCTGTAGAAAGTGACACAGCTCTGAGAAACTCAGTGTTGGTCCTGTTTGGAGTCAGGGAGTTGTGATATGAGTTGTTGAAAGGCACGAGAGAAGAGAGAAAGCAAAATGGAAATGTCTTTTTTTTTTTACCATCCTTGGAAACTATTCTGAAGTGGAAAAATGAATAAACTGCCCAACACAACAGTTATGTCTTACCAGAGACACTTCTCAGTCATCATTTACTTGAGTCTTCTGGCTGCTTTTAGGTGCAGTTTGTAGTTTTCTAAGTTCAGTTACCCTGGAAGAGTCTATAAACTTGAAAGCTTCCCGGGATTTTTATTTTAGTGTGTTTATTTTCCAAGGAGGTGTTCTTCGTGATCAGCAGGAAATGTATTGCACAAGCAGCTTTTCATTAAGGATGCTTGACAGCAGCCCTAAGCCACAATGGATGTTCAAAGAATTGAATGGAATGAGTTTCCTAGCACATCTTTGAGCTTCAAGGGAGGCATACGTCGGCTTTCATGCTGAAGTCTCTGATTAAAGCAAACTACGCAAAGGTGAAACGCAGCCTCCTTTTGTGGAGAGCAATTCCAGGCACTGTTGGGTAAATTGTTGGGTCTGTGCTTACTGTAAAGGACAGGGATGGCAAGAGAAGGGACACACAAGCACTGTGGCAGAAACAAAGAAGCTTCTTGAAGGTTAGCAGTAAATAAAGCAATGTTTCAAATGTCAAAAACATTTGTGAAGTTCCTGTTGGTCATCAGGAGCCTTAATCAAGGTGGTGGTATCTGATGTGTTCCTGCCCCTCTTTGCCATGCTTAGTGAGCAGAAGTGAGGTGAAGGGAATTGACAGACCACGGTTGAGAGTAGAGGGAACTTTACTTGCAAAAATCCAGCAAGATGTAGTCAAAAGGGTGATCTTTCCAAGGGTCCAAGGTTTTCATGTCCAGGTCAGAAAATGTTCTGGGAATACAAAGGGCCTTTGATATCACACCTGATTTATCTAACAGGTCTTGGTCAGCCATAGATACAGTTTAAATACTCTTCTCCGGTGTTCCAGGAACTGCTTTGCCCCTCTCAGGGAGGTGAAATGTGTTCAGTGAATGCCTTGAAGCTCTTTCCAGGAGGAATCTCCACCTTTTTCAAATCAGAGAAAGGAGATGGCAGATGCAGGCCTAACTGTAATAAAACAGGGGAGGTGTAGCGGGTTCAGTTCGAAACTGGGCAGAAACACCAATTAAGTGTAGTGGTTTTGTTTGCATCTTTTACCTTCTGTGAGATAAGAATTAGGAGAAATGCAAAGCAGGCTCCAAACTTTAAAGAAATATACAGATAGTTTTATTAACAGAACTAAAAGAAAAAAGGTAGTAAGAGTCTTCTCCTCCCCCCATACTCTTTGCTCCTCCAACCTACAATGTAAAGACACAAAACTTGGGATTTTTAGTCAGTTTACCACCTTTATAATAGTCTTTCATCTGTTCACTTAGGTAGAAGAGTCTCTTTCTGGTGTGCTATGGAGGCTTCTCCACAAGAAACTGTTCTCTTGTGGCTTCAATGTCACAGCACAACAGCCGCCCAGGAAATGGTTCTCTGCTTGCATGTGAAAGTCCCTTCCCTCGACTTACACCTTTCCCCACAGCTGTTTTTGAGAGTTCAATTTTAGCTAATGGGGTACCATCTTGAGGATGAGCTGTTCAAAAGCAAAGGTTCTCTTCATTTATCTCTGGGATCATCTTCATCTCTAGGAACAGAGGTCTTCTTCTTCCCTGGGAGCAAGGGTCTTCACTTCATCACTATCTCTCTCTGTTCAGGCTCCTCATTGGATCACAGCTACTTCAACATTTGCTTGTTTCAGCACAGGTACCTTTGCTCATGGCTACAATTTGAACGCTCCCCCACCCCATGCTTTTCAATGAGATTACAAGGAGTCTATGATGTATCATAGTCCATGACCATAGCTTTACAAAAGAATTTCAGCTTCTAGGTTTGAAGCATCTCCTCTTTCTCCTCTCTCTGGGTTTCAGCTCTTCCTTCCTTGCTGAGTTTGGTGTCTCTATCAAACGTGCCTTTGCCTTTCCCTTGCCTCTGACCTGGGAGAGGACTGAAGTCTGCAGGCTTCATTTGTTCTGGGGAACTTACAGCGCTGAAGGGGTTACTCTTACTCGGGCCTTGTAGCTGGAACTTCTCTTCCGCTGGTGGTCACGTACGGAGCTCATCTGGGTGTAAAGTTTCATTTCGGCGGCCGCAGCGGAGGGGGCCCAACCCGGCTGCGCCGCGGGGCCGCTTTGCAGGGGGCAGGAGCGGCCACGATCTCGCCGAGCCGCGCTGGAGGGAGGGGCCCGCACGGAGCCGCGGCCGTGCCCGGCCCCCACTGGGCCCGGATGGAGCAGCGCCGTGGCCCCGGCCCCGCAGGCAGGCCCAGCCCGGCCCGCACTGGGCTGCGTGGGCCCCCAGTTACCTGTCCAAAAGGAAGTAAGAGAGCGCTTCCCGGCCTTGTTCGTAGTTAAATGTGATTTTCACAGACGCGTGTTCAACTGTCTTAAGTGGCTCAAAAGAGCTGTCAATACAAAATCATAAACAATTGATTAGTTCTGACGGGTCTGGAGGAAGTTAAAGCAGCCCCTTGCAAAAACATCACTTCCGTAGCTGATGGAGTTCTCCTTAACTAAAAACCAAATCTATGCTAAACCACGACAGAGGGAGACATATGGGACCTTTGATAATTTCCTTATTTTAAATCAGTAATTTCATGGCCCTTATCCCATCATCCTGCCTCAGAAGAGATGGCTAGGGAGGCATCAGTCTGGGGAAAGTAGCAGGCTCCCAGTGGAAGGATAATAATGAGAGAAGGACAAGAAAATAGGCATATGTTTGGGTTGATTCCCTGGTCTTCATCAGCTTCTGAAAGAACACTTATTAGCAGGTGAAATCTCTGTGACCTACAGTGCAGGCAGAGGGTATAAGCCTCACCCGGAACTTTGCCTCTCCCTACGTCCAGTGGGAATTAACTGGCACTGAGGTCAGCGTCTGAGCTTAGTTTTGATCATGTAGATTGTTACTCCCTGTTCTAGAGACTTGCAGCATTACTGCTTAGTTAGATAATTGCCAGTAAGGCAGTGAAAAAGGGTTTATAGTGAAGCTATGTGGCTCACAAAGTTGACATGAGTAAAAAGTGCTTCTATAAATGCCATTTTTACATCAGTTTCACAGGCCTTGTACACTCCCTTCTCCTGAGAGGCACCAGGGAACTTAGCTGCACATTGAGAAACAATTTCTTCAATGAGAGTACATTTTCCTCTGTAGAATCCACAGTAAGAAAGAAGACTGACACTAACTTGCCCTACTACTGCATTTTCACACACATAATGATCACTTTCATAAATAAGATCTGTGTGATTCTGTTCCTTTGGGCAGCTGCTCAAGAAGGGGTTTTCCCCTCAAAAAATGCCCCACTGGCTTCTCTGCTTTTTTGATTAGTGAGTGGAATGGTTTTCTTTTGAGAGTGACACAGTGAACTTCAAGAAGGTTTATGATCACCAGACAGAGGCAGAAACTGTGATGAAGGAATAGAGGTGAGGAGAAAATAATAATTTGAATTATTGTCTTAGTAATGGTGAGAGAATGGCTTCCAAGTGTCCTCAAAGTATTGAGGCAGCTCATGGTCCTCAGCACATGAGAAAATTCTTGCCCCACAGGGCTAACTAGATGCATATGTGTGTGGAAGATTTGATGTGCCAGATTTGGTGCATTTTCCACGTTCTGTTCCCTGAGGAGCTCTATCTTGCTGACATTATAAACAAGCAGACACTACATGTATACGAAGCAGGGAAGAAACAAAAACAGGATGTTAAAAAGAACCATGTTGTAATGAGATTTTCTGCTTTACAGTAGTATTGTATTAAGAGTATGGTCCTGACTCTGACTTTTAAGCAAACACTGAAGGGTTTTATTTTGAATTGGTGAATATTGTTTCTAATGGTGGTGTGATATTTTTGTTCTTTGAAATTTCATACTTGCTGTATCTGAGAGTAGAGCATGTGAATGGGATGAATATCCCCTACTCTTAGAAAATTCTAAAATAGGTTTTACCTGTTCTGACCAATAATTATGAGACAGATAAAAAATATTTATCTCTTCCTCCACCATCTTCCTTCAAAAACTCCTAAACAAAAATTAAGTCTGTGTGAAGAAATCAGTTAATCCCTGGTGGGATTAGAAAAAAAAGTAAGCAATTCCATTTACAGTTTTTCTATAGTTCAGAAAATTTTTAAGCATGAAATGTTGTCATTTTACCCATGGCACCTTCCCAGATTTCACTTTCTCATAAATGAGACCAGATATGGGAAAAATTACTCCCAACTACAGCCTTAATTTTCCCAAACTTCAGGTGGACTCTGCGTGGGAAGCTTTCGCTGTGCTATGTTCACACACAGGCAGGTGGGAACAAGTTCTGGCAGACTTTCAAACAGCTTAGGCTGAAGCTCACTCTGGGATGGAGGCTGTGAGTTGTGTTGGTGGAAAAAACTTAGCAAAGATGGTTACCTTGGGTACAACGCTGAGCTAACACACTTTGTGGGCTGGATTTATAGCACAGATGATTCTTCTTTCTGCTCTCACACAGGGTAATCATCCCTACCTAAACAGAAAAAGAAGGAGGTCCTCTGATGTGTTCCCTGCTAATGTGAGTCACAACACCTTATTGTCTTTCTAGAAGAAAAATGGGTGCTCAAGGGAAACTTGAAGGTTGTGAGGCACCTCCTCTGCTGGTCTTTTCCAAAGCTTGTTTGGTGTTGGAAGGGCTGTATATCCAAACAGGGGTACTCTGGAAAACACAAACTCTTTGAGCTGTGGTAAGGGGGGCAAGTGGCAGTGAGCTTGGCTCAAGTGTGCCACTCTGGAAGACCACTTTGTCATGTGAAGAAGTCACCAGGCATCACTGGAATTGCCTCCCTGTGGCATAGGCACTTGCTGGAGAATTTTTTTCAGGTATATGAATTGATTTGATTTAAATTATAACCTTCAAAGATGCCTTGTGTCTTCCTTGGGTGGTAGAGCCTTTTGTTTCTGGTACCATTGCTTCCTGAACCTCTGAGAGATGCTGCCTTTCTCCTTTAAGGAAAGGGCATAGGGGAAACACTCCCTCTCAATTCCCAGGACAACAGCCTTAATGAGAGAATATTTTCAGGTCAGGAATCACATCACATTCTCTTTTTTTAATTGCCCTTTGTGACTTCTTTGCACACTTTTAGAGGTAGAGTCCACCAGCATTTCTAGGCTTTTTTCTGCTCCTCATCAAAATTATCCCCACTGTAACTCTTACGTAAGCCTGTCACTCCAAACCCCCATTCCCCCGCCCTGGTAACTGCTTCTACCTCCTTTTCTATAGGTCTTGCCATACTCAGAGGCTCATCAAGCACATTTCCAAACTTCCACCCACCTCATGAGCTGCAAGCCAGGGCTTCTACAGCTCATTTATCTTTCTTTCCTGGCTTTGCTATTGCATGCAATCAGGTGTGCTCTCTAGGAAAAAAAAGATGAGACGAGGAGCAGGCTGAGGCTTTGTGGAAAATCTTGTTTGCTCTTGCTGTTTCAGGTGTTTGGCAGCACCTTTTTTCTAACCTGAAAATTGATGGTAAGAGCAGAAAACCTTTGTGCAGTCACCTGTTTTGCCTGTGCCTTGACTCAAACCTGGTTTAATACCAGTTTGTGGGACTCTTGGGCTTTGATTTAAGAAGTAATTGGAAGTGTGCACTTACTGTGCCACACATGAGGGGACAGAGCTGTCAACTCCTTTTTACTTCTAGGAACTGAGGTGCAATCCAGCAACACTAAGATCACCACTCTCTTTTCCTGGAATTGAAGTAACATCCCTCCCATGCAGCAGAAGCCATTTCTCATCTTTCTTAGAGCCAGGATATGGAGTGATGAAATCACAGGCACTACGGTATTGAATTGGCATCTTACACAGGAATCCATGTTCCCTGGGATCCACACCACCATATCAAACAACAAACTTTCAATCTATACCTGAATTTTACGGCAAAACACTGGGGACTGCATTGCTCAGTCTTTACCTTGCACACTGTTGATCAAGGCCACCTTGCCAGGAACAGGGCTCCAGCCAGGCAAGCTGGCAGGACTGGCACTGCAGCAGCTGGATTTCCGATCTCATTCTTATGCAGCCTATGTACAGCAGTCGCTTTCATCCTTGCCCTTAACTTCTGTTTGCTCAATGAAAGCAGCACGTAGGCAAACAACATTTTGCATTTTAAAAGAGTTTTAATTTGTATCTGTTTTCAAAGTACACACCAAGGCTAATGAATTGTCACTCCATTCTCTAGGATACACAGGGACAACTGACTAAAATTAACATTAATTAGCTGAATTACTGTCCAGTCAAGAAGTTTCAATTGAGCTTGGGGTCTTGCTGCAATAGGTTTAGGATGAGCAAGTTGTATGAAGCTGGTACGGGTTGGTGTAGTTGCTGTTATCACTTTGGGGAGAGGTGATCAAAGAGTGACTTCCTTCTTGAGGTGCCACAGCTCAGGTTTAAGACCCAATGGAGAGCCATAGTGAGCAGTTGATCCTCATTGTTCTTGAGTTCACTTTACTTCCTGTTTGAATGTTGCTACAATTCCATGTCTCATTTACTAATTTGATTTTACTCATTTCACTGCTCCCACCTAGTGCATGGTCCCATGAATGCTTGCAAAAGCTGACCAGAGGAGCTGGAATACCAGACTGAAGAAGGGAAGGACTGGAAGTAATTAAGAGCCAGTGGGAACTCTTTATCAGGAGATGCGTTTGAATACTATCCCTTTCTTAAGAAGAGCAACGTGTTCCGTCAAGGGCAAGGGTGGTTTGGTTCAGTTAGATAACTCAAGGGATCGGCTGGAGAGAAGGGATGGACAATCTTGCTCTAGGGCACCCTCATCTCTGAAAGAAGAAGGTATTTCAATCTCTTGTATTCTGCCCTCCAACATTATGGCAGTGACTTGATAAGGTCCTATGTGAGGGCCAGGTCCTACCCGATGGCAGGAAGTCTAGAAAATGGGTACTTGCAACCCTATCTCTCTTCCAGGCAATCTTTAATACTCCTCTGTGAAGAGGAATCACCATGAGAAATTTGCAATAGGCAGCACAAAAATTTTGGTAAAAGCTCCTCACTGTCCACAGGGTTCCCTTTCTGTTTCCACTGGTATCACATACATGTTGATAAACATTTCATGTGTCTTGAGCGTGAATGAAATGTACCAGACTTGCAGTTCTGAAGTTGTGCCCTGATCTCCTTGACCTGAAGTTCACTGAGGCTATTCTCCATGTAGGCTTGTTTTTCAAACCTGTTACAGAAAACAGGGAGAAAAAAGACCCACCTAATTTTCCTTCTGGCCTATCTGCTATGCCTTTTACTCAGGGGCAGTTTCTCCTGGATTAGATGGTTGCTTTCATGCCTTGGCAGCAGTCTACTTAAAATGTGATTGATAAAACTAGCTAATTTCACCCAGTCCCTTTCACTAATGGAGAGTATAATAATGGATGATTATTAAAGTGGTGGCAAAATCCGGCTGGGATTATGCTGCAGAAACCTCATTGTCTTTTTGGCTTAGTTTAATGATGCAGGAATATTGAACATTGCTTCTCTCCAACTTCCTTGTACTTCCCATGCTTCCCAAAATGAAACAGTGGTATCTTTGACCTGAGACAGACCCATTGGTGACCTTGCAAAATCAGATTAAAGAGTAAGAGAACCAGAGTTTTCAAAAGCAAGTTCAAAGCTACAATTACAAAAGCTGCACAAGATGACAATTGCTAAAACATATGGAAACTACTGATTTTTGGAAGGTGGAAGTTTAAGCCAGTTCAAATTAATGGCTGTTTTAAGAAATTCCACTCTTTACTCGCCTCCAATACTGTCCTCCAGCAGGTTCATTGCTGTCTATATTGACATCCCTGGAGATTAATCCATTATGAGATGTTTGTTCACACCACATTACAGGCAAATGCCAGGACACTCTGTCCATGCTGGGACATCAGGCAGCTGCGTGTCCCAGCAGCAGGACGCTGACCCTGAACCAGTGCATCCAGCATTCACAAAGTTTCTGGCCTGTCAGCAAAGCAGAATAAACTTATTTTGCCATTACACAGCTTCTGCAGTGGAACTGATTCATCTTTTCCATGCATCTGCCCACAATATACCACACAGTCAACTTCTAACATCTTAAGGGCATCTCAGTGTCCCACATTTTCAGAGCAACCACACAGTAAATTTAATCTCTCCTCCACTCTGTCTGGAAGAATTAGGAGGGAGGAGGCGTATCCAGCCCACTTCACATCTCCTAGGCCATGGGAGGATTCTAAAGGTTTTCTTCTGAAAGAACAGTGCTCACAGTCTTACTCCCCACCTTCTTTGCAATGAATGCTGCGTTTCAAGTTTCCCTCAAGTAAGGAGACTCATTTCTCCTTAAATCCCCTATAAAAGGCCAAGAAATCCCTACAAAAGGCAAAGCCAAGGGATAACCTCTTTTCCCCCTTTGCCCTCTGTTTGTTCACCAACGTTTCTCGGGAAGGTTTGGCAGATGGGCCTTTGATATGCCAGCTCTGACAGCCCAGCCTGGCCCAGCCCCTCTCAGATCCTCAGCAATCCCTCCCACGCAGGGCACAGGTTGTGCCAGCTGCTGCAGCCTGGCCTGCGAGACACAGAAACACATTAATTAACTGAGATTAATAAAATATGAGTAGATGGAGAGGGGATAGATTTTAGTCCTCTATGTGGGTTAAACCTGCAGGGCTGCTTCAGACTCAGGTTTTATTTCTTTGGTGACTTCTAAACTCTGGAGGGAGGATCTTGTAGGGAAAGGGCTGTTTTGGATGTGTTAAAGGTGTGAGTGGTAGAAACATTAAGAAGAAGCAGTGAGAAGAAGCAGTAGAAAGGAGGGGAGGATGGAGATACTTCATTCTCCTTTGGAGATGTTGTTGCTGCTGTCTTGCATTCTCTGTAGGGATTCAGGGAAATGTTGGCAGTTCCTTACTTGTTTTCTGGAAGCAGACAGGAATTTATATGGTGGAACACTCAGTATTTGACTTAATCCATGTTCCATTATACTTGAAATGGGCCATCTTAATATTTCCTGCATTGGAAAGTATTATTATGTCAGTCAGCAGAAGAGGAAGAAAAAAGCTCTGATTGCATGGATAGCCTCTAGTAAATAACATTGCTTTGCTAAGTGTAGGAAGAGGTGTCCTCTTTTTTTCCTTAGGTGAACATTTCTTTTTTGGAAAGATGAAACCTGACTCCTAAGCTAGCAGAAATGTCCAGCTACAGATCAGAACATTACGGTACTTCTGTTGACTAAAAAACCTTGTGGTGTGGTAGAAAGTGCTGCCTCTCTCTGTGGCCTGAGGTCAGCTAATTCATAATCATCAGAGAGTAATGACTTGCTCAGGGCTTGTAGTCTCCTATTACATTGAAAAAAAGGTAAGCAAGTGCATGGTATTCATGGAGTCAGGGTGTAACATTAATTTCATAACTTTATAAAACACACACCTTTGTGGATTAATATTCTTCTAGATTAGGATTTTGAGCCAGAAATTAAGAGAATGGAAGAACTGTTAGCTTGCTGATCAACCTTTTCCCAAGACAAGACAGTGTGTTCCTGTTTCTAAGTATTTCCATGTAAAAGGGAGGAAAAGGTTCATCTCTTCTACTGGGATAGTCTTCATCTTTTCAACAGATCTCAGGCAGATTTACAATCTTTAAGAATGTCACCCTTAGGTTATAAAGTTAATTTATTTATTTTTGTTCCCTAATTGTATATGAGATGTGCTCAATTTACAAGTTAAAACCTGGGGTGTTTTTTTTGTTGTTGCTTCTAATTTTTTTTACTATGCTGGCTTTGCAAACTCTTCCTGGAACTAAAAAATAAACAGATTTTCTGCTTCCAATGCTACTTCTAGCGATATCAGTTACCCAGGGTGTGAGACGAAGGTTTGTGAAAGGAAGGTTTATCACTGGCAAAATGGGAATCAGGAGAAACTCCTGTTTACGTCTGTTCAGTTGCAGTGCATTTGTACAGCAAACTAGAGAAAAACTACATCATAAGACAGATCCTATGAAGGTTGAAACTACTATAATTTATGCCAGCTGCCCAGAGACACTTGCTGTTATCATGTTATACTAACAAACATTAAAGTCCCGAAATACAGAACAGCATAACTCTGTCATTCGGAGAGACCTTACTTTGCCGCAGCTGAGCATCTGGCCCTGTGAGCTGATTTCATGTTTCCAGTTGGAGTCATTATCTCTTTGGCTGTGGGAACACACATCCCATGCTTATGCTCAAATCCAGAATGTTGGACTCAGTGGTAATATATATAAACCCTGAGAACTATTGAACATCTTTGTGCTTCATAAATATTCTGATAGACCTGAGCAAACTCCCAAAGTCCTCGCCTAGTATTCACTGCAATTTAATTTATGGCATGTATTTCCCCCACTATTTCCAGCAGCTTAGCTGAGGAATCTGGAGGAAGTATTGCCAGGATATATGAATTTTCAGAAATTCACATCTGGGGATAGACATGCCAGATTAACATTAATAAATAGCATGGAACACTAGTTGACTGGTGAGTGTGACAAAGCCAACTATTTTCCTCACCTTTCTAAAAGTTCACTTTGGTCAGTTTGCTCAGTCTGCCAGGTGAGATGAGAAGACAAAAAAATTAAATCTAATTGGAATTGAGGCTTGATTCTGACATCTGGGGACATACAAAATACCTATTTCTCTGTCAGTACTAATTTTGTCAGCAGGTGTGGGTCATGAATAAAAGGGTCACAGGGTTGCTTTTAGGAGCTGAGCCATTGTTTGCCATCTAAAGAAAGCTGGTAAATCCTTTACAAAGAAAAGGTTGCAATTAAGGGTGTTTTATTTGCCCCACCTGAAATTCATAGTCCAGACTGATCTGGGGAAATCCAAATAGTCTGTTTGAAGTTTAGAGCTTTAGGAGACACAGGGGACATCAGGTACACAGTGGTATTTTCGCAAAGCTCCTCCCTTTATATCTGAAAAAAGGAATTTACTGTTTTGCTTGCATTTATGGCTGCTTGATGGCTGTTTTACAAACTGAATTGATATGCCTACAGAAAGCTTGTGACAGAGGGGCCAGTGCACGGCTCCTGCATTGCTACTCCATGCCAGGCATAGTGCTTTTATTCTAAATAAATATATGTCTATGTAAACTAATGCCTTGCAAGGACGTGTGGCCAGGTGCACTGTTTTTGGATGGGATAGACTTAATTTTGTTCATAGTAACTGGGATGGGCTATGTTTTAGATTCGTGACCAAACCATTGCTGATAACACAGGGATGTTTTTGTTATTGCTGAGCAAAGCCAAAGGCTTTCCTGCTCTTCACCCCACCCAGCAGAGAGGAGGCTGGGAGTGCACAAGGAGCTGAGAGGGGACACAGCTGGGACAGCTGACCCTGACTGACGCAAGGGTCATCCCGCACCATATGTCATCATGCTCAGCATACAAACCTGTGACCAAATGTCCTTAATTTTGCCCATGACTCATTTGCTTTGGCAGCATCTGGAGCAGCAAACTGGTCCTATGGACACTTGAAGTGATTGATCTGAATTAAAGAAGAGGCATGGCAGGGGGGTAGAAGGAGTCAAGCCCTGCGCCCCTCCTGATTTACGGCTGTGAAGCCAGTGCCCCCTGTAGCAGAAAGTGGAAAGATGGAGATCTACAAGCACCTTGTTATCACCCAGGAATGAGGAGAGACAGATCACATTTTATCATACCTGGCAGACGTACAGAAAAAGTCTCCTCCCTCGCATCCTGCCTTGCTTCGCCTTTTGACTGCATGTCATCGTGCTCTGCCCCTCCTCCATTCCTCGCTCCTCCCCTGTGTTGAGAGGCATGTCCCTGTCGGGCCCTCTCCCCTCCATCAGGAATCCCCTTCCTGCTGCAGACCCCGCCTCTCCTGTTGGTGTCCCCACCCTTTCCACCAGTGGTGCCACCCCTGGGAGCCAGCCCACTTCTGGTTCCCAGGACCTGGACAGGAGGTGGTTGGGGTGATGGCCAGAAGGACGCCACACCACATCAGGCAGCTCCGGTCCGCCACCAGCCCTGGACACCGCCACCAGCCCTGGACACAGTCTCTCCCCTCTTCAGAGGAGGGTGATGCAAAGGGCCGAACCGAGTGACATGGAGGGCAGGTTTTGTAATTTTAAGTGCAACATCTTGGTTGGCGTTGAGAAGTTTTAAAATGTTTTGTTGCCCATCTGTGAATTTCCATTTGAGTAGGGGCACCTTTTTATCTTTTCATAAGACAATTTAAGTTGGCGAGAAATGCCATTTCAGGCATAAGTTTGAGCCCTGCACTAGCAGGATGCAATTTGGTTTGTTCTACACTTCATTTGGACCTTCCTTACCTCTACCCCTCTGTCCTACCCTTCCTGCGGCCACGCTCCTGTTATGTTTTTAACCTCTTGTATTTTAGTAGATTTTATCTGGAGAAGGAGAAGGCCCCCCTACCAGGACAGTCTTTTAATTCATATACAACCAAAAAACTTACCTACCTCAGCAATACATCTACCTCAATAACCTTCACAATATGTCCCAAGGAAGCCTAACATCTGTCTTTGACGGTCTTCTGAATACATCTGTGCCAACATCCAGAAGACCCAGGAACTAAATGAAGAACTTAAAAACTTGTTGGGACATTGGGGACTTAGGGGATGGCTTGTTTGCCTTTCAAAAATTGTTTTCTGAAGTTTTCTAATAATTTTGTTGTAGTGTGCATTTTCAGTTGTTTTAAGCGTCATGCATTGTCGGGTTTTTTTAACATTTAATTTTGTAGTTCTTAAGCCTTTCTTTTTCTAACAAATAAAAAAGGGGGAGTTGTGGGGACCGGTGGGCCTGTTGTTACAAGAGACAGGAAGGGTCCATTAGAGGGACCGTCCCTAGGGTTAAATCCTCCCCAGGTGTGAGTGACAAGGAGAGGCTTCTCCTAAGATGCATTGTTTATGTTAATATACCCCAGTTCTGTTCCCTGATTGATCTGTTGGCCTCCCTGCCCCTTTATCCCTTATATATCTAGACCATAGAACATTCTCCTTTCCCTGCTCTCCCATTGGCCCTCGTTCCTTTGTCCCTCCCTCACAGTATCCCTATTGGTTCTCTTACCCTAGTCCCGCCTTTGTACCGCCCCTGTGCCCTCAGACCATTGGCCCTGA